>OX463229.1:79603305-80190805 GCA_949820135.1 Sylvilagus floridanus | reverse complement strand
AAGTGGAGCACCCGGGACTTGAAATGGTGCCCATAAGAAATGCTGGCACTGCAGTCCAGGGCTTTAATCTAATGTGACACAGCACTGGCACCTATAATACAGTTTCAAATTCTCTTCAGACTTTCATTCTTTTTTTTTAAGGGAGAGGGTTTATTGGGGGAAACCCAACAGGCTGGAGGGAAGGGGCAAAGAAGGAAAAAGAGAGAGAAGGAGAGTACGAGAGAGAGAGAGAGAGAGAGAGAGAGAAGAGGAGAGGAGAGGAGAGGAGAAAAAAGAGAGAGCAGAGAGACGAGAGGAGGAGAGGAGCCAAGAGAGCCACATGTTCAGAAACAGGCCCTTTTAAAACTTTGCTGGATGGCAGGCAGGGAAGCAGGAGCAGTGAATCCTATTAGTATGGGGGTGGAGCTTGACACTGGTGGTTGGGTCATGTGGCCACCTGGCTTCCATCAATGGCGGTGGGAGCCAGGGCATAGGATATAAATCAGGGTGTTAATCCCACCATAGATAAAACTGCACCAGTTTCCTAACATTCCCCCCTCTTGTTTTTTATAAAGCAAGAGTGGTATGGAATTACATTGGTCCCAAAAGTCCAGGAAGGGTAGAGGGACGATGATCTGTCTTTAAAGCTACTTCTTGCTGACATGGGGTGATGATGTACTCTTCGCTGGCATGGGACGATGTCTCAAGCCACTGTCTCCTGGGTGGGGAGCCGAGTATATACCTGCAGCAGCATTTGGTTACAGCCGGATTGCTGAAGGCCTTGGTGCTTTCCATTATCACCAGCTGTAAACACTTAAACAGACATGTAGTATAAAAGGGTGAGAATAGTAACCAATGATCCTAAGAGTAGCATTAACCAGGTAATGAGAGGATTTCATAGAGGGGAGGAAATGAGGGGGGTCTCTGGACCCTTGTGAGGACAGTTTGGTGAATGTGGCTTAAAGCTGATCCCAGTCAAGACTGGGAGAAAAGCCACTCATCTTTTGTGGGTAGAGGGGTTTGTCTGTAGAAAAATTCTGAATAATCATACAACTTTAAGTGTGGGAGAGGACAATCAGTAAACACATGTTGGGAGTAGAGCCATTGATGTTAGAGTAGAGGCTATGATTACAAAGGAACGAGGCCCAAAGGGGCTAGATAAAAAGGACAGAGTCATTATTAGAGAACCTGAGAAAGGTGCTATCTAAGCTACAAATACGCTTTCTGATTGAGAGGCAAATAGAACCTGACCTGAAGGGGCTTGATAATAATCTGGTGGGCTTTAAAGCCTTGTAAATTATGAGGCCCAGACTTATCTATCTCTTCATAGGGTACCTCCTAAGGGAGGTGTGAACCTCCTTGGAGAAGGCACCCTGTTGACTTCCATTACCTAGCTTGCCTGGGAGGAGAGCTGGCTGGGTAAAGGCAGGTGGCATCTCTAACAGAAAATTTACAGTTGTGCCTGCAATGTTACTGACCCTACTTCGCCATTTCCTCAGAAGCAGTGGTCACTTTGGAAGCTCAGACTTTAATTATTCTAACTGTCAAGGCTTTACCTGTCCCATAAGCTACCTTGGGTATAGAGACACTTAGATCAGGGTAATACTGTGTGTCTGAGTAACCTAGACTATATAGCATTGCAGCCCATGCTGGTTGTTGACATGATCATTACTGAGCTGAGTGTTGAGTTGATTGGTCAAAGATTCAGTCTTTAAAATGGATCAAAACAACTTGGCATGACTTTAGTAAATATTTCTTTAAAAATGATTTATTTATTTACTTGAAAGTCATAGTTACAGAGAGAGAGGCAAAGACAGGGAGAGAGAGATCTTTCATCTGCTGGTTCACACCCCAGAACACAACAACCATGGCCAGGCCAAGCCAAAGCCATTAGCTACATGTGGGTCTCCCATGTGTGTGACAGCGACCCAAATATTTGGGCCATCTTCTACTGATTTTTCCAGAACATTAGCAGGTAGCTGGATCACAAGTGGAGCAGCTAGGAGCTGTACCTATATGGGATGGTGGTGTAACAAGCAGCAGCTTTACCAGCTAAGCCACAGTGTCAGCCCAAATCTTTTTTTATGGTCCCAGTGAAACAGTCTTCCCTTCTCTTCCCTTTAATCCCTCTTCTTTATCTCCTCTCCACTTTCTACCCTTTCTCTCCTGCTCTCTGTCTCCCTTTCTTCCATCCAATTATAGGATTTCTAGTCATTCTGTTGTCTCAGACTAAATTTGTTTCATTCACTTTTATTTTGCTTCAAGTTCTTGCAATTTGTTAATTTGATGTAGGTTTTCAGTTAACCAGATCAGCATCTTTAGCTCCTTATCATAATCCATTCACAATGCCTTGATAATTGATGCAATAATCCAAGCTTTCCTCTCTTTATATTTTTCTCCCAAATAACAAGACAAATATTTTTATTAAAATATTCCAAATCCCCACCTCATTGTTAGAAATCAACAGTTTCTTCTCTTCATATCAGTAAGCCTTTCTGTGTGCAGTTCAAAATAGCTTTGACCTTTCCATAGCTCTGCTATCACATTGTAGCTTCATATGATAATACTGAACTTGTGTCTTGCACTCCATGTTTTCAAAGCATTTTACGATTATTGATTAGTTATTTCACACAATATCCAAGCAAAACGTCAGGATATGTCTGGAAAATACTAATTTTATTGATGAGGAATCTGACAGAAACACTACCTCTTTGTCTAGCTAACAGTAACCGTGGCAGAGAGCACAGTGAAATGCAATTGGTGCTACAGCCTATTGACTGTGGGGCAACATTGCCAGTGACTATGCAGACTTCTGTGTTGGAGGAAGATAGATCAGATAATGTGTGCATCTCAGAGCCAGACAAACTACATTCAAACCCTGGCATCACTACTTCCTGATATAGTCACCTAGAACAAGTTGGTTAAGCCTGCTGTATATTAGTTTTCTAATTTGTTAAATGGAGTTAGGTACTCATATATGGAGTGAGAATTAAGTTTTTTTGCCTTCAGGTCAACATCTGACAAGGAGTATATATTCAAAAATGCTGGTTAATTTTGTACATTGCTTGTTTTGGATTTGGATTCTATTTTTTGGTGATTTTTTTTTCTTCTAATTTCCTCTTTGGCTGATACTAATGTTTGATGTGTTTTGGAGGTATACTCGTTTGCATTTTCCAAAACTAACTCTCAATATGGATTTTCTCTTTCTTTTTCTTCTTTCTTCCTCTTCTTTGAATTTAACCAATGTTTTCTTGTTCCTGCAGACACTTAAAGCCAGCCTCTGCTCTTCTGTGATGTGCATGGTTGGAGAATCTGCCTTCATGCTGCCTATTTCTCGCCAACCACTCTCTTCACAGGCTGTGGTGAAGTTTTCATTAAAAAATTGATGAGCTCCTTGTGTAGCCAACAATTGTTCTATGATCACAGGTTAGAGTATTGCTAAAAATGGGCAAAGTGCCTGTTTCCTAGAGGTTTTGATCTACTGTGATTATAACTTTTGTTTAAAATGACAAAGAGCACATGACAGCTGCAGCAGCTACCTTCAATGTTTCTTCTTCCTGGAAATTTTAACACCTGGATGGAAAAAGATGCTTTGTGTCCACTGCAATATCTTCCTGGAAATTCTTAGGAGTGTTCTAACATTTGGATATTATAGATCTAGTACTGGAATTGTATCTATACACAGATATTTTCCCATAGGAACATTGTCCAAATTGGTTACAGTTTTCAATATATAATAAAAGTGACACATACACAATGAAAACATCATTATATGGCTGCTGCAAATCTGACTAGGATAATTCATAAGATTATTTAAGACAATTATTAATACTGATTTCCCAGAAGCAATTGTGCTTTTTTTTTCACTAAAATGTGTCTATCTGTTGGAATATTTTAGTGAAAATTCTACCTTGGTGTAACCTTTCTCTTCACTATTTTCACTTTTCTATAGAATACATTAATCTTTGTAGCAGTCACCAGTCCTTACTATTTTTAAATACTTTTCTCTAAATCAAGATCTAAGGACATTTACAGAACTCACTTTGATTCTTGGAGATTTGTACCTTCATTTTAATGTTGGTTTGGAAATGGGTGACTACAAGTATGAATAATGAGCAATGTATCTTCTTTGACACAGGGAATATGTATGGTGATTCAGTCTGTGCAGAAATGTCTGTTACTTTATTTTTGTAATTATTAAGTCACATTGTTAATTTATTTGAATTTCTTCTATACCCTGCTCTTATGTCAACAGTTGAAGTGAATGATCTCCTTTCTTTCCACAGTAGCATTGAGATAATCACACCAGTCAATACCATTCCATAAATATGGAAGCTGAGGCCATGCACTTGTAGCTGGTGGATTGATTACTTGGCTCCAAGTCAGTTTAGTCTCTACTTTTAACCACAATACTAGATTAATAATTTATAGAATGTCAGATTTATTTTGTATGCTATGCTTAACAAATATAGCTTCAAGACTTTTCTTAGTCATTCAGAAAGTTTTTGTTTTGTTTATAGCACAAGTCAGATGAAAATTTAGGGATTTTGATTTTCTAACTTGTGAGCAGCTCTGCAGGTATTGGTTGAGAAACACTGAAATGAATTGGATTGCAGCTCATAGCCAACAAATTCTAATAAGAACATATATGTGAATTATAATGTCATCTGACTAGAACTTATAAGAAAAATTATAATGGAATAATTATAAATAAAATAATTATAAAATTATGATAATTATAAGTTATAATTATAAATTATGATAATTATAAATAAGAATTATAAAGAATAATGAATAATCATTAAAAGAAAAATAGAGCAGATTTATTTTCAAGTTATAGGACACTTGGCTGCTCTTTTATTAAAAGCAGATGTAATCAAAGATGGATGCTTTTATCAGCTGATTACTAATGCAAATATCTTGCAAAAAGTAGCTTTAGCAGGCTAGAGCTTAACTGTGGATATAAATAGTACTGCCAATGCTCTGCAGAAATGGCGGATCAGATTTTATACTTAATACTCTCCACTTGGTGTGGTCCAGAACATTAAACAAAAGCAAAGGTGATTATTTTGACTTTCATAATTTAAGAATAATTGTTACTTATAATCTAAACGCTACTATACATATGTAACTGGGAGAACAATAGAGTACACAAAGCTATGGCTTGCTCTTGACCTCACCTTCTACTTCTTCCATTGAGAAAGTTTATGCAATCAGACGTAAAATCTTTCATTTCTCACTCTAAGTCCATATTTGTAGTGCCAATCTTTACTTACTTACTTCCCTCCAAGCTCCATTGGTAAAGTCTCCTTACCTCTGGACAAAACAATTCATCTCTAAATATATTTGAATCCACCTGTTCTGTCCCTTTGTGAGTCCCATTCTACCATTGTGGATATTAAATTTCTTCTTTCAGTCAAATAAACCAGGTTATGCATCTCCAACGTAGAAGAAAGAAAAAAAGACTAACTGATTTTAGAATTCTATATCATATAGTAACCCTAGCTGTGTTTCTCTGCTTTCATTTACTATCTAGGTTTTTAAATAGTTTACCTTTCTTTTTTTCAACTCCTAGGTGACATGAATTCTATGGCTCTCTCAATTGGTTCTCTTTCGTCAGTACCCCACAGTTCGTAATCTTCATAAGAAGCTTTACGTGGTTGCCAAACTCAGTGGCCAATTCCCAGCTTTCCCCTGCCAAGGCTTTTAGCACTGCTGAATATAATCTCCTTATTTAGTCTCCTGTTAGCATGGATGTCCCCAGGATCACTGTGATCGCCTCAATATCTGTCATGAGGTGTAGCTAACTCCTAAAGGCTGATTTTCTGTAGAGTTTTATCTTATCCTTTGTCATTTGAAATACATATTCTGGATTGTGGTGGAATGAGAAGACCATGCCAAGATGGCCGCTGGCAATAGAGCCTGCCTGGCAACAGGCTGTGATTGGTTAAGGCATAGACTGCCTCTTGTCCAGATTGGTTTCCTTGGCTATATAAGCTGCTGTACCAACTGCAGCTGCTCACCTCTGGCTTGCTTTCACCTGGCTTCCAGGGTCTGTGCGGTGACTCTGCACCTCTTGCCCCCACCGCGCTCTTCCTCTCAGAACGAATCCACAGCAACACTGGATAATCTCATTGTTTGAAATGGCTGTAATGACCATACATTTTAAAGTCTCCAAATTTCTATTTTTGGTCCCAGAATTCCTTCCAAAATACCAGATTCACGTCAAACTGAATCAGCACAAGACAACATCTGTTATCTCTCTAAATCTACCCTTATACTCTATCAACCACATTAATCAACAATAAGAAGTCATTTTAATTATCCCATTTCCTCGTTTAACACCTCGGTAAATACATTATTTTTCTTCTAAATATCTTGAGAATATCTCTTCTTATGTTGATCCTGATTATCACTGAGTAATTCATGTGCCCTTTTCAACTCTCATTAGAAGCTTTGCTTTGTAATGGTTCTACTCATCTCCAACATATTTACTTCAAAATCATCATTTACATTGCTGCCAACATAATTGGTCCCAAATTATGTTGTTTCTCTAAAATTCTTTCAATAATTCCCTACTATAAAGAAAATAAGCGTGAAATTCCTTGCTACCATATGAAGAAGTAGCTTGCAAATCTAGATAATAGGGTTCTATTTGGCAAAGGAGATACTTTGCACTGGGCCATGGGTAACTCTTAAACATAGTGGTGATCTAGACTCTATGTAGGACTAAAAGAATGCAATGGTGGTAACACTGAACTCCTTCTGCCAAAGGATGACAACAGGAAAGATCTAGAAGGCAGGACTTACAACTACCCCTCAACCCCAACCTGTGAAAAAAAATCCAATCTGAATAGGTAGGGAAAGCCTCCCTTCCTAAAAGACCTAATTCATATACAAAGTAAATGCTTCTAAAAGTGCCCCTCTTCTTTGTTAAAAGGTAGTTGGAGATTGTTTTCTTATGAATTCCATTGCCTGGAAAGAACAGTGAAAACTACACTGGGGCCTTTGAGAACAGATCTCCCAAAAACTTAAGTTGAAATTGACTTTTAGTAGTGTATACAGTCTAGGAAAGATGCCTGAGTTTTAAAAATTGTACTAGCCATCAGAATTCATTTACTTGACAAATCATTCAGTTCAGAATGTAAATGCAAAGAAATAATGAGATAATAAAAAAAGTGAAAGGCCCTGAATATCCATGATGTATGTTTCAAGACAATACAGTAAGGTCATGGCATACAGCTAATCAGAGTCTCTCAAAGACTCTTTTAACTTATTATATTCATAATAATTCTACATCTTGATTATCCATTTTCACAACTCATAGCAAAATAACAGTTGATCACTAGAGGGAGAAACCATCCATGGCAGGTTGCAGCAAGAAGTGACACTAGAGAACAAAGGGTAGGATAAAAAACTAATTAGATGTAGGAATTCAAGCATCATAAACTGGGAATATTAGTGTAGAGGCAAACAGCTTCTATAATAACCCTGAGTGCCTTGTATCTTTGCAAGTGGATTTTCCAATATGATAAAACAGATAAAATCATGGATTAGAGTTAGGAAGTTTTCTGTTTTAGGCCTGATTTCATCACTCATTAGCAGTGAGGTGTGGAGTCTGGACACCTAGACTCTGAGTCCTCAATTTTCCTGTAGTGGTAAGAAGAGATTTCTCTGAGTACTTAACACATTTTATTTTATATTGTGGGCATGGCATAATAAAAAAAGGGATTTTGTAAATAAGTGTTAAAAAGTATTTTCATGCCCAAAATTACCCTTACTCATCTAGTGTGTTGTGAAATTAAGCTCCTTATTTAAAGAAGTCTGCAATCCTTTTCTCTTTCCTTTCCACACTTTTTACCTACGTGATCTCAATCAATCCCATAACTTCAAATACTAGCATTTTTGATTGACTGACAACTTGATATATACTGATCCTGTCTTCTCAAATTTCATAGCCAACTGTCTGACTAACATGCTCACTTGGAGAGTCTCAAAGTTAATTATCTTAAACTGAACTCTGAATTGCATCTTCAACTTCTCTCTTCATCCTATTTTCTCCATTCATGCTAGGATAATATCAAACTTTGTTGTTCAAACTACCAATCTACAAATTCTCTCTCTCTTAACCACAAACCCTATATCCAGCCCACCAGAAAAGCTTGTTAGCTCCATTTGCAAAAGTTACTTTGAGTCTGTCAACTTCTATGCATTTCTATTGCTACAACCCTAGCTCAAGCCAGCATCACTTTTCTTCACAAATATTACTGCAATAGCCTACTATTTCTTCCGAGTTCCTCAATCTTTGCTGTTTTAGTAGCCAGAGTGGTTTTTTTTTTTTTTTTTTTTGGACAGGCAGAATGGAGAGTGAGAGAGAGAGAGAGAGACAGAGAGAAAGGTCTTCCTTTTTCCATTGGTTCACCCTTCAATGGCCGCTGTGGCAGGCGCGCTGTGGCCAGCGCACCACGCTGATCCGAAGCCAGGAGCCAGGTGCTTCTCCTGGTCTCCCATGGGGTGCAGAGCCCAAGGACTTGGGCCATCCTCCACTGCACTCCTGGGCCACAGCAGAAAGCTGGCCTAGAAGAGAGGCAACCGGACTAGAACCCCACGTGCCAGCGCCACAGGCAGAGGATTAACCTATTGAGTTGCGGCACCCTCCTCAGAGTGATGTTTTTAAAAACACAAATTCTATCATGTCCCACTTCTAACTCCAAGTTTCCCACCACACTTGGATAAAATCTAAACTTTCTACTCTGGCCCAGAAAATGTTATGCAATTTGGCTTTTGCCTGCTTCTTCAGACTCGTTTCTTATTAAAACCCTGATTATGCTCCATTCACACTGGTCTTCTCACTTTCTAAGTACATGTGATCCATAGGTTTTTCCGATTGGCCAGCCTGAGTGCAATATTCATCAGTGTGCAGGGAAAATGAGGCTGAGCGATCAATGGCGCCACCAGAAAGAAACAGAATGAGAGAAATAGTTATTGAAAAGAAGGGATTAAAGTCACACACTCAAAGGAACCAGGTGTCTATTGTGTGCTAAGCTGCTAGATTTTTCATCATCAACATAACTTGTGCCACTAAATATTACCTATTTCACTAAAATGGATCTATTAAATATTCCATGGTTAAAATTACATTTTGATTCAAAATCAATAAATAGGGGCATAGTCACCATACGGTTCTAATTAGCTACTTAAGTGGGCTAATAAAGTCCTGTGGAAATAGAGTGCTTAGTTATGTCAAAGGATCATCTAATCATTGCTGACCAATATAACATGTCTATTTTCTTTCAGATTAATCTTTATGAAAAGTTGCCAAGATCACAGTCCTGTAGTTTTGAAACACAAAAAGAAGTGTCAGGGTTGTTTATAGCACTTGAGCTTTCAAAATCCTTTTAATGGCCATTTCAAGGGACTAAGCCACTTGTTCTTTGAATTTTATTATTTGATTATTAATCTTTTTATGATTCATATGCTTTGCTCTAAGGATCAGATATCCCTAAATTTCACTAACAAGATTATTTTCCCTAAATGAAAATTGCCACAAACCTTTCTTTTCATAGAAAGCTACATTCATGTCTAGAATTTCAAACATTTGAAATCTAAGTAAGTAATAAATAGGAAAAGCTGCTAATGAAAAGTGTTATTTTTTAAAAGATAAATTCAAAGATCAAAATAAAATGATTATTCATTGTACTATACAAATAGCCTATCTTTGTACCAAAAAACCTCTTTCATCTTCACAACTAAATTGACTAAAAGGCATGGTTTCCTAGCAACATTCATTGTGTTTATGACCTTTCCTCCAATCTGAGCACACAGATGTGATTCTGAAGCTAATAAATATACATCATCCAACCTAGACTATTCTAGTTTCCTTAGAGCAGGTTGAGAGAAATAGCCAAGCAAAGATGAGAGCTGAGAAAATAAACATACATTCAAAATAGTTCTGAACATTTTCGTATGGATGAGTTTACTTAACTGAGGTTAATAAATCAAAGTGTAATTGAGTAGTATTGTATTGTAGCTTTCTGACCTACAATTATAATACAAAATTTGAGAAGAGTTGTGATATAATGGGGAGTCTTTTCTGACATTAGAAAAACGTATATCTTTATTCACAAATGTACACAACAATAATATAGGGTTACAAACTATTTTCAATCTTTTGAGGAACTGTATGTTTGAGCGTCATTGGACTTAAGAAACTATTTGATAAAACCATATGTTAAATGTGCTCTAAACGTTCTTCCCAGAAAATTCTACCAAAACAAGAATCACAAGTTCATAGTAGCAAAAAATTCTAGATAAAAGCTATATCCATATCCTAACTGAAACTTGTATTATGTTATTACCTGCTTCTCCTCTAGAAAATCAGGCACAACAAATACATTAATAGAAAGTACTCACGTCTTGGTAAATTTGCTATATGTCAATTTATATGGTATAACCACTTTATAACAGAAAGAAGTCTAGAAGCTTCATATCAGCTTTTGAAGAGAAAAAGGCTTTCACTGCTGCTAATTCACCAAAACAACAAAAAAGCAGGAATTAAATGACATTGAGCCATCGGTGCATTTTCTTTGGCATTATCTAATGAATCTCTCCAAATTTATATGTTTTGTATATCGCCACCACAGATGCAGGGTTTAGTGAGTTTTGCTTATGCAAAATGAAAATAATTACAGGGAAGCTTTTAAGCCAGATGTTGAAAATCGCTAGAGACGTGTTTGGGTCAGCATGTTTGACAGAGTTTACACAAGTGGCTACTCTAACTGGCAATTGACTGCCTAGTGGACAATTAGTAATATATCTTCCTTGTTTTCTAAGTATATATTTATTTCATTTTAAATAATTGTGACTGAGGTTAAGATGGCCATGAAACTGATAAATAATCTACCTTAAATCTTTTAATAGGTTTCATGAGTATAGTTTTGCCAAAACAGTTAACTGTTTGAGAAAGAAACACCTTATTTATTCTGACATCCATATAAGATTTGTTTTGTTTACAAGTCCGAAAGATGGTTTTTCTAGCTGCCAAATCTTTGATCTCAACTTAAGAGTTAAAATTCCAGCTGTGTTCTTTGTTACTCATTTTCATTGTCAACAGCAATGAAAAGTCTACAGTTAGGACACAGCTGAGGGGTTTTTTTTTTCTTCTTTCTTTCTCTTTCTTCTTTTTCTTGTTTTTTATATTGTTGTGATCAACTTGTAGTCAGCTTAATTTCTCTTTGATGACAAAGCAGTTGGCTAACAGGTGAGTAAATTATTCTTAGACTTATTATCAGTTGTCATTGCTAAATTCATACTAGAATTAATGACTATAATTTCAGGGACATAGTTAGGAGATGGAGCTTTCTGGATTATTCTCATTTATCACATAAAAATATCTTATACCTTCCAGGTCCTATCTTGTGGGATCTTAACCACCAAAATTGAAAGGGTTCAGTAATTTTTTATTCAGAAAACCAAAGAAGAATGAATATGTGCCTGTCTGATTTCCTTGTCCTGTGTTTATGATTTTCAATAGCTTTCACCACTCCGACCATGACTCTGTAGCACATGCTCTCAAGAGACGTTCAGGCTTGGTAGAGGTCCTATGTGGAACCAAGAAGCCTTGATTTCAGGCTGATTTTGTTCTTGATCTAGGTCTCAGTCTTTTTACTTGTAAAACTGAAGAATTGAATGGCCTAACTTATTATAGTCCTTCTAGTTCAGTAACATTTCAACTGTTAGAAAGCAAAGTTTCATCATCTTAATGAGGAGTAACCTCAATCAACTCTAAGGTTTTTCTTCTTAATCCTAATTCCTTCCTTCCTCATACCTAGTCATGTAAAGGCCTTCCACTTTAGCTCTGGATTCTCCAGTTTCAGCCGTTCATGTGAAAACATGGCCCAAGAAATCTAGGATTCTGACTCAGTTCTACACTAGGACATGTCAGATGCACTATTATAGATGGCAAGAGCAAGTGTTTTTGAAGAAAGACAAAGCAAAAAAACAAACAAAAAACAAAACAAAACAAAACAAAAACACTCCAGCCTTTTCGCTTGTAGCTTTGAGAATTTGAGTGAATAAATTAAGTGTTCCAAGCCTGAGATTTTGCATATGTAAAAGAGAGTTTTGGCACAATCACAATCTCATAAAAATAAATGACATATGTAAGTCTAAGTGATAGCTATCATTATTATTTGGAAAGCAGTTTCTATTATTATTATTATTCTCTCCTATTTTAGTCCTTTTTCTTCTTTCCTCAGTTTATTCTATTACAAAAAAAAAGTAAATTTATTTTTAATAATAATTTCAAAGAGCACATGCTTGGGGCCGGCACTGTTGCGTAGTGGGTAAAGCCGCCACCTGCTGTGCCAGCATCCCATATGGGTGGCGGTTCAAGTCCCAGCTGCTCCACTTCTGAGCCAGCTCTCTGCTGTGGCCTGGGAAAGCTGTAGAAGATGGCCCAAGTGCTTGGGCCCCTGCACCTGCATGGGAGACCTGGAAGAGGCTCTAGGCTCCTGGCTTCAGATCTGTCCCGCTCCTGCAGTTCAGGCCAGTTGGGGAGTGAATCAACAGATGGAAGACCTCTCTGTCTCTCAGTTATTCTTTTTGAAATATCTTTCTCATGTATATTCACACATTCTGTCTTTCTTCATTGTCTTTTTTCTTTCAGTCTATGATCACTTTGGTGATGAAAGGTTTTCTTTTTCTCTCCTTCATGCATGAGTTTAAAAACATGATACTAATGGCTATTAAATATCTACTATAACATTTGAAGTGCAATTAGACATAAAAATGAGTCACTTCACTGATTTCAATTTATAATACTTCTGGAAGTGCCAGGAAGTCCCTGTCAGCCTCTCCAGAGGTAGTCATCTTCATAGGTAAAATCCTCAATTATGCCCTTTTCATCAAAGATTAGAAGGAGACTTTCATCTGGATCCCAGATTAAGTTCCTATTCACCTTCAGCTCTTTAAGAAAGGCTCTACCAATAAATATTGTATCATTTTATCAGGGATCTCTCAGTCCTCCAATCTCTAGATGCAGGACTGACATCTCCTCATTAAGAACACTTGGGAAGATTTGAGACGATTCACGAGGATAATGTAAGTTATGTAAAGTTAGGAAATTGTACTTGGCTCTATAAAGTTAGAACATTAAACGACTTTTCCACATCATATTTAATCTTGAAGAATTAAGGAGTTTAGACTTAATGTTACCAAAAGCTCCATCCCTATCCTTGGCGCCAATTCAACATAACAAGGATGATCTTTGAGGGTAAAGGAAAGAGTAAGTTTAATCCGATAACAGATGAAGAAAATAGCAAATAATCAATATCTAGCACTACTGTTGTGCTTAGTGAAATAGCCTGGGGTTTTTAATTTGGCTATAAGGACAGCTGTGCTGCTAGGTGGTGATGCCCGCTGCAAGTCTGATAACAGGGTATCTCAGACATGGGTGCAATTCCTTGGGGAAAGTTGCCTGATGGTTTAACTTTATCATGTGGAGGGACAGCAGGATGTTCTACGAAACTAAGCAACTACAAAATGTCATTTGGGTGGGACCTGAAGGAGACAAAATATTGTGTTAGGAGATTCCAGTGTTTCATTAATCAGGATGAAGCCTACATATCCTAAAGCCCATAGTTCCCGAGGCCTTAGCTGTTCATTCCATTTTACATTCTGTTATAATAAATTTCACTTCTGGTCACATGGGCTGGGGAGGGCCTAATTACTTTGCAATATCAGTTGGCTTTCTCAATGCCGTTTTCTGCAATGCACAGGAGTTATTTATCTATTTGAATAGATATGTTAGGCCACTCACAGGCTTAGTAGTCATCAGAATATGAAAAGGAAAGGAAAATGAATTTGATTCGGTTACATTACAAACCCCAAGTTGAGTACTTTGATTCCGGCTCCAAAAACCTGTCTTAGTTTATTATTTCAGTGAGTCATGTTGTGTACCCACAGGGAATGGCACTGGGGTATTCTGCCATTCCACTTTCTAGTGCTAAGCAAAACAATGCTCAAGAAGGAAGATAATTGGACAAACTATGAAGCTATTTGAAAATGTTCTTAAAGTTTGATTTTTCAAAATGATGTGTAATCAATCACATATTAAAATTAATATTATCAAGTTACATGGCTTGGAAACACCTTACACAGAAATTATTCAATCTATTAAAAAGTTGTTTTGCTGTGTGCTACAAAATGCGGTTAAAAAATTTTTGATTGAAAAGTTGGCTGCCTGCAAAGCTGGCATCCAATATGGGTGCCAGTTTGAGTCCCAGGGACTCCACTTCCAATGCACCTGGGAAAGCAGCAGCAGATGACCCAAGTGCTTGTGTCCCTGCCACCCACGTGGGAAACCCAGATGAAGCTCTTGGCTCTTGGCTCATGGCTTTGGCCTGGCCCATCCCCTGCTGTTGCGGCCATTTGGGGAGTGAACCAATGGATGAAAGATCTCTCTCTCTCTCTCTCTCTCTCTCTCTCTTCTCTCTCTATCTATCTCATTACCTTCTCTCTGTAACTGTCAAAATAAATAAGTAAATCTTTAAAAAATTTAGATTGAAGGGGTTGTTGACAAGAGCATATTGGATCAACTCCTTCAATGCCTATTGGTTAATAATAATAAGGGATATTAGTGATATCACTAACGCTTAAATTTCTGCTTTAGTTCTAATTTATGCCTTAATTCTAAACATGGGCTTCAAACATAATGATGCTTGATTATACTAGAAACCACTGACAAAAGAAAATGTAGTTTGAAATCTACTTATATATTTTTTCCTAAACAAGATTTGAGAAATAAAGTAGAATGTCATTCTAAAATGCATTTAATACATTTATATGATATATAGATTTTAAAACTACCTTTTATTAACTACTCAATTCTATTATTCTGCATAAAGATAAATGGTGTCTGCTTCTATTGAAAATCCAATCACTGAGGCTGATGTGACATAGGGGACAAAGCTGCCACTTGCAATACTGACATTCCATAAGGGTGCTGGTTCATGTCCCAGCTGTTCCAGTACTAATCCAGCTCTCTACTAATGGCATATAGGGTCCAACCATGTGGGAGATCTGGATGAAGCTTCTGGCTCCTGGCTTCAGCCTGGCTCAGGCCTAGCCATTGTAGCCACTTGAGTAGTGATCCAGAAGATGGAAGACTTTCTCTCTGTCTCTCTCTCTCTCTCTCTCCATAACTCAGACTTTTAAATAAATCTTAACACACACACACACACAAAATCCAATCACCATATGCAGCAACTTCTTTTAACAGTGTAAAAAATGGCTCCTGGAATTCACTGCACCAGCAGGGACTTTAACTTGACCCCAGGGGGGAATGCCAGTGTCCCAGGTGGCAGCTTCATCTGGTTACCACTATTCCAGCCCCTTCCATAAAATTTTAAAAAGAAAAAAAAAGGTTCTAATATTTTTTTTTCTTTTGTTAAAAAAAGATTTATTTATTTGAAAGGCAGAGTTACAGAGAGAGAGAGAGAGAGGGATAGACAGAGAGAGAGAGATCTGGTTCATTTTCCAAAGGGGCCTGTCTGAAGCCAGGACACAGGAGCTTCTTCCAAGTCTCCCATGTGGGGCCCAAGGACTTGGACCATCCTCTACTGCTTTCTCAGGCACAATAGCAGGGAGCTGGATCAAAAGTGAGGAAGATGGGACTTGAACAGTCACCAATACAGGGTGCCAGTCTCGCAGATGGCAGTCCCTCAGTGTTTATGCTTTAATCATTGAATGACCTAATATCTCTGATTCGGATGATCTTGATGAATCCTCAACATAGGTGAACTACAAAAGAAAGGAGTCTTTTTAATCTTCAGATATTAACACTTCCCTTGATAATTGATACCACTATTTATACACAATATGTTTAGGGTAACTATAGTGAGCTCTTCTCACTTTTACGTTGCTCCCTGGACACCCTAATCTAATCCTGATTTCAGTGTTCATGTTTTTTGGGGCTGAATTTTATGAGCATTTTTCCAGATGGGCTCTGGACTCTTATTTCCAAATATCCATGGGATGTGTCCATTTAGATATTTTCCAAATACTATAATTCTATATGCTCAGAATTTATTATTTCCCATCCCAAACATTTTCTCTTGAGCCCCCTCCTCAATTTTTTCAGAGTCTCCTTATTCAAGATATTGAAGCTCAAAATACAGTTGGGAGATCAGAAACTAAATACCTTTCATGACTGTTTCTACTTTTTCTTAGATATTGTCATTATTAATATTATGCTCTTCCTCATGCTAATATAATTGTGTCCTCTTGTCACCACTTTCTGGTTCAAACCATCTTCTACCCTGTTGTGATATTAAGCTTCCTGAAGCACAATTTTGCACATTTCACAGTGCTGTTCAAAGATTCAAAGTCTCTCCAGGGAAGGTGGCATTTGGGATTGAGTTTAGAAGATAATGTTCCCCTAGAGAAGATAAAGATGTTATAGGCATTAATGTGAATAGAACACCAAAAGAACATGACATGTTTAGGACCACTATGTATGTAGTCTGATATTACTCTGGAGCTGGAGGCCAGGAGGAGGTGAGTGAGAGAGTGAGCACAAACAGTAGGATGAGGATTTGCCTCTTATATCTTTTACTTCTAATATTTTCCTAGTCCACATCCATGTGTTCAGTCTAGTTCAGATGACATCCTCTCCAAAACATTTCCTCTAGTGCCAATGACTGTAAATCATTCCTTTCTCCAAATACAAGTTATATCCTTTCATATCCTACTTTGTACCTTAGGTATTTATGCACATACTTCATGTTCATGATGACGGAAAAAGCTATCTGTAAGGAATATGAATGTCCAATTCATTTTCTTAGTCCTCTCAAAGGCAAAGGACCTTTATAAATGAAAAAAATAAAACACTCAGTCCTTGTAAACTATGCAGTTAGTAACAGTCCTTATTTCTATGTTGAAAAAACTAATAAACATTAGTGTGCTCTAAGATAGAACTGACAAAAATTGGAATTCACAAAATTTCAAATATTTTAAACAAAATTACAGAAGAAAAAATTACATGAAATCAAAGAAAAGAAAACTTCAGAAATCATACATTTCAGTAATAAAGCCATTAGAAAGTTTTCTTCTGATTTCCACTGGTCATAATTTATTACAGGTTGTTGAATGAACCTTAAAGGAATTAAACTCAGATTAGGAAAAAAAAAGAAACATTTCTGAGTTCTGAATTGAATCTAATGTAATAATGATTATTATTATGTACAAAGTATGAAATTTTATCCTTTTGCATTGCTTTTCATTCCATTTTTGCATTTGGGTTTTCCCTGTGTAATAAGCTGGTTTCCATTTTTGAATTGCTTTGTAATACAATGTTCTTGCTGGGTTAAAATAGTCTTCTCGTATGCTACAGAGTAATTCAGTGTCAGGGCTCTTGACTGGGAATATGAAGCTATAACTTATTTTGCATCTCTAACTACCCGTTGGTTATCTCAGACTGGACTATCAACACTGTATGAAATAGTGTTTCAGAATTTATCAGTCACAGTGCAGTGAATCCTCTGCTGAAATCACATATTCTGCCTTATTATTTTTTGGTTGATCCAGTCTTTCTGCCTATTTTTATTTTACATTCAGGTTGCATCACAGTAGGAATATAATATAATAACTTAACCACATGTTCTTGCCACAAGGAAAGTTAAGAGAAAGTAGCTCTGATTTTGAGTGAAACTCTGCTTCCTATAGTCGGTTTAACAAAATGAAAGCTGCCAGGAAAGCTATAAAAAAGGATGTAGATTTGTACATTTCCTAATGGATGTTCAAAAAATATAACATGAGCGAAAATACACTAGAAACTTTAAATAGCCATCCCAAATATTACACAAATAAGCATAAACTTCTTCATAAATCAGGTGAAATTACCAAACAGTGGAACCAGAAGACGTAGGTTTGCCCTCATCTCTTACAACAAACAAGTCATGCACTTAACTTCTAAGAGCATTATTAGACTCAACATATCTTTCTTATTCTTTCTTAGTCCCTCTTCCTGTTAGTCTGGTGCAACATTCTGATTCTTGACGAAATCCTCTTCTCTTGAGTCCATGTGCACTGGATGGAGTTGACCATCCTTCCTTGCATGGGCCTGCTTGGGACTGAGGTTGTCCAATTAACTTCAGCAATCTCTCAGCCCAGAATTATGGCTAGATATACTGGGACAAAGACACACCATGAGTGGCTGGTAGCTGTGTTTGCTCCCTGTGAGAGGCACTTACCTTACAACAAAGTGAACAGAGCAGTTAGTTATACAACTCTAAAGATAACAGACTCAGTGCCCAGAGATTGTGATTTGATGCACATTCATATCTAGGAAGCAATTTCTTCCACTTTCTACTGTGTGAATCAATTAATTATGTTTTATATTTAGCAACATATTTCAAACTTCCTCAAATGTTAAATTATGATACTAGTGCATTGTTGTGCATAGGAGTGCAACATATTTTGAAATAGTTATGAAAGTAAATAAGATACATGTAAAGTTAAAATAAACAAACTAATATCACAGTATTAGGTTAAAAAGTGGCACTTCTTGGAGAAGCAAATATATATATATATGTATATATATGGTGTTTAGTAAAATTTAAATAATTATTTAAATAAAAATTATCAAAAGCAATTTTATATTCCAAGGTAAACATCATCATTTTCCATGTGTTGGAGTATAATTACTCTCAAATTTAAGTTAAAGATAGAAATTTTCTTTCATTATAATAATTCTGACTTACAAACTTCTTCTTGAATTAGATGGTCTCTTTAAGACAGTAAAATACTACCTTCAAGGTAGATTATTAAGAAGTTAGACATTTCTACAAACTGTAATTTTTATTAAGCTTTGGGAAGATTTTAATTTAAAAAAAATTTTTACTATCTAAAAAGCTAAAACTATAACAGATAACTTCCCTTTCTTCTAGATCTTCCTTTAAGAATTGTTTTTTTTATATCACATTGTGCAACCTTGCATCTGGATGTACTAGTGTGCATATTCATGGTCATTTGATCAATTCCAAATCAGTTCTTAATCCAATAAGTTTTTACTCTTGCTTTCACCACTAAATTGAAATTCTTATTGCAAATATGACCAATGACTGCCTAGTTACAAAATTAATGAACATTTTTTAAAATCTTCATTGTACAAAACTCTTTGCTTCATGTGTCACAGATTCCAAAATCCTTTAGTGTTTCTTGATTCCTTGCTGCTTTTGAAAGGTTAAGAAAACATATTGGGGGGCCCTATGGACAAGTAACTATAAGTTGGCCTCCATAAACTAAGAACATCATGAATACATGTAAGTAATTGTGTCTGTGCATTAAAATTAACTGTTCAGTAAACATGAATCCATTGATCAACAGAGAGGACATGAATTGCTGAGTATATGGTATTTAATGCATGAATGAAAACATAGGCAAATCCTTTGCTAACATCATAAACAAAGGCCAGCTTGAACACATTAAAAAACTGCATAGGTTATAAAATACAAACCCAATCTATAAATCAATACATCACAATCAGTATCTTAGCTTGTTATTTTGTAGATTTTGGAAAACTGATTCTAAAGTTTATATGGGAAAATAAAAGACCTAGAAAAACCAGCACATTACTAAAAAACAGAGTTGGAGGACTCAGACAACCCAATTTCAAGATTATTATAAAGCTACAAAAATCAGTATAGCATGGTACTGGTGAAAAAGTAGACAGAAATATCAATGGAACATAAAGAAACAAACAACAGGATCCCACAAATGTAGCTACCTGACATTTAGCAACATTTTAAAGGTTATTCAGTGCACAAAGAATAGTCTTTTCAACAAATATCTCTGGACAATTGGAAGGTCATATGCCAAAAAAAAAAAAAAAAAAAAGAACTGACAGAAATGAAGTCAAAATACAACACAGATATATAGGTAAAGTAAGCAAAAACTTCTAAAAGACTTTTTGGTTGATGATATGCTAGCAGGAAAACATCAAAAAAGATAGATGAAAGAAAATACGTGTAAGTTGCACTTTAGTGTGTGAAAAACTTAGGTGCTTAGGAAACATTGAAAAGAGAATAGAAGGATAAGCCAAGGCTTAGAAGAAAATTTTTGCAAAACACATATATGACAGTGTCCTTGTATGCAAATGTACGAAGACCCAATAAAAGTCAAGAACAGCTGGCGCCATGGCTCAACAGGCTAATCCTCCGCCTTGCGGCGCCGGCACACCGGGTTCTAGTCCCGGTTGGGGCGCCGGATTCTGTCCTGGTTGCCCCTCTTCCAGGCCAGCTCTCTGCTGTGGCCAGGGAGTGCAGTGGAGGATGGCCCAAGTGCTTGGGCCCTGCACCCCATGGGAGACCAGGAAAAGCACCTGGCACGTGGCTCCTGCCATCGGATGAGCGCGGTGTGCCAGTTGCAGCGTGCCGGCCGCGGCGGCCATTGGAGGGTGAACCAACGGCAAAGGAAGACTTTTCTCTCTGTCTCTCTCTCTCACTGTCCACTCTGCCTGTCAAAAATTTAAAAAAAAAGTCAAGAACAATAAAATGAAAACTCATTTAAAAATGGAAATCAACCCAAACATCTACAGCTAAATTATATTTGATCAAGGATCTAAAACCAATTCCAGGAGCAAGGACAGTCTATTCAATAAATGGTGCTGGAAAAACTGGATTTCCACATGCAGAAGCATGAAGCAAGACCCCTACCTTACACCTTACACAAAAACCTATTCAACATGGATTAAAGACCTAAATCTACGACCTGACACCATTCAAATTATTAGAGAACATTGGAGAAACCCTGCAAGATATTGGCACTGGCAAAGACTTCTTGGAAAAGATCCTGGAGGCACAGGCAGTCAAAGCCAAAATTAACATTTGGGATTGCATCAAATGGAGAAATTTCTGTACTGCAAAAGAAACAGTCAGGATAGTGAAGAGGCAACCGACAGAATAGGAAAAAAAATTTGCAAATTATACAACAGATAAAGGATTAATAATCAGAATCTGCAAAGTGATCAAGAAATTCTACAACAACAAAACAAACAACCCACTTAGAGATGGGCCAAGGACCTCAATAGACATTTTTCAAAAGAGGAAATCCAAAAGGCAAACAGACAAATGAAAAAATGCTCAGGATCACTAGCAATCGGAGAAATGCAAATCAAAACCACACTGAGGTTTCATCTCACCCCAGTTAGAATGGCTCACATACAGAAATCTACCAACAACAGACGCTGGCGAGGAAGTGGGAAAAAAGGGTTAAGTCACTATGGAAGTCAGTCTGGAGATTCCTCAGAAACCTGAATATAACCCTACTATACACCCCAGCCATCCCACTCCTTGGAATTTACCCAAAGGAAATTAAATTGGCAACCAAAAAAGCTGCCTGCACATTAATGTTTATTGCAGCTCAATTCACAATAGCTAAGACCTGGAATCAACCTAAATGCCCATCAACAGTAGACTGGATAAAGAAATTATGGGATATGTACTCTATAGAATACTATACAGCAGTGAAAAAACAATGAAATCCAATCATTTGCAACAAAATGGAGGAATCTGGAAAACATCATGCTGAGTGAATTAAGTCAGTCCCAAAAGGACAAATATCATGTGTTTTCCCTGATTGGTGACAACTAACTGAGCACCAAAGGGGAAACCTGTTGAAGTGAAATGGACACAATGAGAAATGGTGACTTGATCAGCCCTTGTCTGGACTGTTGATGAACAACTTAATACTTTATCCCTTTTAGTATTTTTTTGTTCTATTTAATGATATTGGTTGAACTCTGTAATTAATGCACAACTTAACTGAAAAGTGATCCCTTTCGGCCGGTGCCGTGGCTCAACAGGCTAATCCTCCGCCTTGCGGCGCCGGCACACCGGGTTCTAGTCCTGGTCGGGGCGCCGGATTCTGTCCCCGTTGCCCCTCTTCCAGGCCAGCCCTCTGCTGTGGCCCAGGAGTGCAGTGGAGGATGGCCCAAGTGCTTGGGCTCTGCACCCCATGGGAGACCAGGAGAAGCACCTAGCACCTGGCTCCTGCCATCAGATGAGCGTGGTGCGCCGGCTGCAGCGCGCAGTCCGCGGCAGCCATTGGAGGGTGAACCAACGGCAAAGGAAGACCTTTCTCTCTGTCTCTCTCTCTCACTGTCCACTCTGCCTATCAAAAAAAAAAAAGTGATCCCTTTTAAATATAACAGTGGGAATAAGAGAAGGAGGAGATGTACAATTTGCTCAATCTCAAATTGACTTGCCCCAAATGGTAGAGTTAGAAATGTGCCAGGTGATTCCAATTCAATCCCATCAAGGTGGCATGTACCAATGCCATCTCACTAGTCCAAATGATTAATTTCTGTTCACAATTGATCATAATGATAGGACTAAGAGTCAAAGGGATTACACAAACAAGACTAGTGTCTGCAAAAACTAACTGATAGAATAAAAAAGGGAGAGAACGATCCAACATGGGAAGTTGGATGCACAGCAGACTCATAGAATGGCAGAAGTCCTACACAGCACTCTGGCCTCAAAATTAGCCCTTACGGCATTCGAATCCAGCTGAAAAGCCCAGGAGAGTATTTCAGGAATGGAAAGCCAAGACACTGTGGCAAAAACAAAATGACCTAAATGAAAGATCTCTGCGAGTGAGATCCCATTGGAACGAACAGGTCATCAAAGAAGGAGGTACCTTTCTCTGAAGGGAGGAGAGAACTTCCACTTTGACTATGACCTTGTCTAAATATGATCAGAATCGGCGAACTCAAAAGGCCTCCCATAGCCTTCGCAACTCATGACAAGAGCCTAGGGGGATTACTGATGCTGTAAACAAGAGTGTCAATTTGTTAAGTCAACAACAGTAGTCACTGTGCACTTACTCTTCATGTAGGATCTCTGTCCTAAATTTGTTGTACATTGTGATTTAATGCTATAACTAGTACTCAAACAGTATTTTTCACTTTGTGTTTCTGTGTGGGTGCAAACTGTTGAAAGCTTAATATATGCTAACTTGATCTTCTGTATATAAAAATATTTGAAAATGAATCTTGATGTGAATGGGAGAGGGTGAGGGAGAGGGTAGGGTTTTGTGTGGAAGGAAGTTACGGGGGGTGGGGAAGCTATTGTAATCCATAAGCTGTACTTTGTAAATTTATATTCATTAAATAAAAGTCAAAAAATAAATAAATAAAAAATTGGGTAAAATATTTGGGTAGACACTTCATCAAAGAAGGCATATAGAAGGCAAACAACCATATAAGAATATTTTCGGTATCACTTTTCATTAAGGAAACATAAGTTAAAACAACAATGAGATGCAACTACAAGTGTATTAGAATGGCTAAAATAAAAAAAAAATGATAATACCAGCTGTTAGTAAAGATGCTGAACAACAGAAACTCATTTGTTGTCAGTGTTAAAAAAACAAAGTGGCCACTGACTTTGGCAGATAATTGGGCAGTTTGTTACAAATCTAAGCCTAGTCTTACTATACGATCCAGAAAGTGCTGGATTTGACTTGAAAAACTTATGCTCTCCCCCACCACACACACACAGGAGCTCCCAAGTACTTATCACAATTTTATGAACAATTACCAGAAACTTGAAACAACCATGCTGTTATTCAATGAGTCAAAATTGATTTTAAAAATATGTGATGCACTCACACAGTGGAAATGCACTAAAAATAAAAGAAAAAGAGAATAAACTAAATAAAAGATAATGAGCTATCATATAATGCAAGGACATACATGAATCTTAAGTGCATATTGCTAACTGAAATGAGCCAATCTGAAAAAGCTCTGCACTGCATGATTCTATTTTTTAGCATTCTGGGAAAAACAAAATATAGAAATGCCAAATTGATAGATCAGAGGTCACCTAAAGTTTTGAGGTAGGGATAAGGGAGATGATTCAATAGATGAGACAGAATATTTTAAAACAGTGAAATGACTCTGTGTGATCCTGTCACGAGGCATACAGGACACCATGCAGTTGTCAAACTACAGGACTTCATAGCACAAAGAATGAATATTTATGTATGTAAATGAAACCAAAAGTTCTGGAGGTAAAGACAGAAGGCAAAATAAGATAAAATAATATAAATGTATTATAAAAGTGTGAAGCTTTATCAATGAGGGGGTGAGTGATAGCATAGTGGCTTAAGTAACTTTGAAAATGAATGAAATCTGTAACATTAAAGGCAAAAGTAAACATAATTAAATATTGTACTCAAGATGATAAAGTCGGTCCCATGGAGTTAGAAGTAAACAATCCTGAACCACATATATACATGACACAACTGAACAGTAAAGAGAATAGATGGTGGATGGAGGAGTCAGGTATCTAAGTTACAAATAAAAACAAGGAAGAGGTCGGAACGATGCTTGTTGTAACAGATTAGAAATAGAGACATAAGTATGAATTAATATTAGCTCAATATGGATTAAGACTATGAATGAAATTTAACATTAATTTCTCACTTATTAATCATTCTCACCAATGAAATATGTTAATTAGCTTGTGAGAGTTTGATTAGAGAAATGTAAGACGTTTATATTTTATCCCTGACTTTGTAAATCATATAGAAACAGCAAAGTCTTGGGCTTGAGCAGAGCATCCAAGCTGCAAATTAAAAAAAAATATATATTAAGACAAAGGAAATGGATGTCCAATAGGCTAATTATACAGTGACCTAACCAAGCAAAAGACTTGATATGAACAGAAAAATCATTAATATATGAGCCATCCTTACAAAGACACTAGGAACTAATTAGGTGAACGCTTCTTTTGGTGTTTTAACAATATTTTTCAAAAGTATCATTAAGATTCCAGTTTTAAGAATGATTCATCATTGTAAGTCATATTTTTGGTAATTATTATTACTTTTTAAAATGGGCAATCACATGACAAATACTAGAAAAGAGTTTTATGGGATTTAATTTATTAGCTATGTTTTCAGTAGATGTTTGCTAAATAACAGAACTAATGCAAATAATTACTTCTTTCCTGAATGCTGCTGCCCTTTTCTACAAAATAAATATAATATATTCTGTATGCAGCTAGAGGGAGAGAACACAAAACAAGCGTCCAAGGCTGTTCATAGCCTTGAAGGTAGAATGTAAACTCCTGCAAGACCTTTGATCTGTCCAGTGTTTGTCTACTTTAAGTCTGAGGTTTCTCAGCCTTGACTTCACTGATGTCCTGGACCACAAAGCGCTTGCAGTAGAGGTCTCAGTATAGGACAGAAGCAGCACCCTTCATCTCTGCACATATATGCCAGTAGCAAACACACCTCAAGGAGCAATAAAAAAGGTCTCAAGTAAATAAATTCTTAAAATTTTTTTTAAAAAAGGGGATGGTGGGCACTTGAAGTTCTCATATACCTTGGCAGAGTGCTTGGCTTTGAGTCCTTGCTACACCACTTTGGATCCAGCTGCTGGTTGATGCACACCCTGGGAAGCAGTCCATAGTACAAGTACATGAATGCCTGTCACCCACATTGGGGACTCGAATTGAGTTCCAAGCTGCTGCTTCAGCCTGGCCTGGTCCTACTGGAGAGAGCATTTGGGGAATGAACCAAGGGATAGAAGAGAACTCTTTCTTTCTTTCAAATAAAATGGAAATAAATAAATGGAAATTGGTAAAAGAAATGTCTCCAATCATTGCCAAATGTTCCCAGGGGATCATATCACAATTAGTATGGAATCCCTGCTTCTAGGCTCATCTTTCAGAATTACACCTGTATTCATTTTCTGTTACTGCCACAACAATTTACCACAACTTAGTGGATTAAAATGACAATTTTATCATCTCATGTGCAGTCAGAAGTCCAAGGTGACTAAAATGGTCTCTCTGCTCCTGATTTCAGAAAGATGAAAGTTAGGCCTGGGAAAAGTGTGCTCTTGTAAGGAGCCTCCTAGAAGAATCACTTTAAGGGTCATTCAAATTTTTGGTTGAGTTCACTTCCCTTCATCTGTGGGACTGAGGTCTTGCTGGCCTTCTTCTGGGTTTAATTTCAAATTTGGAGTTCATCTACAAGGTACCTTCCTAGTCTTTGTCTTCAAAGTTAGCAACAGTAATCAATTGCTTCTCAGACTTCACATCTCCCTAACTGCTGCTTCAGCATCATTTCTTGGCTATAACTCTCTTATTTCAGCTATAGAAATGTCTATCTTTAATGGCTCAAGTGATTATATTGGACCAACTCAGATAAGTCAAGACAATTTCTTCATTTTCAGTAATGTAATTTTGATTACATCTGCAAAGTCTGGGTAGCACCCACATTAGTGTTCTATTGGCTAATCAAGGTATACATATCTTTTTTTTTTATTTTTTGACAGGCAGAGTGGACAGTGAGAGAGAGAGAGACAGAGACAGAGAGAAAGGTCTTCCTTTGCCATTGGTTCACCCTCCAATGGCTGCCGTGGATGGCGCGCTGCGGCCGGCGCACCACGCTCATCCGATGGCAGGAGCCAGGTACTAGGTGCTTTTCCCTGGTCTCCCATGGGGTGCAGGGCCCAAGCACTTGGGCCATCCTCCACTGCACTCCCGGGCCACAGCAGAGGGCTGGCCTGGAAGAGGGGCAACGGGGACAGAATCCGGCGCCCCGACCGGGACTAGAACCCGGTGTGCCGGCGCCGCAAGGCAGAGGATTAGCCTGTTGAGCCACGGCGCCGGCCAAGGTATACATATCTTGTGAGAACATCTTTAAAACACTACTGACTGCAACTCCCCACCTTAAATATTAAGGTCCAGTTAGCCACGGTGGATACTTAAAACATATTTAGGAATGCCTGCCTCTCATAAAGGAGTTCTGAGTTTGAATACTGACTTTGCTCCTAATTCCAACTTTCTGCTAATGTACACCCTGGAAGGCAATAAGTGATGGCTTAAGGAGCTGAGTTCTAGACTCTCATGTAGAAGACCTGAAATGACTTCCTAGCTTTGGCCTGGCCTAGCTCTGGCTGTTGTGAACATTTGGTGAGTGAACCAGCACATGGAAGCATTCTCTTATGTGTTGGCTGTATCTCTCTCTCTCTCTCTCTCTCTCTCTCTCTCTCTCTCTCTCTCTCTTTGTTGTGTGTGTGTGTATCTCTGCCTCTCAAATAAGTTTTTAAAAATTAAGATCCAGTTAAGTGAATGGACTAAAGCTCTTCTAACTCGTGTTTGTTTGTTTTTCAAGTTTATGAGCTGACATACCTCCTGTGTTCTGTGCTCATTCAGCTCATCTTTCAATGTTCTGCCAGACATAGGTTTCAGTGAATGTCCCCTCACCATAGCATTCGTGATAATCATATGAACATCCAGAGAATTACTATTCTCATCAGCATATTGTGCTGAACTTACCCAGCTAATTAGCACACAGTGGAAATTCAATAAATGGTGGTTAAATGAACAAAAGAAGCTAGTCTACATGAGGGGTTGTCAGAAATGCAGAGCACTTGAAGGGAGAATAAAGAGAAAAGCTCTCCTATTATTTTGAAGAATGTTGCAAAATTTCTTTTCATTATCAAGTATCCATAACTACTTTATACCTTCATTTACAACTATTGCTAGTATGTATTTTATCTCCATATATAGGATCTGAACAATCTAGAACCATTCAAAATTTATTTGGACCTAAATATCCAGGACATTAAACTGAGCAATGTAGGTTTTGACACTTTCTATTGACAGCTATAGATCTTGTCTTTACTTTTTAGGTGCTCTATCACAGTGATTTACTTGACATAAAGTTTCTTTTTTCTCTCTCTTTGGTGCAACCTGAGACAGAAACTAAAAGTAATATGTCTTCTTAGTGTATTCCAACTCTGCTGAATTCTGTGTATGTATTTAAAACCATAATAGAAGAACAGGTTGAAACATGCATTCCCACTAGAGACTTATCCTCAAAAGACCAATTTAAAAAAAATATTTCAACTGAGTACTCACAAGTAATGTTAGCATTTAGAAACAATGAAGGATTTATTGCTAACTTTTTCGCTTTCTTTCCCCTATTCTTTAGTTTTCTTTGCCTTCCTAAGAAATGCAGTCCCAAAGCCATTAGGTGGGTATAAGTGATAGAGGACTGCGAACTGTGATGGCACAGTATAGGTTAACAAATGTAAGTAGAGTAAGAGAGGGTCCCTCCAGGGTGCAAATCACAGTGAGAAGACAGCCAGATCAGGGCAAGAAGGATATCTACACTTGAGGTGACTTAGCACAAGGTGTTGGTGCCATTCAGGCCATCACAAAAATTCAAGTCAGGTTTAAAATAAATGTGCTAAGATAACATAGAGGTACCACACTGGTTTAATAATCTGCAACAGAGAGTAAAACAGTTTCATTTGCCTGGTAATCAGTAAGAATTGGCAAATGAAGGTTAATGCCTTGAATCTGCCAAGCACAAAACGCCTAATTCATTTTCTCATTCTCCCTAGTGGATACTTACTTGAGAAAACACTTAGACCAGGATGGGTCTAGAAGAACTGATTGCATTCATTCTACCCTGGAAAGGGCTCTGATGCTAAGTAACATGAAGAGAGGGCTGCAACCATGCAATCAACGCATGTAAAATTTCCTAAGCCTCATGTGTTAACATGCCTGCTGACTATTCCAGTAAGATACCGTGCCATAAAAAAGAGAAAGGGGAACTAGTGGGCCTCTCATAGATAATTCAAGAATAAATGACTACTTTGCCTTGATATTTAATCTCCTGAAATTTTCTGACTATACCTTAGAATGCAAAATATTTAGGGAATGTCAAGAATACCTCTTAAGCAATTAAACGTTTGATGAACACAGAATTATGAAATAAACAATGGACACTTAGCATGGCTAAAGCCAATACTCTTCTGAAGTTGACCTACAATATCAAGCATTGCAAAATAATCTTAACCTTTTGTCTTTATGCATTAATGTACTTCCCAGAGTATCTAAGCCATGCTAATGAAGTAGAAGACTATCAACAGGTGGTTGTTATATTAATTGTAGTGAATTGAACTCCAGGTTACTTTAAACATTTCTATGGATCTGCTGCTATTTGAGTTGTAAAAGGAAAATAGTCTTGGACATCTTGGCATGAAATGACAGACTGTTATCTATACTTCAAACCTAATCTTGAGAAAACACAACGAGTAGTAGAACATTACACTTCTAATACATTACATTGTATAATAAATGATGTCACAGGTAGAGAGTTGTTTCTTCTCTATTATTAGATTAAGATGGACACGAATGATTTTTCCAGTAATTATACTGTATAAACTAGAGCTTTTGCCTCATTTGAAAGCCATATTGGTTTGGTGAAATAACAACATGTACATAGAAAATGGTTTATGCATTTGAAGAAAATTTTTTAAAAAAATAGATATTTTAATATCTAAAAAAAGTTGTGAATGTGGCATGTTTTATTGTCCATTATCAGTCAACAGGAACAACAGCAGATTTTGAAAGTGAATTCTGCAGAGTGGTATGACAATTACTGTTATATATCTCAGCAATCTTCTAATAAATAATATGAATCTTGTTTGCATTTATCAGAGTGATCCTTAAGCAAATACCCACATGAAGAAAAAAGCTTGCATATTTATAAGAGTAAATTTACATATAACTACACATAAAATATTCTGTTCCTTTGTAAAATACTTCTTTATAATTTCCATTAAAATCATCATGTAATTATACCAGAGATACAAACCTAACAAAAATTATGCCAAGCATTATTAGAGGGAGTGCTTTTCAATTGCAAGGGCATCTGTTCTGTGAGATTTTTCTGGTTTCAGTTTCTGTTGCATCCCCAAAAATGAGTTAAAGCCGCAAAGATTTTATCCCTTACAGCATATCATATTGAAAGGTCATTCATTAGTATAATTTTAAAATTAGAATGAAAATGATTAAAATAAATTATTAACTTGTATACATTATAATCAAATACTAGGGATGCATGGGGACAAAAGGAGGGTCTATCTCAGCCTAGAGTTATTTTAAAAAAAGATATCAGAAACATATATCATATTTGATGCTCCAAGAAATATTGTCATTTACCTAGTCAGCCTTCTTACTGTTTGTTTCCTGTGTTTCAGCACCTATGCCAGGCACTGGAGGTGTGGAATTAAATGCTTAAGTGGTATAGATGACACCCTAAGAAAATTACACAGATAAAGCTGGAAAGAAAATAACTACTTCACAATAGAGGGTATTGAGCCCCCTGACTTAGTTATGTAAAGACCAAGTGTTGAAGGTCTTGTTAGAAACATAAAAAAAAATGAAAAGTATATGCTAAGCATAAGGGAAAATTCATTAGAAAGTGGGTTCAGAGAATGGGATATCAGGGAGTTACATACGGACAGTTGAGCTTGTCAGGAGATTAAGGCCCACATAGAAGAGATTTGAGATGAAGGTGGAGAAACATATCCAGATGCCATGCCAAGAAGCTTGGCTTTGATTTAAAGAGTCTGGAGGCAGTACTAATATATTTTAAGCAAATGAATGTCAAATTAAAATTTATGTGTTAGAAAAATCTTTCTGCAGAAATGTGGTTCTCAAAGTGTGGTTCCCAGACCATGAACATCTTAATCCCCCCGGGAACTTGTTAGAAAAGCAGATTCTCAGGTTGCACCACAGACCTACTATGGGCCCAGTAAACCGTGTTTCAGCAAGACCTTCAGGTAATTCTAATGCACACTCTAGTCTTATTCCATTGATGTACAGAAGGAAATGTTGTAGTCTGTTTCAGTAGAAATATTTTAAGTTGACAGAAATTGAAAATCCCATCAATAGCAGTCTAAAGAATAAAGGGGTTTATTTATGTTAAACAAAATAATTTCTTATAAAGGCAGTCTAGGGGTGGCACAATAGACAGAAAATGCTACCAAGATAGAGTACAAGTTCCTATATTCCTACTTTGTCTTTACTATGATGAGAACTTTTTCCTTCTAGTTAATACAATGGTTGTTCCAAGTTTAGACACTATGCTGCCTTGTTCACAGAAAGGAAGCTGGGAGAATGTCAAGAGCAAAACGTTTTACTCATGAGACTTCTTTTTTATTTTACTGCAATGTGAAGCCAAGATGGAGACCTCTTAAGGCACTTCTGCCCAGATCTTTTTGGTGAGAACTGTATCCAAGATCCATCCAGCTCCAAGGTTGCAAGTGCGGTAAATGAAAGATGGCTGTTCCAGTTAGGAAACTATTTTACAACAATTTCTCATTTATTGGCTACACAATTTTCCTTAGATAAATGCCTTCTTGAAGTACATATGACTTCAGCTGTCCTTTTGTAATATGAGAAAGATGAAATTGGAGTAGTGAAGCCCTGTTCTTCTTGCCACATCCTGGTAATTCTGAAATATTAAATGCCAGGATTCTGTCCTCAGACCTCCATCAGAGAATATGGCAGACTTCCTATATGACTAGGACACTTCACAAAAACATTGTAGACTGAGTGTATTTATTCTTAAAAACTTAGGATGACAATCTAGAATTACTTTTCAGACCCCATCAGCTACTCTAGAGTGATTTGTGAGGAATCATCAAATATGGAAACCCTCCCTTTATATCACCTTTGGAATTACCAAAGCCTGGCAATTTCCTTTAATCCAGCTAGCATGTCCTATTTTGGTCCATGGAGTTGATAAATGCATCAACATAAACACATGTTTGCACTGATAATTTGTATTGCCTGATCTTATGTATTGGTTTCAAGGATGAAAACAAAAAAGTCATCTTCATTTATTGACCAGAGCAGCCATTGAAATGAAGATGAAAATCATCCCCTCTTAGAATCTGACAGTTGTAAACTACTATGCAATATGTATATTGGAAGGAAGCAAGAATGCTAATTCTTTTTCTTTCCATGTTTCTTTTAAAACATAACCAGGGAATTAAGAATTTAAGTTATTTAATAATAGTTGAGGGATAGCAAGAAGAAAAGTCTAAAGTATTGTCAATTCATCCTGAACTCTGTCCTTGGCTATCATGAGCTTCAATAAAGAATTAGAAATAGAGGATATCATCAAGTAAACACTATTTAATCAATAAAATAAGAAACACCATGAGTAGTCTGTATGGAATAAATGAAAATACCTTAAGAAATATGCCATCCTGGATAAAACTCAAAAGCATTTGGGAGACTAGAACCTTACATGTTATCATTGCACAATACACTGACAGGAGGGAGGAACATAAACAACAGCACTAACCATTGCTCTTTCAACAAAATTAAAGACAATTTTGAAACTTCATGTCACTAAGCAAAAGGCAAGAGTAACAATTTCAAATTCAAAATCATTATCAATAGTGTATAACACATTGTCAAACAAATGCACTTCTCGTGCTGCGCAGTCTGCTCCTGTTGGCATTTGGCAGTCTGAGCACACAGTCATTCTATCTAATGTTCATATTTTCCAAACATAACAAAAGGAGAACAAAACTCTGCAGATTATTAGAAAATATTAACAAGCATGAATATTAATGGATCCATTTCAGAGGATTTGGACAAGAGACAGGCTCTAAGTCTACTTTATTTCTTAATCTTAATGTTTGTAATCATGCGTATATCCAGTAAGATCATCTTTGATGGGAATTATAGTTAATGAAAGGCAAGCAATTTTTTGAAATAATATTTTATATGTAAATAATTTGAAAAGGAAGCAGAAGACAAAAGAAAAAACAAATAATTTGGAAACTTTAGTGTGCATTGGAAACCCATATGAGTTTGCTAATATTTGATCATTTGGGGCTTTCAAATTGGTGAATTTTCTGTACTTCAATTTAATGTCAGATAAATACATATGTATTGATTTACTAACAAATGTGTTTGTATGTGTGTGTTTCCTGTTTTTGTAGATGAGGAAACCAAGTTAGGCCAAACTCATAGATTTTCATGTGCAGGGATATCAAATTTGTTATAAATTATTTCATTTTTTTCCATTATTGCAAACTTCTCCCAGAAGATTAAATGTCTCCAAACAATTTTCTAAAACAAACTGAGGAACTGTTTATCTTTCCCGTTGAGCACACTCCTGGTTTTACTCTTAAGGAGACAAAAGGAGCATCTCATGCATGGCCAAACACCAGCTGATCTGCAACATTTTCTCTGACAAGGTAGACACAAGAATGGATTTTTCTCTCAGCACTCAAGTGAGACTAGAACAGAAAGTGTATGTTTAAGCCTCAGACAGAATTTCCTAGTTGAGTTCAAAAGTAAAGGATCACTGGTGTCAAAAGTCGGTGTAGAAGAGAAAAAAAATCTTTAAAATTAAAAACAAAAAATAGGATGAAATGTTTCCCTTTGTGTACTACTTTTCATGAATTTAAATTTAGAGTTACTACTGTATGCTATTAAATACTACTTTAGACAGCAGATTCTGTTCTCTCAAAGGAAGATATTATTCCTTCACATAGGAACACAAAGTAAAGGAGTAGGGAAAATAAAAGCCTAAAACTCTATAAGTATTTTTATGTAGTGCTTGTCTACTTGTGAACATCAGTAGAAAATAATTTCAGAAACTTGTGATATGCCTATCTGAGAACTGAAATGACATGTTTTCTCTGAACTGGGGCCCGTTTTGGAGTTATTTGTAAAGTTTTGTTATGTGAATGATTGAAATGTTTCAATTTTGACATTCAGCTAATTGATGCCCCCCAAAAGCTTCATTTGACTCTAATACTATCCTCAGTTGCTATTCTTAAGCATATCTGTGGCACCTTGTTCCTGCATATTACTCCTCAGAATTCTCATATACTGATAGTAGTCAATATATCGATTAAGATTAAGATTTAAAATCTTTCCTTAAGTTAAAAATCCAATCCTTTATCACAACAGAATTGAGATTTAGTATTTTCAGACATCTGGCCATTTGTTCAATTTCCTATTTTAATAACATGCTAAAATGATTGGTTTACTTAATTTTACTCTTCTTAAATATGTAACTCTATTTATTTATTTATTTGTTTGACAGGTAGAGTTACAGACAGTGAGAGAGAGAGAGACAGAGAGAAAGGTCCTCCAACTGATGGTTCAACCCCCAAGTGGCCACGATGGCCGGAGCTACCTCAGTCCGAAGCCAGGAACCAGGTACCTCCTCCAGGTCTTCCATGTGGGTGCAGGGGCCCAAGCACTTGGGCCATCCTCCACTGCTTTCCCAGGCCACAGCAGAGAGCTGGACTGGAAGAGGAGCAACCAGAACTAGAACTCAGCACCCATATAGGATGCTGGCACCGCAGGTGGAGGATTAACCCAGTGTGCCAGGCGCTGGCCCCAAATATGTAACTCTTGTGATATTTATGGCATGGTTTGTCATTGCTCCATGGCTCTCTTAGTGCTTTGCAGTCTATATACAAGGAAAAGGGGATCAGAGTAATAGTTCCTATATCTTTGTCCACCTAGCCCTCTGTGGTTGGCAGATACCTGTTTCAGCATGGCAGTTAAAATTCTTGCTCTCATATGCTCCCAGATACAGATGGCTTGTAAGAAGTCAATGTTATATCTACATGAAAAAAAGTGAAAAACTTCTGCTTCCAACATCTTGATTTTGAGAGCTCTGAGAACCCCTGTCTCCTAATTTCCTTTATTTTTTAAATATATAACCTGCATTTCAATATTTCTAATCTGTAAATGAGCTTCTTCTGCTCTGTCCTTTTGGCTATAATTTCAGAATCTAATTAGATTATGGTTAGCTTAATATAGGCTCTATTTCTTGATCTCTTTTTTGATTCAAAAAATGGATTAAGATTCTGGACTGGACATTCAGGGTCCTGTTATGAGACTGGTTTAAAAGACCTGTCTCTTAAGGAGAAGTAGAAGTAAGAAGAAATGTTTACATAGCAACTCAATTCTACTCGCTATATTTTATTCTGTATCATGTCTATGGTGACAGAGAGAGCATTAGAGACACTAAAGAATTTTGTCAGTCATGAAAAGGGAAACTCTATTCCGACAAAAATATTTTGAACTCATATAAGCCCAGACTGAAATTGACCTTACCATTAAAATAAACATCACAAACCCCAGTATTCTAATAAAACAAGCACATTCCTTAGACCCTAGGAAATCTATTCTGAACACAGCAATGGCAATACAACACAATATGAATATCAGAACAGTTTGTCCTTGGCAATCATCTTAATAGTTTAGGGCACATAACCATAAAAGTAAATTGTAGATAGCTACTTGGGAAAGCAACACTGAAATGGTGAACTCTGTAGATTATAGAATCTAGCAATCTTTCTATTCCAGACATATCTTGTTATGTACCTCATTAGAGCTTCCACAATTTCTAAATGATAACCAGTAGATGTTGTTAAGCAAAAATGTCTTCAAAATGTCATCTTGAGTATACCAGAAGGATTTTAAATTATTTGCTAGCATCAGAAACCAGCTTTTACTATACTTCTCCTTCCAAAATAATGTGAGGGAAGTATACAAAATATGCCAAAACCAATGAGAAATTAGTAAGTACAATGACAATTCAACAACATATTTTATTATGGATTTCAATTTCTTGTTAACCTAAACTGAATTGAATGGTTTACAGAATCTTCCTACAGTGGGCATATTTGTTTAATTATGCCTTAAAAATAAAAGTTGAAACCCGACTAATGTGTGGAGGGAATGTGAAATTTCAAATATGCTTCTTGGCCTGTTACTCTAGAAAATAAGAAAAAATACTTGAAACTCAGGAGTTTAATGATTTGTGATTAATAAGCTTTGACCTTAAGGCATGACACTATTTTTATTACTAAGGAGACATTCATAGATGTAGAATTTATCAATTTACTGCATATACCTGATTCATATTCTGATTTTGAGATATGAAACATTATATTACAGTGTCAAAATGAAAGGAAATAAAAAGGCAGCTTTAAGAGCATTTGGATAACTTAACTATAAGTCACTACAGTCAAAGATGCTAAAATTTTGTAATTTTTTTAAGTTGGTAGATTTTTTTTGCACTTTACTACCCTTCCTAGTTTCACATAAGTGCATAAGTGAGAAACAGAACTATCCATTACAGAACCTCTCAAAAAATCATGTTTTGTTCATCTGCCAGACTTTTTCAGCAAATGTGTCTATGATGAATTTCTGTCTCCCCCATCCCTCTCTCTTGTTCCATCTCTATTTCAGAAAATACAGTTGCAGAATTGGCCTTAAAGATTTTTTGGAGGGGGAAATGAGAGATTTGGAAGGCCAAATGAAACATGCCTATTGCTGCTTAAGCAGTGTAGGAGAGGGACTTCAGAAGAATATGCATTTAAAGCCCTTTCCGTATTTTTTTTTTTCTATTCATTCTTTGCAATGAGTGGCTTACTTCCCTAAATCCTTTTTAGGTGTGTGCATTTTGATATTTACAATAGCTTCCATGTAGCCCAATGAGAAACATAATTTAAAAGACAGATTGTTTAAAGGTAGAAATTGCATTCTTGGACCACAACCTCTAATTTGCTTCCCATTCCATTTGTCCACTTGGACCTACTCTTCATCATCACCAAGAGCTTGTCTGCAAACCTGTATGTTGTTTATGCAATAAAACTCTTCTGTCTTTACGTCCTCCCTGGATGCCCATAGCCTGGATGCCATAGCCTAAAACCATGCTTCCGAATCATTTTGATTCTATCTTAGCTTCTTTTTTTAAAAATATTTATTTTATTTATTTGAAAGACAGAATTACAGAGAGAGAGGTAGAGACAGAGAGAGGTCTTCCATCTGCTAGTTCACTCCCCAGATGGCTGCAACAGCCAGAGCTGCGGTGATCCAAAGGCAGGAGCCAGGAGGTTCCTCTGGGTCCCGCATGTGGGTGCATCCTTGGGCCATCTTCTACTGCTATCCCAGGCCATAGCAGAGAGCTGGATCGGAAGAGGAGCAGCTGGGACTAGAACCGGCACCCATATGGGATGCCTGCGCTTCAGGCCAGGGCTTTAACCCGCTATGCCACAGCACCAGCCCCTCTAATTTAACTTCTAAGCCTTTCTTTCTCCTACGCACAACCCTCAGCTCTGTTAGTCCAAACACTTTATCTGTCCTCTCCCTTTGTTACCTTGCAGAGAACCATGGTAAATTTAAGAAGGAAGTTAAGTTCACAGCATTCAAGTTTATTATTTCTAACGTCATTTGATCTTTCTTATAGTCACCTCCTCAAAATTTTCCTTCAAGCAGGGAAAGTAGTATCCCAAAGTTAATCTGACATATTTATCTAAACTTGCAGTGAAACTATAAATTCAAAATGATCAAAGGAAAAGCATTATCACCTCTCAAATAATATATCTCTTGGATTTCCTCTCATATTCTCATCTCTGACTGTACCTTCACCATACACAAGATATGCACATAAATAACATTATATTTTCCCTCATCCATCATCCCCTAAGAAGAAAGTATGTCACTGTAAAAAATTAAAAGAAAGAATAAACAAGGAAGGAAGAGGGAGGGTGGACGCATGAGTGGGATGGAGGGTTGGGTGGGAAGTATCCCTATGCTCCTAAATTGGCATATGTGAAATACTTGAAGTTTGTTCACTTATATAAATTTAAAAATATATAAAAAAAAGAATACTAAAACTCCAGCTCAGGCTTCCCAGAAATCTGAGAAACTCTAGAATTTGAGGCTGAAAGGTTATGTCGTGTCTCAGTTGGAAGCCTCAGAATTATTTCCCAGTATCTCTTAACTCGATTTTGAAACCCAATGTGTAACACAAAATTTTTATTGAGTCTACCTCAAAAAGAGTGTGTCTTAACAGAGCACCTTATTTGCTCTTCAGTAACCATTCCTTAAATCATGTCCTTTGGTTTCTTGTTGGACTATGGCAACAGCTGTCTGAGTGTTTAATGCCTCCACAGTCCTCTTGGTTTTCACCCTTCCCTCACAGCATCATCAAAGTTGTTTTCCTGTAATCTGCCCGCCTAAATTTTCATAACTTCCTGTTTTCTAAAGCAGGGGTCTGCAAATTTTTCAACTGAGCACTGCATTAGTAAAAGGGCTTGAACAGGTACTGAAAATATATGCAAAGTATTTATTTGTTGTATATTTGTACTACAAATATCTAATTTACTTGCTATAAGATCTACTTTAAAACAATTTTCATGAGCTAAAACACCACAACATTTCATCATTTTCTTTCTGAATCCAGATGTGTTATCTTTTACCATCTGTCAGTTTGAAACTTCCTATTCTGGAGACTATTTATCAAGCACAGGGTTTCTTAATCTTGGACTACAAATGTTTTAACATTTTTTGGGGAAAACCTTCTCTTGGGATGGGGAGAGCAGGCTGTCCTGTTTTCCACAGGATACTTAGAAGATCCCTGGCTGCTCAGTGGATGCCAGATCTGCAGACACTGCCAAAGCCCCTCAAGAGACTAAATTGCCTTTGACTGAGAATGTGGGTCTACACAAAGGAGAAAATAGCAAATAATAATAAAAAAGCCCTATTTTACACCCATTACCATCTACACTATAGATGTACACCCCCTAGCATAGCTTTCACACCCTTGTTTTTATTTGATTTTATTTATTTATTAGAGTTACAGACAGAGAGAGGGAGAGACAGAGAGAAAGGTTTTCCATCCACTGGCTCACTTACCAAATGGTTGCAAGGGATGGAGATGAGCTGAACCGAAGCCAGGAGTCAGGAGCTTCTTCCAGGTCTCCCTCAGGGGTGCAGGGGCCCAAGCACTTGGACCATCTTCCACTGCTTTCCCAGGTGCATCAGCAATGAGCTGGATCAGAAGAGGAGCAGCCATGACACAAACGGTGCCCATATGGAGTACTGGCACCAAAACACTGGCCCCCAAACCTCCGTTTTTATCCATGTTGTTACCTCTCCACAGAACCCACTACACCTCTTACCCTGAACTTGGAGCAAACTACACCTTCCCTTTGTAGAAAATATTACTTCCATTCACTGGAGGTAAAAGTATTTATATAAAGTAGCACACTGATTATTGCTAGCAGGGCTGAGGACACATAGAGGTTAACAGAACAAGCATGAATGTGTATCACCAGTGCCTACTTTTCAGCTGAACAACCGTGCTTTGGGTTGGGTGAACTCTGAAGGATTCTACTGTCTCTCAAATGCACACAGTTATATGCTTTTTTTGAGATTTATTTATAAGTCAGATTTACACAGAAAAAGAGGCAGAGGCAGAGAGAGAGAGAGGTCTTCCATCCGCTGGTTCACTCCCCAATTGGTCGCAATGGCTGGAGAAGCGTTGAACCGAAGCCAGGATCCAGGAGTTTCCTCCAGGTCTCCCACACGGGTGCATGGGCCCAAGGTCTTGGGCCTACTTCTACTGCTTTTCCAGGCCATAGCAGAGGGCTGGATTGGAAGTGGAACAGCTGGGTCTTATACTGGCACTCATATGGGATGCCTACACTGCAAGCGCCTGCTTTACCTGCTATGCCACAGTGCTGGCCCCTGTTATATGCCTTTTTAACTGAGATCTTCTCACCTTCCATCCTCCATCCATATCTCTCTTTCTCCTTCAGTTTTTTCTGTGTCAATACACAACTTAGCCAACAGTCTCCTAATTTTACCTACAGAATTAGTTTCTTTAGATAAATGTAACGGGGCATTTTATTCCTGAATGACTTAGTTCAGATGGGTAAACTGTGAATACTGCCTTTTGTTCTGTGTGACACAAACTTAATTTTTGCAGGTAGCATTATAGTTTCATTTCACATGATCTCACATAATGAAATGAGCTGCATATGGCCATTCTCTTTCACAGATGGAGTTGGTAACTGGCCACAACGTATGTGCATTTGGGGCCTATGATACAGTTGATCTCTTGCTGTTCCTTGGTATTTTACCAAATATCATAATTAAAATAGTATGAAATGAGAAGGTACTCAGTAAAAGCTTATGTGAATTAAAAAATATAGGAGAAAATGTGGCAATGATCATCCATTTACTTTAATTTCTTCAAAAATATCCCCAATTGTTAGGGACCATGCCAGGCAAAATACAGCTGTCACAACCCTTGCCCTCAAAGTGTTTATAATGTACAGGTTGGTTTGTAGGTTTTAAGTAAGCAGTTACACAAGTAATTAGTTATATTGAGATATCAGTTTTAAGGAATATAAATGAATTCTGATATCCTCATAGTGATTTTTTGAACAAGTAACAAAGCTATGCATCTACCTTTATCTATATGAACAAAAAAATAGAAATACAAATGATATCTAGACATGTTGGAACTCCATATGTGGGTAAGTGCAGGTCAATATAATATAGAGATTTACTTGTGGATCAAAGCTACTAGAAAGTAACTGAAGCTTAATTTTAAATGAGTTAGGAATTAATGAATTTTTTCCTTTTTTCAGATTCAATGTTCTTATTTTTATTAATATAAAGAGAACATATTTCATGCATTTCATAGATACAATTCAATAAGTCCTAACATCACCTTTTAATACATCTGAAAATAGTTATAAAGTAAATATTTGAATTAAAACATCTTTTTTTTGATTCAAAAAGGGAGAGAATGATCCAACATGGGAAGTGGGAGACACAGCAGACTCATAGAATGGCAGATGTCCTAAATAGCACTCTGGCCTCAGAATCAGCCCTTAAGGCATTCGGATCTGGCTCAAGAGCCCATGAGAATATTTTAGGCATGGAAAGCCAAGACACTCTGGAAAAAAAAAGAAGACCTAAATGAAAGATCTGTGTGAGTGAGATCCCAGTGGAAAGAATGGGCCATCAAAGAAGGAGGTATCTTTCTCTGAAGGGAGGAGAGAACCTCCACTTTGACTATGACCCTGTCGGAATAAGATTGAAGTCGGCAAACCCTAAAGGCTTCCATAGCCTCGGCAACTCATGACTAAAGCCTAGGGAGATTACTGATGCCATAAACAAGAGTGTCAAATTGTTAAATCAACTTCAGGAGTCACTGTGTACTTACGTCTCATGTGGGATCTGTCCTTAATGTGTTGTCCAATGTGAAGTAATGCTATAACTAGTACTGAAACAATATTTTACACTTTGTGTTTCTGTGTGGGTGCAAACTGGTGAAATCTTTACTTGGTATATACTGAATCGATCTTCTGTATATAAAGATAATTAAAAATAAAAAAAGAACTTGGTGTTAAATTGGAAATTGCATAGAAAATTAATCAATTTTAAAAATATATATCATTTAGGATCTCTGTCCTTAATGTGCTATACATTGTGAATTAATACTATAACTAGTACTCCGACAGTATTTTTCACTTTGTGTTGCTATGTGAGGGCAAACTGTTGAAATCTTTACGTAATATATACTAAACTGATCTTCTGTATATAAAGAGAATTGAAAATGAATCTTGATGTGAATGCAAGGGAAGAGGGAGCAGGAAAGGGGAGGGTTGCGGGTGGGAGGGAAGTTATGGGGGGGAAGCCATTGTAATCCATAAGCTGTATTTTGGAAATTTATACTCTTTAAATAAAAGCTTTATAAAAAAAAAAACATCTTTTTTTTGACAGGCAGAGTTAGACAGTGAGAGAGAGAGACAGAAAGGTCTGTCTTCCATTGGTTAACCCCCCAAATGGCCGCTACAGCCAGCTTGCTACGCCAATCCAAAGCCAGGAGCCAGGTCCCTCCCCCTGGTCTCCCATGTAGGTGCAGGGTCCAAGCACTTGGGCCATCCTCCACTTCCTGGGCCACAGCAGAGAGCTGGATTGGAAAAGGAGCAACCGGGATTAGAACCTGGCACCCATATGGGATGCTGGCGCCACAAGGCAGAGGATTAACCAAGTGAGCCACGGCGCCAGCCCCAGCAGAGTTAGGCAGAGACAGAGAGACAGAGAGAAAGAAAGTCTTCCATCTTCTGGTTTACTCCCCAAATGGCTGCAACGGCTGGAGTTGAGCCCATCCGAAGAGGGGCCCACGCAGGTGCAGGGTCCCAATGACTTGGGCCATGCTCCCCTACTTTCCCAGGCCATAGTAGAGAGCCAGATGGGACTCGAACTAGCTCCCATATGTGATGCTGGCACTGCAGGCAGCAGCTTTTCACCTGCTATGCCGCAGCGCCTGCCCCAAAACATCTTTAATATACAATAAAATGTTGCTTTCTGACAATAGAGTACACAGGCTTTACATAAAGGGGTGCTTTATAAGATGTGAAGATGTTTGGTGGTGGAACATAGCACAGTGACACTGGAATAAGATGACAGGGAGAACTCTTTGTTATTTACAGCTCCCTCCCACAGAGGAAAAGCATTGAGGCAGGGGCACACAAGCGTCACATCCGAGGGCAGGGTAACAGTAAGCTAGAGCTGGAACTAGCAGCTTGCATAGGGACTAGAGATAGCCAGGTTCCCCAGGTTACTGTGGATTGGCTAATTTACAGGACCCTAGAATACTAGACCCCTCCCTATTATTTACTACCTGATCCTGGGGCAACGAAGGTGGGTGCATAGTGTCCCTGGTATGTCTCCCTTACCTACATGGAGCTGGCTGCTCAAGATGGCAGACTTACCAGCCTCTAGCCAACTGGATCAAAAGAGTACTTCGAGGCAGATGCCGTGGCCGAATAGGCTAATCCTCTACCTTGCGGCACCAGTACAGCGGGTTCTAGTCCCGGTCAGGGCGCCGGATTCTGTCCCGTTTGCCCCTCTTCCAGGCCAGCTCTCTGCTATGGCTCTGGAGTGCAGTGGAGTAAGGCCCAAGTGCTTGGGCCCTGCACTCCATGGGAGACCAGGAGAGGCACCTGGCTCCTGGCTTTGGATCAGCGCGGTGCGCCGGCCGCGGTGGCCATTGCAGGATGAACCAACGGCAAAAGGAAGACCTTTCTCTCCGTCTCTCTCTCTCACTGTCCACTCTGCCTGTTAAAAAAAAAAAAAGAGTATTTCGAAACAGGCAAAAACAAATTAAATATTATCACATAGAAATAATATTGATCACACAAGCAAGACTAGTAACTGCTAATACTAACAGATAGAACTAAAAAAGGGAGAGACTGATCCAACATGGGAAGTAGGATACACAGCAGACTCATAGAATAGCAGATATCCTAATAAATCACTCTGGCCTCAGAATCAGCCCTAAGGCATCAGGATCTGGCTCAAGAACCCATGAGAGTATTTTTGGCATGGAAAGCCAAGACACTCTGGAAAAAAAAAAAAAAAAAAAGAAGAAGAAGACATAAATGAAAGATCTCGGCGAGTAAGATCCCAACGGAAGGAACAGGGCCACCAGAGAAGGAGGTGCCTTTCTCCGAAGGGAGGAGAGAACCTCCACTTTGACTATGACCCTGTCAGAACAAGATCCAAGTCGGTGAACACTAAAGGCTTCCATAGCCTCAGCAACTCATGACTAAAGCCTAGGGAGATTGCTGACGCCATAAACAAGAGTGGCAAATTGTTAAATCAACAACAGTAGTCACTGTGTACTTACGGCCCATGTATGATCTGTCCTTAATGTGTTGTCCAAGGTGAAGTAATGCAATAACTAGGACTGAAACAGTATTTCTGCATTTTGTGTCTCTACGCGGATGCAAACTGACAAAATCTTTGCTTAATATATACTGAATCGATCTTCCGTATGGAAAAACAATTGGAAATGATAAAAAAAAATTGGAAGTTACATAAAAATCAATCAATTAAAAAAAATAATATCATGTAGGATCTCTGTCCCTAATGTGCTGTACAACGTGATTTAAAGCTACAACTAGTACTCAAATAGTATGCTTCACTCTAGGATGCTATGTGAGGGCAAATGGTTTAAAATCTTTTCTTAACAGATACTAAACTGAACTCCTGTATACAAAGAGAATTGAAAATGAATCTGAATGGGAATGAAAGGGGAGGGGGAGTGGGTAAGGGGGAAGGGTAGTGGGGGGGGGGAGGGGAGGTATGGGTGGGGAAGTCATTGCAATCCACAAGTTGTACCTTGGAAATTTATATTCTAAATAAGAAAAAAAAATAAAAAAAAAATAAAAGAAAAAAAAAAGAAATAATATTGACTTATAGTCTCAATAAACCAGACATATACACATTCTCTACTAAGTGGAAACACTAAGAAAATATCTGATTCTAATTAGGAAAATAGGAGGAATGGGAAGCTGAAAGAATCAAGAAGTTTTACTACATCTTAGCTTTGCCTAGGATTAACTAAAAATCATGATTTGATTCTTTTCCATAATGAATGATACATATTATGCTAAAATCTTTGAAATGATCCATTCCTAAAGTTTGAGATCTAATATTCTGCAAGTGATGAGTGCTAGTAATAAAACATTTTTAATATTTATTGAACACTTATTACATGCTAAGCAACATGCTAGCCCCTTGCACTTTTAATCTCATTTAATCTTGACAACATCTCAGATGAAAGTATATTTTAATTGAGAGGTTAAGTAATTTGCTTAAGGCCGCCTAGCTGACCCCACCTTCAAAACTGTGTTAACTGAGTTCAAAGCCCATGTTTTTAAATAGTTCGCCATAAATTATATAGGTAGATAAGTGATAGTTGATTAGCAGATAGACAGGTAACTAATAGGTTCAAGGACATATGATTAGTTACTAGATTAGCAGATATGTTTGAGATAGAAATGTTAAAGGAGGGAAGCACAATATGAAATCTTGTTTTCACTTTCAACCAACCAGTCAATGCTACGTTGGGAGGGGAGTGGTAAGCAAATACTTGCCTCCGAGCTACTGTGAACACTTAGAAAAAGAAAAAAAGACACACGATTCAAAATAAATTCCTAAAAATCATCTGCATGTGTTATATTTGGTTCATCAACAGGGAAAAAAATAGACACATGCATTGAAAATGAAACATCTATGCTAAATGTCTTTGATACTCTGCCAGATTTACCCACAGAAGGTCTCGACTATAAACAAACAGCTACTTACACATGTATGACCCTGGAAAGAAGACTGAGTGGGCACAAAATGGTGTCTATTTTATCTTGGGTTTTTGCTTCATTTTGAGCTGTCAGATTTTCACCTCCTTTCAAGGAAAGGAAAAACAGGAACTGTGATTCTGCTTTTAGTATTGAAGAGTCGCATAACCATATCCAAGTAGCTGAATTATACCTTTCCTAATAGAGGGAGGTTTTTTTTTTTAAGGGTGAGATAATATTTTGTGGCAGAAATGGCAATGTGACAGCTACCACTTCAATGAATATAGACACTTCCTACACTGGGTTTTAATCACATCTCAGTCAGATCATAATATTTATTAACTATTCAGAACACCTCTTAAATCTTTTGGTGTTCTAACTTTCCTTGGTTTCTCTCTACTTAAAGAGGGGTTGTGTTTTTAAAAATTATGTTAAAGAGCTGAGTATCCGTTTAAATTGGGCTGTTAGCAGAAAGCTAGATTTTCATTTTCTTAAAAGCTGACTTCATCTCCTATGCTTTTTCAATATCTCCTCAGCCTCAAACCAAAACCTACCAGTTCAGTGCTAAGAATATAACAGATGGCCAATAAATATTTATTGACTGATTACACTCACAATGAATTGTTCTCCAATTAAATTCTAGATCATTTAATTGTATTAACACAAATATCCAGCTACAATGCAGTGTTTGTCAATATTCTACTTCCACTTCCAGTAGAAACATTTGTTTGTACTATTTTTGCATGAAATTTAGAAAAGAAACAAGCTGCTTATGTTTTTTTTTTAAAAAAACTGATCTTTAATGTTTTCTCTCACCCCAAATGATGGTTCCATTTGAAGGCATTTTTATTGATTGCTCGGAAGCCTATCCTATGTAGAATTTACTTTATTTATTCCATTTTGCCCTTTTTGGTTTTGTATTATTTGAATAGGGTCATGTAATTTCAAGATAGGTATTTTCTTATCAGTATAATTGATTTTCAGTTTTATAGTTTTATTGAGAAAGGAAAAAAATCATAATAGGCATTTTAACATGTACTTAGGAACTTATTTTATGTGTACATCATAGTTCATAATGAGTCTTATTATATTTTGGAAGAAAGTAAAACATCCAAAAATGAATTTTAAAATGTTTAGAGGAATCTTGGAGTCAAATTTCTAACATGTAATTGAATTAAATTCCCTTATTTGCTGATGTGTGAAATATATTTTATGTTAAAAAGCATCATAAATCTGGCAAAGTCCATCTTCTAATAAGGAGATAATTAATTTGGATGAAGTAAAATCTAATATACTCACAAAGGGCCAAGAGAAGGAATGTATACACAAGTGACTCAATTTAGAAACTTAATGTCTGATTTAACATTGAAAACTCATTAAGGGTATCTGATTGACAGCTCTTTAGGTTTAGTGACTGCTGCTCCAGAATAGTTATGAAAATGGAGGAAACCAACACTCTAAATTTATGTCGCTGTAAGATTTTTGACTAACCAATTAAGAGGGGAGTTATTTTAAACTCTCTTGACCATTTTAATTTCATTATTACATGTGTAGATGTTATACAATCAAGAAAACAGCAAATATGAAGTGTATATATGCCCAGCCCAACATTTTAATCCTGGACTTAACTTTCCCTAGCTTTTTTTTTTTCCTTATCTCACAATCCTTCAAAATTAAAATAAAATGTAAGATGAGAATAATGAATAGTCTCATGGTTAATTAGCAAGAGTATTTTAAAACTAAATGATACCATCTTATTTACTGATGATATGAACACATTGTCATTTACCAAAAGAGACATTACAGACAACTATCCATGCTATCTTTGTTGGGAAGAATAACTTACACTATTAAAAATGAAACCATATTTTTGCAGATTACTTCTTATGTTTGGCACTTTATTTCCAATAATCCCATATTATAGTCTATATTTTTAGTTATTCATTGACACATTTAAAATGAATTCTTTCCAGCTGGTTCAGTAGATAAAATATTGCCACAAATTGGACATTCTTTAATATTTGTATAATTTGTATTATTATTTATCTGTATTAGTAACTAGGAATTACCAACTTTGAAAAGCTTCCAGCAACACATCTTGGTAGTAGGCTTTGAGTAGTAACATTTAGGAGATTAAATAAACCACTATGTTATATCAGAAAGGACCCCCAGTGATTTTTTGATATGATACTTGAATTTTCCTAAAGGTCATTCTGAAATGTACTTCCAGTAGAAGTGTGACTTTTCTATGTTAAGGAATCATTTTCAAAAGGTTTCTAGGTATTCACAAAAGAATGCCAACCTTTTCACTTTCTCATCAAGTTTCTGACACATATGGTTTCACTCTCAAGTATAAATTCAAGAGAGACTCTAAAGGGGAGCTGTTAGTGCAAATACCTAGTGTTCTGTCAATGTCACCTACAGAGACCCTGCTGGCACTCGTGACCCACATATCTGCTGTCTCCTTGGCCACAGACACACTCCAGGCTTGGGTTCTGCTTTCACTTAGCATTTTTCCCACCCCTGACTCTGTACCTTCTTCAAATTCTGTTATTATTTTGCTGTATGTGTAAAGCATTTCAAAGCATGGAGGAAAGCAGATAGAATACAAACAAACAAGACCCAGTGTATTACACACAGAAATACTTTTAGTCCTTTAGAGGAAAGGTCCACTGAGAAGTTCAAGGTACTGCAAACAGACTGCATATAAATGTGTACTGTTCACAACCATGTTTTTAAGCAAAGGATTGAATCCAGACTATTTTTGTCTATAAAAACCAATCTATGTAAATATATTTTTTATGTAAACAGTTGCCAATTATCACATAACCTATTCAATTCAAGGTATAAGTTAAGTAAACGTCATGTTTGCTTTGAAAAACAACAAACACTGCTACAATAAATGCTAAGTCAACCACATTGAAGATGAGTCCTTCTTAAATGGATTATTAAATTAATGTTCCTATCTTTTGGTAAGGAATTCATCTGACTCATTGCCACATTTCCACTGAGTAACTCAGGGTGAATACATGGTGCTAAACATGCTTATGGTAGGCTTGGAAGGAGAATGAATAACTGAAAGCAGGAAAAGAGAGGTACGAGAATGAGAGACTTCTGGGCACAAAGAGGCAGAATTCAGTGGCACGAATTCTCTTTTTGTCTTATTTTAATAAAAATATGAGGATTTTTGTTAAAATCCTCATATTTTGTTTCCTGAACACTGGAAACTTTATGCATTAGCAGACTAGACTAGATATGTTTGGTCAGAAGAGGGAAGAGGAGAAAAGGGAGGGGGATTTTTCTTAGGTGAGTATGGAAGATCTGAAAGACAAAGAGATGAAATAAAGTTTTAAAAGAATATATGTGCTCATTTGATTGAAAAGAAGACTTCACAGTTGAGGTTAGGAGAAAATCATGCAGAATAAGTTGGAACACCTCATTCATATAATTAATTTGATAGAGAAAAAAGAAACAAAAGTGCAGGCTTGATCATGTATGTAGCCCGTACTGGCCACAACAAAATGATACCATCATCCCCAAAACATATAGTTGATAACATTTTAAAATAGAGGCAGACACTAAATTACTTCCCTAAAATCACAGAGCTAGGGCTAGTAATCTAGAATCTTACTTAGCACTTCTAAAATTACAAATAATTAATAAACAACCCTGTACTAAATAAATGCTGGAATAGTTTTTCAAAATAAGGGATAATTTTAAAGCTGTTATTTTTAATAATTTTCTGTCTAATGAAGTTAGTTACTTTCAAAGTCAGTTGTTCACAGTCTATGCCGAAAGTTAAAGATGTTTGTAATGAAAGAAATAGGCTCTTCACCTACTTTCCACTTAACTGGGAAAAGGTGAAAATTTTAGCTTAAATAATTACTGAATATTTCTTTGTGTTGATAATTGAGATGTTTTATTGTAATATAGAATTAAGGAAAATATTAACATTTTAAGGAAATATTATAATGTTGACATATTTACATTAAAATTATTATTTAATCCAGGGAAATGAAAACAGAAATGTTATCTATTCCACACACTATTTAGGAAAAGATTCTGTTGTTATGAAACCATCTAAAGATACTATTGGCCGGTGCCGCAGCTCACTAAGCTAATCCTCCGCCTTGCTGCACTGGCACACCAGGTTCTAGTCCCAGTCGGGGCACCGGATTCTGTCCTGGTTGCCGCTCTTCTAGGCCAGCTCTCTGCTGTGGCCAGGGAGTGCAGTGGAGGATGGCCCAAGTGCTTGGGCCCTGCACCCCATGGGAGACCAGGATAAGCACCTGGCTCCTGCCATCGGATCATCGCGGTACGCCGGCCGCAGCGCTGGCTGTGGCAGCCATTGGAGGGTGAACCAGCTGCAAAAAGGAAGACCTTTCCCTCTTTCTCTCTCTCTCACTGTCCACTCTGCCTGTCAAAAAAATAAAAAAATAAAAAAAATTTTAAAAAGATACTATTATGCAAGGATTTTAAAAACTTTTTGCACAATAAACTTATTTTAATTCAATTTTCCTTGAACATTTTGAAATATCCTTAAATGCACCCCTTATTATACCCACCATATACATATTTCAAGTCTAAAATTTCTTTATTGTTCAATATACTCCCATATAGTAACAATTCTTCAGTGGTTTCATGGTATTTCTTCTCCTTTCTTGTTTTAATATTACTTAAAGGTGTAATAATCGCCATCCACACCTGAAACGAGAGAGACTGTACCTGTGATATGAATGAAAAAGGCAAAATTGATGTTTCCATTGTGGTTTGATAATCGAACGAAAAAATAGAGAATGGTAGCCATTATCACAGATGATACGGAGATGGTAACAGACACAATGACTTCATTTGTGTTGCTAGTTAAGAACAATTATTTCTGGCAAGAAACATTTGAAGCAATTCACTACCACAGAGATAAAAATAAAAAATGATGTGTTTTCTAGGGTGAACAATTATATTAAATTGAAGGAAAGAGAATAATGAGAAGCAATAGTTCTACATTCTAAACATCGGAGTTATACATCAGTGACTACAATGTGTCTGACATAATGATGGCAAGCTCCAGATGTTATCACTGATTCAACTTTTAAAAATCAACAATTGACTATTATAATCATTTTGAAATACTAGAAATATGATATCAGCTCAAAGTAGATACTATAGTGAAAAATTATGCATACAGGTCTTGGCTCACATAACAAGGTAAGGTAGGAAAATTGTTTAAGGTACAACTGGTCTAGAATATTGAGTTAATGTGATAGCATTTCCCTGCATATGCAAGCTGAATTCCCTGTGCTTCACTCAGAGCACTTCTGAACAACTCTATTTAGATTGATGGCTTTCTCATTTCCTAACTGTGTCTATTCTAAGCGCAGAGAAGTACCTATGTGGTCTACATTTTATTCCTCAAGTACTAATTTTGGAAAACATACCATAAAAGAAGAGAAAAACATTCACAATTTTGTTCAATATAGGAAGACAAAATTTTCAATAACTTTGTTTTCAGTTCCAAAGTTGAAGATTCATGCAGACTAACTGTAAGAAAATTTTCATAATTTCCAAGTGCTGTAGTATTTGGAAGTTTAATGTAGATTAAATAGAGCTGACATTTTTGTAGTTCAAATCCTACTTTTTAAAAGATTTATTTATTTATTTGAAAAGTATACTGACAGAAAAGAAGAGAGAGAGAGAGAGAGAGAGAGAGAGAGAGAGACAGACTTCAATCTACTGGTTCATGCTCTAAGTGGCAGGTGCAACGTGCATCCAGGAGCTCTGAACTCCATCTGGGTCTCCCACATGGGTGGCAGGAGTCCAAACACTTGGGGCATCTTCCGCTGCTTTCCCAGGTGCGTCAGCAAAGGGAACTTGAACCTGTTGGATATTGGATATCAGATGCTGGCCTTGCATCTTATCCCACTACACCCCAGTGCCAGCCCTTCAAACCCCATTTTTCCATTATATTTCTTCATGCATAAATGGGTACAAAACTACTAAAAAATAATAAGCAATTGAAATGATTGTAACAAAGAAGATATCTTGTTTTCACTTTCTTACTATTTGCATAAAAGTTATAAAGTTGTTGCTCCTTTTACAACCCTGATACCTATGAATTCTGACTTGTCCTAATTTTTCATCCATATTTTTTCCACTCTTAGAAAGAAACATTGGTTTGTAACGTGTATTTAAAAGTTAGTTTTTGGTTTTGTGCGGTGCTTAAATGGAACTAGTGACTTCTTTGAATCATGAATGTGAACATTGAGTGCTATTTACTAAAAAAAACAGTTTGTTTCTAGAGACATTTGCTCATTCCCTTTGATCCAGATAGTTTAAATCTGAAAGTATGAACATAACATTCAAAAACAGCTGCAAAGGTACACCACAGTCACGTAGAATTATCTTTGTGTGTATCATTGTTCACAATGGTAAAAATTGCCAGCATAAATCTACAGAAGAATAAATTTTACCAAAGGAATATTAGACAGCAAGTAAAATGAATGAACATGGATTTTATAATATCATTTGATTTCTTAAAAGACCACTGAATATGTATTTTTGAATCAGAGTATCAAGTTCATAGTTGTTTAATTATATAAATTTGACACTATTCATATTTTAGTTCGGAAAAGGTGATTAATAATACAAGGATTCATGAGGATTAAATGTGTGATATGTGTGCAGTGTCCGAACTGGAAACTGCATTTAAAATGTATTTACGTAAGCATATATTTTGGGAGTATTCTCCTTCAATTCAGGTAATATTAGAAATATCTTTGTTGTCGCAGAAATGTCTTGATAGGACAAAATACAGTGCTGTACAGTGTTTGTCTAATAGTAATGAATTTTCTATTTCAAGCATTATTATTTTTTCTTTTTGTGACAGGCAGAGTGGACAGTGAGAGAGAGAGACAGAGAGAAAGGTCTTCCTTTGCCTTTGGTTCACCCTCCAATGGCTGCCGCAGATGGCGTGCTGCGGCCTGCGCACCGCGCTCATCCAATGGCAGGAGCCAGGTGCTAGGTGCTTTTCCCTGGTCTCCCATGGGGTGCAGGGCCCAAGCACTTGGGCCATCCTCCACTGCACTCCCGGGCCACAGCAGAGAGCTGGCCTGGAAGAGGGGCAACCGGGACAGAATCCGGTGCCCCAACCGGGACTAGAACCCGGTGTGCCGGCGCCGCAAGGCGGAGGATTAGCCTGTTGAGCCACGGCGCCGGCCTCAAGCATTATTTTATATTATAATTAGGTTTGTAAAATTTGTAGGGGCCAGAGCTGTGGTGTAGTGGGGTAAGCCACCATCTGTAGTGCCAGCATCCCGTATGGTTGCCAGTTGAGTCCTAGCTGCTATACTTCCAGTCCAGCACCCTTTTGATGCACCTGGAAAAGCCGCAGAGGATAGGTCAAGTCCTTGGCCCTGCAGCCACAGGGAAGACCCAGAAAAAGCTCCTGGCTCCTGGCTTGGGCTGGGTGCATCCCTTGCCATTGCAGCCATTTGAGGAATGAATCAGCAAATGGAAGATTCCGCTCCCTCCTCTCTCTGTAACTCTGCTTTTCAAGTACATAAATAAAATCTTTAAAAAAAATTTAAAAACCTTTGCAACAAAGGAGATTCCCCACTTACTGTAATCATATGTGTTTTTTGATTCTGAAATTACATTTTTATAAAGACTTATTCATTTATTTATTTGAGAGGCAGAGTTACAGATAGAGAAGAAAGTCTTCCACCCACTGGTTCATTCCCCAAACAGCTGCAATGGCTGGAGCTGGGCCTGTTTGAAGCCGAGAGCCAGGAGCTTCATACAGGTCTCTCACGAGGGTGCAGGGGCCAAAGCACTTGGGCCATCTTACTTGCTTTCCCAGGCCATTAACAAGTGCCCAGATAGGATGCCAGTGCTGCAGACAGAGGCTTAACCTTCTGTGCCACCACATTGGCCCCTAAATGTACATTTTTAATTTAAGTAAACATAAAACTAATTACTTACAGAATTTACTTGTCAAATGGTTCAACTTTAAAAAGAAAAGAGGAGAGGTCTGGTCAGCCGGAATTCTATTTCAGCCCTGCAGTTGTGGAAGAAATGAACATGATCCTGCATCAATTAACAGAACTGATCTATGACTTGATAATATGAATTCTCAGCCCCACTCTGTTATTACACAGCCCCTGGGTTTTGTGCAAGTTTCCTGCACAGAATACTAACCTATAAAATGAAGGTCGTAGGAGGAAGGATTGAATTGAATTATTTTCTCTAAAATATTTTCTGATTCTAAAATTTCATTAAAAGAACAGTGTGCTCTGTACACTGTTCAGAATCCATTTCAAAATCTGCATTTAATTATAAATGCTTAATTTTTGAGAAACATTAAAAAATGAGATGGCATTCAGAAGAGAACAATCAAGATGGTTTGAGCTTAAGTTCTGTAAGTTCACCACCATCTCTTCTCCTCTCTCCTTCTGTCACAGTCCCTTTTCTTTTGGACTCCCTTGTTTCCTTCTGTACCACCAGCACTAGAGAACTGCCTTGCCATCCCTTGATCATGGACCTTGTCCTACTCTGATGTGCTCCACTGGTAGCCACTGCTAGATAGAACCTGGGAAATAATAGGTGGAATTAATGGAGGTCTCTATGGTCTTTATGACATGATAGCTTCAAATTGCAAAGTTTTACATTCATATATTTCACAAAGTTGTGGTCATCTACAAATATATCTCCTATTCTGTATTATCTCAGAGAATATTTCTTTGCCAGCTTTCAAAAGGCCCTCTTTCCAGACTGTAGCTTGAAGAGACTGGGGCTCTAGGAAAGGGAGAGGGAGTGATGACTGGAAGAAAAACCAGTCAGCTGTACTTACATTTACAACCCTTCTAGTTTTCCCCAAGGGATTTACTCCTTCTTATAAATGACCTACAGCTATAAAGACAACTTGGGTAAATCCACATTACCCTACCCATAGATACTGTGTTTCCCCTAACTTCAAAAGAGTTTATTTCTATGAGATGACACAAATTATTCCATGCCTTCCAATAATCTTTTCTCTCTCCCTCAGAGGTGGGTCTCACTTCCTACTGAAGGCTACTAGGGTTGTAATTTAATCATGGGGTGTGAAAATTTAATATTGATCTAACCTTATTAGCATACCACCTAAACTTCAATTAAATAATCTATTTCTATGTCATAGATGCCAAAGTTTTTTTTTTTTTTAAGATTTTGTTTATTTAGTTGCAAGGTAGAATTACAGAGAGAGGGAGAGACAGAGAGAAAGATCTTCATCTGCTGGTTCTCCCCCACCAAGTGGCTGCAATGGCCTGAGCTGGGACAATCCCAAACCAGGTGCCAGGAGCTTCTTCAGGGTCTCCCACATGAGTAAAGGGCCCAAGGACTTGGACCATCTTCTACTGATTTCCTAGGCCATAGCAGAGAGCTAGATTGGAAAAAGAGCAGCCAATACACAAACCTGTCCCCTTATAGGATGCCAGAGCCATACTAGGTGGAGGCTTAGCCTGCTATGTCACAATGCCAGCTTCTATGTCTAAAGAGTTCTAATATCATGCACAGGTTGTCTACTATATTATTTCAATCTGCCTTTTAATAGTGCCTCATCTAATATCATTCCTCCCCACTGTTACGCCAAGAATTTAGCTGCCACATTGAGGTGTCATTTGTCTCAAGGCTTCAGAGCCATTTGACTCAAGTGCAACTGGACCCTGCCATTGGTTGGTGTTCTTTTACAGCCTATGTGTTAGGCTTTAAACATCTATAGAAAGACCAGTAGTATATTAGCTGGAATATTTTTTCAGTAGTTTCAATGGAGGCATAAATTATATCAGCTTATGCAAACAGCTGATTATTCTCTTACTGGAAAATTTGATCTGCCAGGTAAGCTGGTGAAACAAAGTGACTCCATAGATGATGATTCTTTCTTTTCCGGCCTTTCTGCTCCATGCTTGTGTCTGTGGCAAAGATGCAAAACGAAGTTGGAACACAAGAAACTTCTTTTAAGGGCACAACCAAGAAGCCATTTGAGCTTCCTTTGCTCATATATCATGGGCAGAGCTTAGCCACATGGACAAAACTACGTACAAAAAAGGCAGGCAAATCTCAAGTCATACTGGAAAGCAAGGTCCCTGCCACATTTTTATTTTCTTTTTTACTACAAAGTATTTTACTACTACGAGTAAAGAATGACTACTGGGCATTTTTTAGCAATCATTGGCACTCTCCGACCACAAAACATGCCTTCACTGTTAACCCATCAAGCACACCTAAGAAGTTTAAAAGAAGGCAAATGGACTTGAAAAAGCAAAGGATGTTCTCAGTAGAACTTCTGCTCCGTTTCATCAGCCTCTCCTTGGAGGATGGGGCAGCTCACCTGGGACTTGTAGGTTACTCCCTCCACCCCTCCTCCAGGCCTTTTCTCTTAATTCCTCCTCCTTTCCCTCACTCATTACAAATTGAATCTGCTAAACATCTTCACCACTCCATACCCAGAGTTCCACCTCTCTTCCTTGGGTCTGTGGCACCTTAAGATCCATGTTATTCTATATTCTGCTGGTTAAAAAAAATGAACAGGGTGTTTTGTATTCTGACAATAAAAAAGGAAGGAAAATGAGGCCCTCATGACAACTTGGCCCTGGCATATCATCTAAAATGCAAGCAAGATCTTCACACTGCAGACTTTCCTATTACCTGTCCATCTCCAGCACATCATTATCATTAGTAATAGTAGCTTTAGTATGTATTTTAATTGGCAAATCATAATTGCATATATTTATGGAGTACAACGTGATGTTTTGATGTATGCATACAACACAGAATGATTAAATCAAGTTAATTGATGTCTCCATCGCCTCATTTATCATTTTAAATGTACCCTGTTGGCAATTTGAAATGTACAATGCTTCATGATTAACTATAGTTACAATGCTGTGCAATAGATCTCAAAAGCATCCATCCTGTCTAACCCCCATCCTCTGGTAATCATCACTCTGGACTTCTATGAGTTAAGCCTTTTTAGATTCCATAGAATCTTTTTCTAAGAAGATTGCATGCCTTCCTCATAAACTTGACTTTTTGCAAAGGCCTGTTTCTATTACTTTGCCTCCATAGGTATTAGCACTCAGGAAGATGAGGATTTTCAGCTCAGGTCTTCACTCATCTTAGAAATTGTATGTATTCCCAATTTTATTCATAAACTCTCAGCTCAGATTTGAACAGTATCGGACTACCAAGGATCCACCTTAGACTTTGGAAAATGCTCTGCCTCTTTTCAATATGTGTCACTTTCTCTTGGATCTTTTTTATTTCTGTTTGCTGAAGTGTTCAAATATTTCTATTTTTCATCAATTTCTTTTAAGGCATACTATCTATTGTATTTAATTACCCTTTTGTCCTTTTTAGTTCAGTCTTTACTTCAAAGGCATTTCTTAAAATTTCTGGTTATTTTCTGAGTTCAGTCACATGTTTCTGAACATTTTCAGTTCTGATTTCTGATTTTCTTTTAGTGCTGTATTATTGTCGTCATGTCTTTTGGTTCATTCTCGAGTAGTGGTTTCAGTTGCATCATGGTTCTTGTGAGTCTCTTTCTGCTGTAGAATATTATTCTGCTCCTTATGTTTTTCTTTATGTAATAATTCTTTTTAGGGTTTGACCTTGACTTTTCTAATTTTGTCAAACTTCTCAAAAATAGGTGGTGTTCAGGAAAGTTTTCTAACTTCAAAGAGCTTTCTCTTTTACTGTTTTTGTATGATATTTAGAAATAAGGTGGCTTGTTTTGGGGAGGAATTTTTAGGGGGTTCTTCCTCCATTTTGTCTAGATAAGAGATTGCTAACTATTTTTGCATATGTGTGAGAAAGACTTGATAGTAAATTTTTTAGGCTTTGCAGACTGTATGTTCTCTGTCACAACTACTGAACTCTGTCATTTTATGACCACAGGAGGTATTAAAGCAAATGAGATTGTGTGTGCTCTAATGAGATGCTATTTACAAAAGCAAATGACAGAATGGATTTGGCCCACTAGCCATGGTTTGCCTCTCTCTCTAGTTTAGGCCAATTTGACAAATAGGAATACACTAAGAGCCATAGACATGAGGTGTATACATAACTTTAAAATTTTAGTAGTCACATTGAAAAACTGAAAAAAGGGTAAAATTAATTTAATAAAGTAGTTTATATAACCCAATATACCCCAAAATATTATTATTTAACCTATGAGTGTATTTTAATATTATCAAGATAATTTACATGTGGTGTGTATCTTATACTTACAGTGTATCTCGATTCAGACTAGTATCAATTTCAGTGTTCAATAGCCACATGGAGCTATTGGCTAATTTATTGACAGCACAGGTCTAGTAAGTCCTTTTTCTCATCTGTGTGTCTAATCTGTGTTTCTCCTCCGTTTTTGTTCCATTTCTTACATTTCTCCCTGTGGGGGCCTGGTCCTGGGATAGAGTCCTGATGGGTCAGGTTGATGGTTCCTGGGTGCTGCTGACCTCACCCTCCCAGATGTTCTTAAAGCTAGCCCCTGTCATCACTGGGTACTAGAAAGGGCAGAGCCCTCCTGTTTTCTATTGCTGTTCTCATTATGCTTCCAAGGAGCATGATGATTATTTGAAGGTTCTGTTCTCAGATCCACCAGACATCCTAGTCCAACAGACCCTGACCACCACCGAGCCCTGTAACAATTACTGCTTTGTCTCCACCCATTTGTTTAGAGTTTGTGGAATATTTTTCCATCTTGTTTCATTCACTATTCTGCTTTATTTGGTTACTCCTCCTACCCTATCTTTATTCACCTTCTCCAGTTCTCACCCTCACATCTCTCTCCTTACTGTAACCTCTTTAAGCCTTGGTAGAAAGAAATTAAAAAATATATATTATACAAAATAAAAAATGATGTATAGATTACATGGAATTACACTTATGAAAGCTCTATGCCAGTGCTAAATGATTAGATAAATGCAGAAAAAATATATTTATGGAATTCAAAAGAGAATAAAAATTTAGAAATCTTGATCCAGGCCTTTGAATATCTGGTGTTGTAGTTTCTCTAAAACTTATGTTATCTGGTAAAACATTCAGAAAAAACAATTAACTACAGAACAATGAAAAGTTTGTGAGTCATTTTGTTTAAATTGACACTTAAATATCTCCACTCACCCCCACACAAATACACATACTATTTTTAAGGAACAAAGTGAATTAATAAGCATTGCAATAAAATGGTATTTAAGAAAACTAGAAAGTTGGGCATAACATTCAAATATTTTCTTATTAGTGCTTATTTATGTCCTTCATTTACAATAATGAGAATTCACATAGTTATCTTAAGGTATGCCATTACACTTCTGTAGCAGTAATTTAATTTAAATTAGTTTCATTAAAAATAAATGTAATAAAGTCCTTTCTTTGTGTGAGGTCAAAACAATCAAACAAAAGAATGGCATTCCTCTAAGTCATAGATATCAATAATGACAAAAGTAATTTTGTACTTTTTGAAATTTCCAGTATATTTTGCTCATTGTGGCTCCTGCTTAATTGGGGGGAAAAAAGGGAGGAAGTTGACATATTTCAATTAAGTGAAATGTTTATGACGGGGTCCCATCTGCAACCTTGGCGGACCTTGTGATACATTTCAAAGGGAATAATTTCCCCTTTGTGTTAGATTTCATAGGGAATAATTTCCCTTTGAATTTTCCTCAGATCCCTCTAAGTCCGATGGTGAGGTATGTGTTCATTTTCCCAAGTCATTCTAAGGAACAAGTGTACCTAAGGGGTTTTGTCTGAGAAAAGTTGTTAACAAGTGTTGCCTTCTATCTCGCTTAGAGTGCCTCATAAATGGAGCCTGAATAGATGCATTACAGAATGCTTGGTCACCTTCTAACACAAGCTGTTACTACCTTTGAGAAAAAAAAAAAAAAAAAAAAGAGTACTTCTTTTTTTTTTTTTTTCTGATAGACAATTCAATTTTGTCAGAGAATTTGGAATTATATTTCAAAATCTTTAGGTAAAAACTTCCTTTTCTGTATTTCTGTAGAGCTCAAGCAAAGTCAGTTGCAAGTCATTGAGAAATTTTGGTTGCTTCTAATTATACGATTCTCAGATTTGTAACACATGGTTATGTATTCAGAATATATCTTCAACACAAAAATGTTCAAATTTAAGGTACAGTTAATGTCACAGAGCTAAGGGAGTTAAAAATAGCGAATATGTATATCAGCAATGTGTGTGTTTTAGGCATTTCAAAACATTTAATACCAGAACACAGATGATATATCACTCATGTCTTTATTATAAAAAGTGATCATAGAGGTGGCACACACACTATGAGATTTGGTAGTTGCTATGGTAACTGCATTTTTTTTTTACTGAACAGAAGAATAAATAGCTGCACATATTCTTTGTAATTATTATGCTGGCAATTTACAATAGGTTTAAAGATAGTGTGCCTGCTCATTTTTAAAAATTCAGATTGGCCTATACCTTTTTTTCCATTCTTTTAGGTCTAATGAAACAATTTTTTGAAAATTAAATTAAAAGTTATTTGCTTTGAATCTTTTGAATTTTCATGTTTGTTAGAGAAAAGTGTGATGTATGCAAGTTACTTTCTGGTACTTGGGGTCTAAGAGATTATTTTTAAAGATTTTAAAATGTTTATTTATTTAATTTATTTGAAAACCAGAATGACGGGAGTTGAGGCTAAGGGATTGATTTTCCATCCACTGGTTCATTTGCCTAAATGTCTACAACTGCCAGAGCTGAACCAGGAGTCCATAATTGGATCTGGATTCGGGCCTCCCACGTGAGTGGCAGGGACCTTATCTATTACCTGTTGTCTCCCAGGGTGCATTAATAGGAAGATAGATAGGAAGCTGGGGAGCTGGGACTCCTGTCTGAGAGGCTGGTGTCCCAAGAAGCATCTTAACCTTCAGCACCACAACGTCCATCCACCAAGATTTTTAAATATAATATATCAGGATTAATCAAAAGTAAGCCTTGGGGCCGGCACTGTGGCAAAGCAGGTAAAGTGACTGCCTGCAGTGCCAGCATCCCATATGGGCACTGGTTCGAGACCTGGATGCTCCACTTCCAATCCAGCTCTCTGCTATGGTCTAGGACAGCAGGAGAAGATGGCCCAAGTCTTTGGGCCCCTGCACCCACATGGGAGACCTGGAAGAGGCTCCTGGTTTTTGGCTTCAGATTGGCACAGCTCCGGCCCTTGCGGCCACTTGGGGAGTGAACCAGCAGATGGAAGATCTCTCTCTCTGCCTCTCCTTCTCTCTCTGTGTAATTCTGACTTTCAAATAAATAACTAAATCTTTAAAAAAAAACTTTTAAAAAAGTAAGCCATATAACAAATATTTAAATAGAAATTATTCTGTTCCAACTATGTTCTAAGAAGTTTATAAATATTGATCTTTTTAATTTTCATTCCTAAAATCTTAATGTCCTCCTTATAGTACCAATTTCTCCTTTCATATCTTTTTTTGGGTATCTTCTCTGTTTTCTTGGAGAATAGGGTATGCAATATCTAGTAGTGAAATTTGAATAATACAGAAAGACAATGAGATAGAATATAATTTTCCTCTGAAAAAACTACTTTTTTTGTTGTTTATTTACTTATTTGAAAGGCAGAGTTACAGAGAGGCAGAGGCAGAGAGAAAGGTCTTCTATCCATTGGTTCTATCCCCAATTGGCCGCAAAGGCTAGACCTGTGCCAATCTAAAGCCAGGAGCCAGGAGCTTCTTCTGGATCTCTCACATGGGTGCAGGGGCACAAGAACTTGGGCCATCTTCTACTGCTTTCTCAGGCCATAGCGGAGAGCTGGTTTGGAAGTGAAGCAGCCAAGACTAGAACTGGCACCCATATGGGATGCAGACGCTGCAGGTGGCAGTTTTAATCCACTGCACCACAGCGATGGCCCCAAACATATATTTTTTACCCTCTCCCCAATACTTTGCACAATCCACTAACTCTGTTTAAAATATCCAAATATATTTTTGGTTCTACATAGTTTTTTTTCTCCCTCTTCCACCAAGCTTATACTTATACGAGGCCCTAGTTATGTTTTCTGAAGTTGATATTCTCCTAAAGTCAGAGAATTATTTTTGTTCAGTATTACTTTTACTTAATTGCCTTTATTTTGTTTTAACATCTTGAAAATACAAAAGTTGAAAAAGGAAATGGTGCCCAATATACTAAAACCCAAACAAAATGTCACTATTCTAATTTCATTTTAAATCAGTGGTCTAATATACTTTTTATTGTACTCTTATAACATATATTGGTTTCTATAATTACATAATATAAGACATTTTTATGTCTCTGTAAATTTTTCTAGTGGCTGCATTGTGTAGGCCTCCTGGTGTTTGCTTACCAATTCTCTTATTGCTGGAGATTTAGGATAGTTTTTTTTTTTTTCTATTTCTGCTCCATTATAAGCAATATGGCTTTGATTGCCTTTACTCATAGGATTTGGCTTATCTTTTATCATTTTTAATGTAGATTCTTGGGAATAGAATTTGAAGAGCAAGATATTATGAATGCAAGTTCAAAGTTCTTCAAGATCGTACATTAGATTCTACTGAGAATTAATTAAAACAATGAGAAAAGGTGTTAGAGTAAAAATTCCAGCTCGGGTTTTATCTCCCTTCACTTTCCGTGCAGCATGACTTCTGCAGGGAAGATTCAGAAACAAGACAACAAGGAATCTGGGAAAATTATTTCTTTATTTGACCCACCACTCACCCCACAACACTCAACTGCAAATAAGAAAACCTATTTGAGCACAAAATTTCTGTGGACATAAATTAAATAATGAAAATAACATTGCATGAGAATGCTAGAAAAAGCAACTCCAGGATACAAGCATCCAAATGAACAATCGCCATGTGTTCCAGATGTCTAATTTATTCCCATTTTGCATCTGTTTTTTCTCATTTTCAGTTCTGTTTACCTTCCTTCTCCCTATTCTTTACTTCTATAGTTTCTAATTAAATTGCCTTTCTTCATTTTCTTGAGCTCTTTTTAATATTTCTTCTCTTAAGCTGAAGTTGTGTTTCCATAACAGGAATTTGTGAGTGTCAAAAGAAAGCTAATCCGAGGTCCATGCTGTGGCGTGGTGGGTAAAGCCACCGCCTGCAGTGCCGGCATCCCTTATGGTCACCAGTTTGAGTCCCAACTACTCCACTTCCGATCCAGCTCTCTGCTATGGCCTGGGAAAGCAGTGGAAGATGGCCCAAGTCCTTGGGCTCCTGCACCTGTATGGGAGACCCAGAAGAAGCGCTTGGTTCTTGGCTTTAGATTGGCACAGCTCCGGCCATTGCAGCCACTTGGGGAGTGAACCAGTGGATCGAAGACCTCTCTCTCTCTCTCTGTCTCTACCTCTGCCCCTCTGTAACTCTGCCTTTCAAATAAATTAATTAATTAATTTTATAAAAAGAAGCTAATATCATCATGTTCAGATTTTATCAAAGTACTACAAATGTTTGATTCTCAATGAAAGAAAAATATCCAAAAATCTGTATTCATCTATAGTAAAGTTTTTTTTTTTTTTTTTTTTTGACAGGCAGAGTGGACAGTGAGAGAGAGAGAGACAGAGAGAAAGGTCTTCCTTTGCTGTTGGTTCACCCTCCAATGGCTGCCGCGGTCGGCGCGCTGCAGCCGGCGCACCGCGCTCATCCGATGGCAGGAGCCAGGTGCTAGGTGCTTTTTCCTGGTCTCCCATGGGGTGCAGGGCCCAAGCACTTGGGCCATCCTCCACTGCACTCCTGGGCCACAGCAGAGGGCTGGCCTGGAAGAGGGGCAACCGGGACAGAATCCGGCGCCCCGACCGGGACTAGAACCCGGTGTGCCGGCGCCGCAAGGCGGAGGATTAGCCTGTTGAGCCACGGCGCCGGCTTATAGTAAAGTTTTACTATTTAATTATATTTTCATTTGCATGTAGTACTTGCAAAGTCCTCATTTATATCCAAGTATATCCAATATTGATCACATTTTTGACAGATTTTATTTAAGAGACTGTTTGAAATTGGTCTCCTCTACTGACCTAACAGCAAAGGAAAAACAGTCAAAAGATAATTGAGCCATTAAGAAATAAAAGAAAATGGGAAAAAGAGGAAAGAGAGAAATTCCTTCAAGGACAAAGTATGATGCTCTGGTGTATGTTCTGTAGACTGATAAGTTCCTGATTTGATTCTGCCAAGATTCAGTTTACTCCAAGAAAGAATGAAAAAAAACACAAGTTCATTACCACATGGTTTGTCGTCAGCTTGAGCTACTGATGGATACATCTTTCAGAGTAGTGGTTCTCAACTGGGTGGTTTTTGCCCTCTGAGGATCATTTGGTAATTTCCACACACGTCTTTGATTATCGCAACTTGAGGGATAGGAACTACTCTATGCTCCTCAACAAATGAACAAGGCAACTCCTCTACAATAAGGGACAACACTATAAAGCAAGTCATTGGTTCTATTGCTGTGCTATTGGTAGTGGATGTTGGAACACATTTGCTAAAATTAAAAAGTATCATTCTGAACATAGTGATTTATATTATTCCCTAATACCATCATTGCAAAGTAAATAAAATTATTGAAGGGTTAAATGTTAAATGTGATTCATCTAAAATCTGACAGGCTGTTTCATCTTTCTCTCCTTACTTAACTATGATACCTTTAAAGGAAGGACTCTCATTGTTCTTATGGTTCACTAGAGTACATCATAGACCAATAGGCATTCATTTTTTAACCAAGTTAATGTGAGACTTTATACAACATTTTATTTTGAATGAGTTAAAAATATTAAATGGAAATAAGCATTTCTTAGTTTATAAATTATAGTACCTATGGTATGAATTCACTCAAAAATTTTAGAATTTTCAGATTCACTAATATCCCTTTCAAAGACACAAATTTTGACACTTTGATAGGGTCAGTCAACCAATTTTTAGTAAATCATTTTGTTTTAGGTCACATTTTTTTTCTTTTCTTCCTTCTATATTTCAATTCTCCATTTTAAAACACTCTCTTAAAAAAAGATTCTTTGGTGAATTGGACAATTATTAAAATTCCTACCCTCATAAACAATCCAAATGTATACATACACAGAAATGTTTTAATTCTATTTTAGGAAATTCACGGATACTCTGAAGACCATCCCTGCAATTCATGGATTCCCAGAATTTTTGGGTCCTAAATGAAAACCAGGGAATCTGTGAAACCAAGAATGCTATAATTAAACACATACAATTCATAGAAAATTCATAGAAAAAAGAGAAGTTGATGTTGGTGAAAAGAAAAATTGAAATCCATTTATATAAGGATGTTTTTCGAAAGTTTACGAAAAGGGAGATTATAAGAGAAACTACATCTGGTGTTCAAAAAAATTTTAGACTAAAAAATCTTACCCTTTATTTCCATTTTCCTATTAACTCTGAAGTATCCTCACATGCAGCTCTTTAGATGTGATAAACCTGTGAAGCAAAAATATGTCTTCAACAATATCTAGCAACAAGGTGCCCAACTGTCAAAGTTTGCACCTTTGAGAGGGTTATCACTGAATCTGAAAACCACTTCTAAAAGCTTTAAACATATTTGATGCAGTAGGTACTGTGCCTTATAAATTGAGAAATGTATGTTTCCACTTAATGATTTTAACTATTCAAAATAGAAAGATCTTGTATAAAAATCTCATATTCACTTGGTTAATCAAAAAGTTCCATCAGGATTTCCTTATTTATGACCTACTGGCAAAAAAAGGCGAAAGGATTGTGAAATGTCTGCAGGGGGATTATTTTCTATTGATGGGTGTCTGTTGACAGAATCCTTATCATTTCTTGCCAATTTTCTCAAAGAACATTGTGACAACTGCTCACAGCAGGCAGAGTCAGACTCCAGAATTGATTTTGGCAATCTGTATTGATCATATTGTTGATGATCTTTAAAACATCTTGCTGTCCCAGACTTTACTTATGTCAAGGAGAATTAACAAATCTATCTGGTACTGGTATGTTCATGCCTTTACCAAATCTTGAATCCTGAAAATAAAAGCATAGGAAGTAAATTGCAATTGTCATCAATATTTAAGAGTCATCCCTAGCCAAAAAGCATCAACATGCTAACAGAACATTTACAAAGATGCTGTTCTCATTTTACACAGTGGCACAATGACTTCACAGGTCCACGGAAGGAAAACAAAAGTAGAGCCTGTTTGTTTTTGAGGGTCTTATCTCACATCTGTTCTTTGTACAAGAAGTAAAAAGGTAATTGAAGACTGCTATAGAGGAAAATTGGAGAAAAAAAAAAGGAAAAGGAAAATGGAAGAAAAGCAATAGGGAATTTCCTGCATTTGCCCATTGTATTGTAATATATAAACAAACACAGAGAGAGGAATAAAATTAATAATAGGAAAATGAGAAATTGTAAATCAAAGTCACGTCAAATTAAATGAATCCATTTATCTGTAAGAATTTACACATGTAAACATATACTTATATGTATGTTAATGTATTTAATTTATTCCACTTTCCTTTCAAGAGTATAAGGAACATGTTTGCATATATTTTCTTTGTCTCATTGAGTAATTCCCATGTTATACATGCAGAGAGAAAACAAAGTGCAGAAAGAATTGGAGCTGAGTAAGAAGTCATCAGTCAGTGGAAAGAATATCTAGTTCTCCGGAGATTCAGTCACTGTTCCATCCATTAGATTTAAACTGTAACATAACATAGTGCTAGGAGTCTGATGTTTGTATTTGTTTTATAAACAAATTAACCTGAAGACATTATTCGACTTTTAAATTTAAATATCTTGGTTAAAGTAGGGCCTGGATTAGGACAAGTGGCTCATTTTGTCCATTCTCTGAATATCTTAGTTTGAGTCAAGAATGTCTTCAGAAGTCAGACTTTCAGAGTATCTCTCAACATAAGAGTTTTATGATATTTTTTTCAAATGAATTTGGCCTAAAATGTTAACAAAATTGGAAACAGCTGTGTTAAGAAACTACTTTCTTTTCCATTTATAGTCCTGTCGACCAATATAAACTTCATCATTTTAGTGGAGCTTCTTCCCCACATCCAGATGTTATGGATTTCTCAATAATCCTCAGCAAAATTGCCAAAACCAACAAGAAGTTTTAACATGTAAATTCAACACATTGTTTCATGCTCATCATGGCCTTTTCTCCATCAACCCCATCCTCATCAGATTTCAGATGCTCGGCAGTTGACACAGCTACAGCGAAGGACTCTGAGTCATCATCTCATTGTGGGATGGGTTCCTTTTACATTTTTTTGTCTGATTCATGAACTGCTTTTTGAAAATCTAAAAATGGTTCATGAATTGCTTGGGAGTTGGCAAAAATTAATAATAATGAGCCCATTTTGAGTACACTGAAATGAACTGATTATCATTGCAAGCTGTTGCTAATTTGGATTCTTGATGGCAAGAAAGGGTTCTACAGGAGACTTTTCACTTGCAAGTGGAACAGATTTTGTGGTGTGGCAGAGAAAATACTTTTGTGACCTTTACCTCTATGTTTCCTCTTAGGATTATGGGATATGTAGGAAAAATAAGGCTGTTATTGAGACTGTCTTTTAAATTTAATCATATGGGGAAAATGATAGGCCATGTTAAGCAAGAGGTAAAATGCAGACATGGCATTTAAACCAAGAATAGCGTTTTGGTACTTTTGCAAATGTTAGGAGATTATGTTCTGTGGAAGTATAGATATCTGGTTATTTTATACTAATTTATTAGCCTGATACTGTTTGTATGCCTCATATCAGTTTATAATCATTTTCTCCTAAACTTTCAAAGCTATTAGCTTCAGCATTATACTTAAATTGAGTCTTTCAGTGGGTAAAGTATATATTACATATAACGTAAGAAGATTTCCTCTTGATCATTTTTAATGTAAAAATTAAACAGGGCAAAGATTGGCAGAGCACAGATATTATAGAGATATCTGAAATATCAGAAATGACATATTTTGAAGTGTCAGAAAAACGCTTTTGGCATAATTTGAGAAATAAAAAAAAAGTAAATGCAAATCCAACATACAATGAAAAAGAAAACCTATTTGCCTTTTTGTTGTTATCTTGTACCTGTAACCATGTTTCATGTTTAGAAACCAAGTGAGTAATCTTTGAAAGCAATAACCTATGAATACAAAATAATTATGAAAGACATAATTTGATCTCATGTAATTGAAACACAATGGGATGGATTACTCTAATTTGAAGTTGAAGATGCATATACACAACACACAAAGTAATTAAATAAACAGTATTTAGAGAAATCATATAATTCTTCGGCATGCTATAGCTTTGAGTAAATTAAACCTTTTTTTTTTTTTAAACAAACTATGCTTTAGTTTTATGAGGGCAATGGAAACCTCTTGCAGTATTGGAAAGTTCCATTTGATTGTGGCAGACAGGGCTCTGGTTCATTTTGCCATAAAACAAGTGTTCTTCAAATTGTTCCCCTTGGAATTTTAGTTAATTATTTATCTTTATCAAAGCCAGCAAGTACAACAATGCTTTGAAAATAGTAAATGCATCTTTGGCAATGAGTAGGATACTAAAAATTAAGCATATGTCAAAAGTTTTAATAAATTCTTAGAAAAAATATTTTATATCTAGGGAAATAAAAAATACATGAACTAAAATGAAACGTCTGTAGAAAATGTCACTGTGATGGAAGGCAGCAGAGATAAGTTCTTAGATTAGAAATGGTACCCTTATTTTATGTTGAGTAAAAATAGACATGAATCTTAGCTTTGGCAAAGCGATTTCAAAATCTTTATTTATTTATTTTTTTTTGGTATCTGAGATTGTACCAAATCCAGAACTCCTCCTAGAAATCACAATTTAAAGCAGGTGTATTTTACTCTCTCCTACAGGATATATAAATGCCAAATGATGTTACAGTTTATTGCAGAAAACTGTTTTATTCTGAATGAAAGTTTTAAGTGTGAAAGGGAACTAGAAATATCACTGAACACACATGAAATTGTAAGTAATTTTACAGTATAGCTAACAATACTAATTTAATAATTCTAAAGACACCTTGGGCCATGAACACAGCTGTTACTTTGAAAAATCTAAATATATCGCCCCACTAACCTAAAGGTTATAGCATTCCATCTTTTAATTAATGTGCTAAACTTTCTCATTCATGAGACAAGGTGATGGGAGGACAAAGACAGAAAAGGAACTCATAATTTTTGTCTCTATTCTACACTCTGCCACCCACTCGATAGAGTGCTCCAAATCTTTTTTCTTCATCCTCTTTTTCCTCCTTTTGCTCTCCTTTGGGCCAAGAAAAAAAATTCACAAAGAAAGAAGACTATATTGGAATTGAGGAACTGCACAGAAAACAACATTTAATTTAAGAGTAGGCACCGCCAGTGTTGTGGTGTAGCCGGTTAGGCAACGCCAGTATGCCTTTAGGGACTGCCAGTTCCAGTCCTGCCTGCTTCACTTCTGATCCAGCTTCCTGCTAATGCATCTGGGAAAGCAACAGAAGATTCATAAGCTCTGAGGTCCCTGTCACCCATGTGAAAGACAGGGATGGAGCTCCTGTCTCTTGGCTTTGATCTAGCCCAGACCCAGCTGCTGTGGCCATTTGGGGTGTGAACCAGCAAATGGAAGATCTCTCGCCGGCGCCGTGGCTCAACAGGCTAATCCTCCGCCTTGCGGCGCCAGCACACCGGGTTCTAGTCCTGGTCGGGGCACCGGATTCTGTCCCGGTTGCCCCTCTTCCAGGCCAGCCCTCTGCTGTGGCCCAGGAGTGCAGTGGAGGATGGCCCAAGTGCTTGGGCCCTGCACCCCATGGGAGACCAGGATAAGCACCTGGCACCTGGCTCCTGCCATCGGATGAGCGCGGTGCGCCGGCCGCAGCGCGCCATCCGCGGCAGCCATTGGAGGGTGAACCAACAGCAAAGGAAGACCTTTCTCTCTGTCTCTCTCTCTCACTGTCCACTCTGCCTGTAAAAAAAAAAAAAAAAAAAAAAAAAAAAAAAAGGAAGATCTCTCTTTTTCTCGTTCTTTTTCTGTTGCTCTGCCTTTCAAACAAATGTATTTTTTAAAAAAAGATAAAATAAGAGTGAAAAAACATTCTACTTTAACCTCTAACAAAAATTTTTAAAATATTTGATGCTAAATGCCCACATGCTCTGGAAAAATAACAAACAAACAAAAAGATCTTTTCCATCACTTGAGAGCTAAGTGCCATAGCTTATACAGGAATTATCTCCAGTTGATAATTGTAGCTAAGTTACTGAAAGCAAGAAAATACACAGCTAGCCATAACTGGTCTTCTAATGAGTCAGAGGAGGCTGGTAGATCCTGGGTATGTGAGGTTCTCTTCCTCAGAACAGGAGCTCAGAGATACAGGGCAATAGGAAAGTACAGTGCCATGGAGTTCTCAGTGAAAGGTTCTAGTGTTCTATGGGGACAAAAGTACATATGTGCATAGAATTGATCCTCTCAATTCCATTCCTCTTTGTCCTCTCTCCCTTGTCACAGCTGTGCTCCCACAATCTCTGCCCCTGATTCTGACTTTACCTCATCCTCAGGATGCGGCTGTTCTTTAGATGAAGAATTAATTTACCAGTCTAGTGCAGGAGTCAGAAAACCTAGCAACCAAATCTGACCTGCCATCTCTATTGGTATGACCCTGTGTCAAGAATGAGATACACTTTTTAAATGGTTGAAGCAAATCAAAAGAATATTCATATTCTTAGCATATTAAAATGATATAATCTTCCAATTTCTGTCAGTAAAGTTTTAATTGAAACTCAGTCATGATCCTCCCCTTAGGTATTATTTCTGGCTGCTTTTGAACATTAGTGGTGCAGTTGAATAATTAGTACAGAGTCTGCATGGCCTCCAAAGCCTAAAATATTTGTTGTCCAGCCCTTTACAAAAAAAAAAAAAAAAATCTAACTCCTGCAGGGTCAAAACAGATGACATCATGGTTTCCATATTATTTCTTTAATAATTCTGCCTCTACACTTTTATTTCAGAAACAGTATCAGTAGCCTTATCAGTTTATGAGGAAAATATTTTTCTCCCTCTCAGAGTTAATGATCCAGTTATAACATGTTCAGGTATCAGTCCTTTTCTACCCCAAGGGCCAAGGGGTGAGGAGATCAATGAGAACCATTTGCCTTTTAGCATGCTATGACTTGAAAAATTAGGCAAATATTCCATATGTATTTTTTGCCAGCTCCTGACAGGCTAAATAGGAACCTATACCCCTTATCTGCAGTTCTGAAATCCAAAAAGCTTTGTGCTGAAGTCCTTTTAGGTAGAATTTTACCTGAATTTATTTGAGGTAATTATTACCCTGATTTATTCCATTTAAAGACAAGTATTTCTGCTACAGTGATTTTAATGTGCTTAATGAAGAGATTAAGAGATACAGCTGCAGACTATATAATATAAATTTTATGAATAATACTACTTTCCTAAATTCTAAAAAAAAAGTTTAGATTCATATCACAGAATTATGATCACTACAGATAATTCCTTAATCTCCACTCATGCCCCTACTGCTTTGTCAGTGTATGGCACACCAGTCATTCAGTTATGCTAATTTAAAAAATACAAAAGCACTTCAAAGTGTTAATGAGAAAATGGAATTAAACAAAAGTATTATTATTTAATTTGAGAGACAGAGACAGACAGATGGAGATCATCCCTGTGCTGATTCACTCTCCAAATAACGACAACAGCCAGGACTGGGCCAGGCCAAAACCAGGAGTGTTGAACTCAACCCAGGTCTCTCACATGGGCTGCAGGGATGCAATTAACTGAGCCATTGCCTGGTGTCTACTAGAGTGCACATTAGTGAGGAGCTGGAATTGGAAGTACAGCCAGGACCCAGACACTTTTATAGGGGATGTAGGTATTTCAAGTGGCACTACGAACTCCATCCAGGTCTTCCATGTGGGTAAACAGAAAGCCAATCCCTTTGAGCCATCATATGCTGCCTTCTTGGGTTTACATTAGCCAAGAGCTACAATTTGGAAAAGATCTTGGACTTGAACCCAGGCACTCTGATATAGGATCTGGTGTCTTCACTGCTAGACTAAACGTCTGCCTCCTAAAGTTATCTTTTCATTCTATTTTCCTGTGAACATTCTAAAGAACTTGTAGAAAAGAACTGCAGGTAAAGCATGAGCTTAGACTGCAGGAGACCTGGGTTCCAATGAGGCTGCTTCACACAAGCTCTACAGTTCCTCTTGTCTTCAATGTCTTCAACTTTGCACTCTTTTTTTTATTTTTTGACAGGCAGAGTTAGACAGTGAGAGAGAGAGAGAGAAATAGAAAGGTCTTCCTTCTGTTGGTTCACCCCCAAAATGGCCGCTATGGCTGATCAGGAGCCAGGTGCTTCCTCCTGGTCTCCCGTGCAGGTTCAGGGCTCAAGCACTTGGGCCATCCTCCACTGCCCTCCCAGGCCACAGCAGAGAGCTGGACAGGAAGAGGAGCAACCGGGACAGAATCTGGCGCCCTGACTGGGACTAGAAACCGCAGTGCCAGCACCACAGGCGGAGGATTAGCCTAGTGAGCCATGGCGCCGGCCTTCATCTTTGTATACTTTAACAATTCTCAAAATCTTTGAGTTTTTTTCTCTTCCTCTATTCTTTTATCTCTTCCAGTCTAGTATACACCAGCTGTCAAATTAAACTTCAAAAAGTGCTATTTGAACTACTCATTTTCCATAATTTCTACTGTCTATATATTTCAGGGTAAAATATACTCCTTAGCCTATTTTTAAATATGAGCATGAATCAATTGCTCACCTCCTTTTCTAGTGCTGAGCTTCTCACTACTGCTATATAAAGACTTTCTAACTCATTTTGTCAAATTGTTCCATACACAAAAATTTTTATTTTATTTTCAAAAATCCCTTTTCTCTGTCAGTGCCTATCTCACCTCTACCCATCAAAATCTTACTCATCCTTGAAGGTCCAGATAATACTCAATACTTTTATGAGATGCTGAAAACCATGAATCAAAGCCTTAAAAAGGAAGCAGTGGGTTCCAAGTAGTAGGTGAAGTAAATAGATAAAATGGAATCATAAAGTAATTATTAATTCAAAAGAAAACAGAATAAAAGAAAAATAAGTACTTGACATGATAGTAAATTTAAGCTAAGTACACCAGTAATGACACAAACTATCCATAGTTTATCAAGTAAAAGGTGGAGACTGTCAATATGCATTAAAAAACAAGACTGGGCCGGCACCGTGGCTCACTTGGTTAATCCTCCGCCTGTGGCACCTGCACCCTGGTTCTAGTCCCAGTTGGGGCACCAGGTACTAGTCCCAGTTGCTCCTCTTCCAGTCCAGCTCTCTGCTGTGAACCACACATACACACAAAACAAGACTCAACTTTAGGCTCCTTTTAAAAAGTTCACTTCAAGTATGAAGATACTAAAAGTGATAGGATGGAAAATACACACAGATAGTAATAGTACTATGATGTACTGTGCAAGTAAAATACATCTGAAGTGGCTACTTTAATATTCATCAGGGTAGATTTCAGAAAAGGGAATGTGAGCAAGGATGAAGAGAGTCATTTCATAATGATAAAGTGATTAATTCATTTAGAAAACGTTGCAATCCCCAGTCTCTGTATCCAACAACTAATCTCAAAAATGCAAGAAGTCAACACTGATATAATTGAAAGTGGAACTAGGAAAATCCATAGAAATAGAGGTTTAACAACCATCTCTCAATAATTGATATAAAACATGGAAAATCAAATATAAATAAGACATTACTATCAATCAACCAGAGCTAACCAGCATTTCTAGGATTCTACATTTAACAATAAATGAATTATATATATATATATATATACAACATTTATAAAGATAGTCCATATTCTGGGCCATAAAATGGATTTCAATATAATTAATAGGGAGTCAAATCATACAAAGGATATTCTGTGACCATAGTGTTATGAAATTAGAAGTAAAATAAAAGCTTTATTTTCAGCTACTAATTTTAGGCAACTAATTGGCAGCAATATTAACTGGAATAGCCCAATCTATAATCATAGAGTCAGATTTGTCAAATTTTTAATCCATGATTCTATGCACTGAAAAAATTCTCAGAACAGAAACAAGATGCCTTTTTGTTTTTCTAAAAGTGCCCAGAAAATTATGAAAGAGTTTAAAGTAGGGCTATGTAGATATCCACTTATTAGTCCACCTGACTTTCCATCTAATACCCAGCACCAGTTGCCCTGGAAGAAGGCAAATTTTGAGTTTCAGGACAATCTTCCAACTTTTCAGGGTATTCTTGTAAGAACTGGAGTGAAGATAGAACATGTCACCTCTGGGAGTTTCAATTATTTTAATTTTAAGATGAAGATATTCTTTCCTTCCTTATCAAATTGTAATAGGGTCAAGAAAACAGAATACATATGTAAAAGCTTCCAAATTGGCAACAATACATAAATGTCACTTTTCGTAGCCTAGTTAATTTTCACTATTTTCCAGTTACTTGCTAGTTGTATTTCTCAGTTAAGACATCACAGAAGTGGAATGGCTTAAATTATTCACTTATCTAACAACAATTAAGAATCTCTAATATATCAGATATCATGCAAAGCCCAAGGAATATAGAGTTGAGCAAAAATTGCATATGGCTTCCTTTATGATTACACTTTAGTGGAGGAATTAAACTTACAAACTAAAAACAGTAATACACCATGTCAGTTGAAAAAATATTAGGTGTGAATAGAAAATAGTAAAGTACTCAGGTACTAGAATGTGACCAGAGAAATTTCCTAAAAGAATTGATAACCTGAAATTTTCTAAGTGATGAGGAATAATAGTGGAAAGGTAAATACAATCCAGAAAGAGAAAATACTGAGGCAGTAAAATGATCCAAATTGTATACGAAAAATTATTCAGATTTAAGTAGATAGATGGAGAGTTGGAACCACAGTTAGATCAAAAAGGAAAAAAAAAATTATATTCCCAGTTTTAACCCAAATCCACTTGAATTAAAAGTTTGGCCAGTGCCACGGCTCACTTGGCTAATCCTCCACTTGCGGCGCCGGCACTGCGGTTTCTAGTCCCAGTTGTGATGCAGGATTCTGTCCCGGTTGCTCCTCTTCCAGTCCAGCTCTCTGCTGTGGCCCGGGAAGGCAGTGGAGGATGGCCCAAGTGCTTGGGCCCTGCACCCGCATGGGAGACCAGGAGGAAGTACCTGACTCCTGGCTTCAGATAGGTGCAGTGCTGACCATAGCGGCCATTTGGCTTTGGATCAGCACAGCGTACCGGCCATAGCGGCCATTTGGGGAAGAACCAATGGAAAAAGGAAGACCTTTCTCTCCGTCTCTCTCTCTCTCTCTGTCTAACTCTGCCTGTCAAAAAAAAAAAAAAAAAAAAAGTTGGGTTGAGATCAGTCACCTTAGGTCATTCTGTGATTTACTATCTCCGGAAAAAGCACTGGAAAAGACTATTTTCTTTGTCCTTGGAGATTTGAAGAAATAGAGGAATGACTTATTGATTTCTAATCATGTACTCCTTTGTTTATGTCAAAATACACCTTTTGGGGCCGGCGCTGTCGCACAGTGAGTTAATCCTCCCCTGCAGCGCCGGCATCCCATATGAGCGCCAGTCATATGTAGAGTCCCGGTGGTTCTACTTCCCATCCAGGTCTCTGCTATGGCCTGGGAAAGCAGTAGAAGATGGCCCAAGTCCTTGGGCCCCTGCACCCATGTGGGAGACCAGGAAGAAGCTCCTGGCTCCTGGCTTCAGATCAGCACAGTTCCGCCGTTACAGCCATTTGGAGAGTGAACCAATGGAAGGAAGACCTTTCTCACTATCTCTCCCTCTCACTGTCTGTAACTCTACATCTCAAATAAAATAAATACAATCTTTAAAAAAATACAATTATGGAATTTTTAGAGTTTTCTTTTCAATTCTGAGAAAATTTATCCCAACAAATTCATGATTTAAAAAATCTGATTGGTATTTTCCAAAAAAGAAATTCATGTGTTCTCTCTTTTAAAAAGATAAAACCACACTTATTTCACTAAGCATAATGGCTTCCAGTTGCATCCATTTCGCTGCAAAAGGCAGGATTTCATTCTATTTTATGACTGAGTAGTGTTTAAGAAACTGCCAAACTCTTTTCCTGAGTGGCTTGTACCATCTTACATTCTTGTCAGCAATGTATGAGGTGCACACAGTTGCTCTAGATCCTTGTCTAGGTCTGCTCTTAATGGAGTGCTACCATTCTGCACATGGTGTTTCAGTGGATGACAATTTCTTCTTAGCTATAAATAATTTGGCCTTTCTACTTTCCATTTAACAAAAAGAAGTAAGACTTGGAGAACAAATATGTTAGAAATATTTCTAAGAGTGGCAAAGTTTTTATTTATTGCTTTTATAAAATACTCAGGATGAGACTGGTACTGTAGTGTAGTGGGTTAAAGTCATGGCCTGTAGTGGCGGCATCCCATATGGGCAGCAGTTGGAATGCTAGCTGTTTCACTTCTGATCCAGCTCCCTGCTAATGCACCTTGTAAAGCAGTGGAGGATGTTCTAAGTTCTTGAGCACCCAAATGGGAGACCCAGAAGAAGCTTCTGGCTCCTGGCTTCAGCCTGGCCCTGCCCAGTTTCATGGCCAATTGGGGAATGAACCAGTGGATGGAAGATCTCAATCACTATCTCCCTTTCTCTCTCTCAATCTCTCTCTCTCTAACTCTGCCTTTCAAATAAATAAATAAATCATTAAAAAAATAACAGTGATAGGCCGGCGCTGTGGCTCAATAGGATAATCCTCCACCTGCGGCACTGGCACACCGGGTTCTAGTGCCATTTGGGGCGCCGGATTCTGTCCCGGTTGCCCCTCTTCCAGGCCAGCTCTCTGCTGTGGTCCAGGAGTGCAGTGGAGGATGATCCAAGTCCTTGGGCCCTGCACCCCATAGGAGACCAGGATAAGCACCTGGCTCCTGCCTTCGGATCAGCCATTGGAGGGTGAGGAAGACCTTTCTCTCTGTTTCTCTCTCTCACTGTCCACTCTGCCTGTCCAAAAAAAAAAAAAAAAAAAAAAAACAGTGATAAGCAGATGGAAATTTTAGTTACCCTGATTGGATCTGTGTATATTATTTACATGCATTGGAATGTTATATTGTATCACATAAACATTTTTGGTTTAATCAATTATTATAATTATAAAGAAGAAAAGGAAAAAGCACCAAATTCTCTTTCATGCCTTCATGTTTAATAAAATAGATGAGCTATGATACCATGGTTTAGGTCATCATTCACCTGCTCATACAAAGTATTTCCCACCTGTCTCCCACATTTTTCACTTTAACCAACAATAGCACAGTGAGCATAGACAGCCTACAGATGAATTTAGATTTTTACACTATATAAAATATGTTTAATAGTGATAGTTGATGTTTGATTTTAGTCATCCTGTCCTCATTTTTTACAATTGCTTCTTCATATGTTTTGTATTTTGCTAATGAGGATCATGCCTCTGTTTTTCTGTAGTGAAAAAAGCTATTTATTTTTTAGACATTCTAAAATCCCAAGCTTAAAACTGTATTATGTAATTATCAATGCCAAAAATAAAATATCTGTGCCCCAGCATTGCTTACAATGAATACCTTAGATTTGATCAAATTTGTTAAGGAATGGAGGAAAATATCTTCTTTAGATCACATTGCCAATGCAGAGTTGTATTTTGGGGAAGCTTTTAAAGAACCTGGAATACTGTGCAAGCAGAGATATTTTGAATCTGAGCCCTGACAAAAGATTCCATTTGTAACTCTGAGTTCAGTAAGGAATATCTTATTAAAACCCTGTTAGTTGTGTTCAAGATCTAAATCCAAATATAACTCCTTGGCATGGACATTTGTATTGCATGGGGAAAAAGTAATTAATTAAGCCATAAGTTAAGATGAAAGGCCAGTGAGGGGAAATGAAAAATTAATTTAACTTTTAAAAAAATTGTCACATAACCACTATATATATATTTGTGTTGTGTGATATTTCTGTACATGTATACAATGTTAATGACCAGATCCAGATTGTTGATATATCCATCATCTCAAATGGGTATCATTTCCTTGCAACGGGAACATTCAAAATACTCTCTATCTGCTATTATTAAATATAGAATTAATACTCAACTATAGTTGACTGTGCAATAGAACATTAGAAGTTTCCTCCTATACAAATTCACTCCCGTATACCATGCTTTCATCCCCTTTTCCCCCACCATCTTCAGACCCTAGTAACCACTCTTCTACTGTCTACTGAAAGGCAAGATGGAACAATGAAATGTAAAATAGTCTGTGAATGGATAAATGCATGATAACCTAATGCTGAACAAATAGGCTTCCTTAAGAAACTATTATTAATTAATATTTTTATTTATGTGATCGAAAATTACAAACAAGAGAGTAGTTGAGACTTGAAAGTTTCAGAATAACAATAGATTTTGGGCAATATCTGCAATGGAAAGATTCCCAGAAACATATAGGCAGACAGAGAACAATTCTGCAATGATATTTGACAATGGAATTGAGAAGGATATATATGGATATATATGGATATGTATATATATGCATTGTAGGCTTTCCTTTTTGTATTGCTTTTCGTTTGTGCTCTTGAATGCTTAGTAATTGTTGGTAATCATTACATTCCAGTAATATTCTTGGGTACAAGCTCAAGAAATAAAGAAGCAAGCTTGTTCGTAAGTTGAAATAAAGAAAACTGCAAAAATCTGGAAGAGCATTATGAGAGGTCTTCATGTGCAGAAAATGCATAGTATGTAAACTATGGAAATTTTTATTCCAGCATGTACTTATCATTTTATTCCATTTCCAAAAACGTTTTGAAGTACCCTCATGGATATGGTAAAAATAAATGGTAGGAGATGTATAGAGAAGCAGGAACTACAGTTAGAAGGGAAAAATGTAATAAAACTGATGTGTCTGACCTTAATATTTGAGAAGGTATTACTTCTCCTCCATGCTGTCTGGATGGCGTCTATTTGAGCTTTAAAAGAAATACTAACTTAAAGTTCAGAGGACTTAGAGACACTGGTTACATTGATCCATCTTTAAGTTTACTGAGTTGTAGTTTTGAAAAATATATTTTAAAAAGTTTAAGGATAGGGGCTGGCTCTGTGACACAGTGGGCTAAAGCCCTGGCCTGAAGCACCGGCATCCCATATGGGCACCGGTTCTACTCCCGGCTGCTCCACTTCTGATCCAGCTCTCTGCTGTGGCCTGGGAAAGCAGTAGAAGATGGCTCAAGTCCTTGGACCCCTGCACCCTTGTGGGAGACCCAGAAGAAGCTCCTGGTTCCTGGCTTCAGAATGACACAGCTCTGGCCATCTGGGGAGTGAACCATCGGATGGAAGACCTCTCTCTCTGCCTCTCCTCTCTCTGTGTAACTCTGACTTTCAAATAAATAAATAAATCTTTTTAAAAAATGTTTAAGGATAGCAAACTTTCTGAATTCTATATATGTTAATGTGTGTCTATGTTGAATTCTTATGCTAATCACAAATTGGCTGAGTGTGGAATGTTGGGCCATGAGCTTTTTCCTCAGAGGCATTTATGCATTTGTGTCATTTCCTATTGCAGAGATAAAAATCTGAGTCTAGCTGGACTACAGTTGACTGTTCTTCTCTGCTTTCATGCTTATGTAACTCCAGTTTTTGATATCTAAAATAACATTAGATTATTTTGGATGCATCAATTTTACTAATTCTGTCTAGATTTTCTGCCTAAGAAAAGTCAGGCATCAGGAAATCAATCCACGTCTCCCATGCTGGTTACAGGGATTCAAACACTTGATTCATCATCTTCTTCCCAGGGTTTGCATTAGCAGAAAGCTAGAATTGGGAGCCAGAGCCAAGAATTGAATCCAGGCATTTTAATATAGGATGTGACTATCCTAACTAACACGTTAACAGCAAGGCCAACTGCCTACCCCTACCTAGAATTTTTAATAACAAACTGTCTTCTCTTTCCTATGCCACATATTTTTAAAAATTACTTTCCATTGTAACTTGAGATCTGTATTTACTCCCATTTATTTTGTAGACTTTTCCATGGGCATCAAATTGTTTCTCTTTATTCACTACAATGGGTTGTACAGTTCTAATGTTTGCATACCAATGGAATGAGAACATTCTCCTTTATTTTATTTTATGGCCAATGTAGTAGTAAAAAATATTTTGTTCAATCTTAAGCCATGAATCCAACCGACAGAAACCAGGGTAAGTATGTCTACTCCCCAGAATCCAAACTGAAACATATAGCAGTGCAAAAGTGGTTATTACCAGCTCTTCACTGTGTCTTCACTGGGTCTCCACTGACTCTGTTTCATCTTGATGATGATGATAACGCAGGTCCACATTTGTAGCCAGATTTCCGTTCGGCCTGGCCTTCTAAGGCAGGCCCACTGGGTGGCTTTTCACAGGCTCCTCCCAGGTTTGGCTACTTATACCACACTCTGCTCTTTCCTTCAGGCAATGAGTGTTCATCCACTCATCAAAACCTTTGATGTAGTACTGTTCCATTATAGCAAAGGAGGTTAATCTACATAGTATGATCTCCTTCTGCCTTATTTCTCACCCTTACGTCTGGCCTTACCTTTGTACGTTACAAATATACTAGAGGTGTTCAGGTGCATTTCCCTTCACTGTCTTTCTGATACAAAAGGTGCCGTTCAGACTCAGGCACACTCTAATGCTGATTTCATAAAACGATATTTGGAAAGGCAAAGAAGAATCCAGGAGGCATAGTCTTGCTCATCATTGTCCCCAAGCGTTGTTCTTCCTATTCAATACATTTTTATTATACTGATTTCCAAAGAAGCTCTCTATGACTACTGAATTAATTCAGTAACTTTAAGAAAACAAATATTTGCAATGTTTTCAGTAATCATATTGCAATATTATATTAGACTCACATATATTAGATATGAAAGTTTTTCTTAATTGTCTGGGTTGTAGATGGCATCTTTTCCAATTTCAATATTGTCATAGATTTTCTTTCACTTTAGTAATTTGTGGATAATTTCAATGAAAAAAAGCAGTCATAAAACACTTTTGTCTCCAATACCATCATCCTTGAAGTAATATTTGTTCACAGAAAAAAATAAAATGAAATTCATTCACTTCTGTAAATTATCTTAAGTCACTTTGGAAAAAAGAAAAGCAAATTTTGAATTGACCCTATGACATGAGATAAGGCTTATTTACCAATTTGTAGTGTAAATCAGTATGCTTCTAAATCTGTAAGAAAGTCCCCAAGTGTTACTAGTGTTCAAATTTAACTTGTGTTGTTTACTTTCCATTCCAATCAGCACAACTGTATGTTTGGATATAGAGAAATATCAAACTACTACAAAGATAAACTTACTTGTATTTCTGAAGTAAAAACTTGATAGGTTAGCAGAATGAAATTTTCTGGAAAATGCACCAGCACTAACAAATATAAAGACATGGGACCGACGTCGTGGTACAGCGAGTTAAAGCCCTGGTCTGAAGCACCAGCATCCCATATGGGCGCCAATTCTAATTCTGGCTTCTCCTCTTCCAATTTAGCTTCTGCCATGGCCTGGGAAAGCAGTAGAAGATGGCCCAAGCCCTTGGGCCCCTGCTCCCACGTGGGAGACCCAGAGGAAGCTCTCGACTCTTGGCTTTGGATTGGCACAGCTCTGGCTGTCACGGCCATCTGGGAAGTGAACCAGTGGATAGAAGACCTCTCTCTCTGTCCCTATCTCTCTCTGTAACTCTTTCAAATAAATAAAAATAAATCTTAAAAAAAATACACATGGAAGAAAAGAGCATATTTTGGGAGTCTGACTGAAGCTGGGCTTACTAGAGGTTAATCTGAAAAAGCTGCTCATGTCAGTGACTCAGTATCTGCTTAAAAGTTTGAATTTATTTTGCACATTGTAGGAGGCCTCTGAATTATTGGTTTTATTTCATAAACTAGAGATCTAAATTTCATAATGTGCCTATGAATGCACTGTACTCCTCTTTCCTGATTTTCACTTCACTGTTAATCTGCTTGGGCATTTGCTGATTCTCATTCTTGATCCCTTTAACCAAATCCCATGCAACAATGCTTCTGTTTGGGCTAATGAAGCACTTTAATGTTTATTGTGAGAAAAAAAATTGCCTATTATGTGATTCTTTGAGTTTTTCAAATGGAATCTATAGGTAATCAAATAAGTAAATGGGACACCAGTAGATATGTAGATGTGATATTGTGATCATCTGAATGTCTGAGTCACAGGATAAGCAAAATTCACTCCACCCACATGATGGAAACATCTTTGGAAGGCAGAGAAAATGAAAGTGTTAGCAAGCATAATTAGGATTAGTGGACTGTAGTTAATGTCTAGCACAGAGTGGTCATGGAGCAGAGGGTGCGCATGCATGTTAGTAGAGGAATTTTATAATGAATTAAGTTATATTAAGAGAAATTTTAGAAGTGTGAAATCTGAAAGGGCGTTTTTATCAAGGTTTCAGTGATGAAGTTGTCAATAGTAAATTAATATCATAATTAAAACAAATTCTGTTCCAAAGTTCAATATGCATAGTATAATTAAAACTTTTCAGTAAATAGAAAGAATAAATTAGTAAAGTAGCTTCAATTTAGAGATAATTTGTTTTGTAGGAAACTGAAAAAAGATTTAAGTAGGGCTAGCTAATTTTAATGAAGTGCGTTCTAAAAATCTGCTTAAGTTTAAATATTTATTAACCTAAATGTAGACACACAGAGTAAGAAAAGGAATGAAAGATAATAAATTCTAAATGCAATTAATATGTTATTTGCATTTTTTCTTTTTAATTTTAAGGAAAATGTAAGCCAACATGATATCCAAACTATGAGAATATGAAATGAAGGCAACCCTTTTGATATAATCAACTGCATACCCTAATTTTTCCAGTTATGTTGTCATCATATATTTTACAGATGTCTACTACAATATCTTATCAGCATCAGACTATTTCTGTTGAGGTTGAATTTGGATTTCAGAAACAACAAAATAACTCTGAGCAAAGTCAAGTGAAGGAAAGTAGTCAGTGTATCCTTAGAAATCATCAATCAACTGCAATATGAAGAATAGAGAGAGGGGCCAGGATTGTGGTACAGTGGGGTAAGCCACTGCCTACATCCCACAAGGTTGGCCGCCCATTCATGTCCTGGCTGCTCCACTTGCCATCCAGTTTCCTGGGAAAAGCAGTGGAAGATGGCCTAAGTGTTTGGGCCCCTGCAATCACAGAGGAGACGAAGCTCTTGGCTCCTGGCTTTGGCCTGAGCCAGCCAGGTCTGTTGCAGCTATCTGGAGAGTAAACCTTTTGTCTCTGTAACTCTGCCTTTCAAATACATAAATAAATCTTAAAAAAAAAAAAAAGATGGGAGAAACTCTAGGATTCCATATGTAGTTTGGACACTTCGCAGGAAACAGAAGCAGAACATAAAAACTTACTTAAACATCAAAGGAATTTATTGATTTATTGGAAAGAAATTGAGTCATTTCAAAGATTTAAAGGATTGTGGTTAGAACCAAGTCAAATCTAGGGACTTGGAGGAGTTTCCGTATTCTTCATGTTATTAAACTTTTCAGTTTGAGTTTTCCCAGGTTATGGAAACATGGCTGGAGTCTTGGCTCCAGCTGGATTTATCTTGGTGATATAATTGCTTTAATGATAAGGGATGGAAAGGGTTCTTTTCCCTATTGTCCAAGCGGAAAAACTAAAGAAAAATATGAATTAGATCAATGTCCATTTTGACCAATGTTTGGAGGGTTGGAATGGGCTCTTTTGATTACATCAGTTCATTATGTGCTTACCTAATAAGCATAGAAGTACCCAAGACAGGAAAACGGTTTGACAAGACAAAAGCAATAGCCAGGGCTGGCGCCGTGGCTCAACAGGCTAATCCTCCGCCTTGCGGCGCCGGCACACCGGGTTCTAGTCCCGGTCGGGGCGCCGGATTCTGTCCCGGTTGCCCCTCTTCCAGGCCAGCCCTCTGCTGTGGCCCGGGAGTGCAGTGGAGGATGGCCCAATGCTTGGGTCCTGCACCCCATGGGAGACCAGGAAAAGCACCTGTCACCTGGCTTCTGCCATCGGATGAGCGCGGTGCGGCGGCCATTGGAGGGTGAACCAACGGCAAAGGAAGACCTTTCTCTCTGTCTCTCTCTCTCTCACTGTCCACTCTGCCTGTCAAAAAAAAAAAAAAAAAAAAAAGGCAATAGCCACCACAATCATGTATATCAGACATCCCAGAAAGAAGAAACCCAGTAGTTTGTTAAAAGTGTTGGAATACTTTAACAGCATGTTCCAAACCAAATTCATCGTTTTCTTTTCTCCCCTTCTCTCACAAGTTAAATAACTGAAAATCATCTGGTTCAACAATTCATTAAAACTTCATTCTCAGGGCTGGCATTGTTGCCCAGAGCATCAAGCTGCCTCCTACAATACCAGTGACTGGTCCATTTCTAATCCAGCAAATGTGCCTGAGAAAGCAGCAGCAGATAGCCCAAATGCCTGGGTCCCTGCCACATATGGGAGAACTGAGTGGAATTTCCAGCTCCTAACTTTGGCCTGGTGTAGTCCTAGTCGTTATCATCATTACGGAGTAAACCAGCGGGTGGAAGATCAGTCTCTTTCTAGGTCTGTAACCATGCCTTTCAAAAAATAAAAATAAAGATTTTAAAGAGAAACATCAGTCTCTTCTCCTTTCCACACTTATAAGGTTAATACTTCCTTCTATTATTTGATTGTTATCTGCCCATTCCAGCTTAAATTTTCTCGAATCCCTTGAATTTACATGAAATTTTTTCCAGTTCTCCTAAATACAGCATGCTTCAACATCTTTGTAGATGGTGCTCTGTGTGCTTATACCGTGTGCTCTCCTTACTAGACTCACTTTTTATATCCTTGAAAGAGGGCTCAGATAGCATAACCTTTGCAAATCGTTTCTGGTGCCCTCGGTGAGTCAGAGTTAGACCCCCATTGCTTTATATTCCCCTGGTACAATGGTGTTTACTATTTTTATGGCACTTACTAGTTTGTGCAATCTTACTGTTGTTTATCACTTCAGCTTCCAAGTTAAAACTGTGAGCTTCCTGAAGGACAATGCTCTATGCCAAGTGTGATAACTGATTCTGAGGGCATCGAGGCAGCATGCAGTGTTGTGGCACAACACTTGGCATATAGTTACTGCTCAATAAATATTTGAAGGATGCATAAACTTGCAAGGCTATTTCAAAAAGCTCATTGAAAGATGGAATTAAGAGATGCATATTTTCATGCAAAATATTTTGATATCTCTACATAATTTTTCACAGCACACATTTTCCTTGAGCCTCATAAAGTACATTTGTATGTCATTGATTATCAGATTAAGTACACAGTAGTATATTTATTCTTAAGCAATACACGTTGTGTTAAAATCAGTCAAATCTTCTATAAATGCATTTAGAAATATTGTGTTTATCTTTGTTGGAGCTATTCTTCTACAAAATTAATTGTTATTTATTTTATCATCTATCCTAGCAAGGTATATTATTACTAAAGAAAGTAAAAAAAATAGAGCCTGATAGCATGCTACAAGAGATTCTTATTTCCAGATTCATAACTAAAAATAAATTCAGTAATTTCATCTAAATTTTGCCAACCATCTTCAAAGTTGATTCAGAAGAAATGAAAATTTTATCAATTAATCTAGCAATCTTACCAGAAAAGGAAATGAGACTTGTTCGACATAATTTGTGTTAAGTTAACCTCTCTGACTCCTGGTATATGGTTGCTCAGAAATTCTCTGCTTAATAATACAATCTAGATTTTATCTGTGATGGATATCAAATTTGTGGTCCATAGTCTATAACACTATCTTTGTTTCTGTAAAAATAATGTAGCACTGCCCAACATCAGTTATCTAATGCTTCCCAGTTTTCCTGACAATGGAAAGAATTCCAGCAGTTTCTCAGCAACCTCTCTGCAAAGGATTTTCACAATTTTAGTTCACAAAAGCTTCCATGGCAGAAAACTCCACAAAAAATAATTCTTAAAAAACCAAGGTACTACAAACTGTTCATTAAAAAATGGAAATAAAAGATAAATTTGGAGAACAGCATGTTACCTAGGAGTCAAGATGCCAGTCAGGGTGCCCATATCCCATAATAGATTCACTGGGTTCATTTCCCAGCTTCCTGTCAATGCAGACCCTAGGAGGCAGCCTGTGATGGCTCTATTACTTGGGTACCTGCAACCCATGTAGAAGGTGCAGATTGAGTTTTCAGCACTTGAATTTGACCTGGGTGAACCCTGGCCTTTGCAGGCATCGGGGAATAAACAAATGAAAAGAAGCTCTCCTTTTTTCAGGGCTATCAATCTGTCTCTCTGTAACCCAACAAAAAAGAATAATAAAAAGACGTTTGTTATCATGAAAAATCCACAAGCAGTGAAAAATTTTTTATAACAACATACATTTTCTTTTTTTTTTAAACTTTTATTTAGGAAATATATATTTCCAAAGTACAGTTTATGGAATACAATGGCTCCCCACCCCCATAATTTCCCTCCCACTCGCACCCCTCCCATCTCCCGCTCCCTCTCCCATTCCATTCACATCAAGATTCATATTCAATTATCTTTATATACAGAAGATTGATTTAGTATATATTAAGAGTTCATCAGTTTGCATCCACACAGAAACACAAAGTGTAAAATACTGTTTGAGAAGTAAGTACACAGTGACTCCTGTTGTTGACGTAACAATTTGGCACTCTTGTTTATGGCGTCAGTAATCTCCCTAGGCTCTAGTCAAGAGTTACGGAGGCTATGGAAGCCTTTAGGGTTCACTGAATTCGACCTTATTCCGACAGGGTCATAGTCAAAGTGGAAGTTCTCTCCTCCCTTCAGAGAAAGGTACCTCCTTCTTTGATGGCCCTGTTCTTTTCACTGGGATCGCACTCGCAGAGATCTTTCATTTAGGTCTTTTTTTTTTTTTTTTTCCAGAGTGTCTTGGCTTTCCATGCCTAAAATACTCTCATGGGCTCTTCCGCCAGATCCAAATGCCTTAAGGGCTGATTCTGAGGCCAGAGTGCTATTTAGGACATCTGCCATTCTATGAGTCTGCTGTGTATTCTGCTTCCCATGATGGATCGTTCTCTCCCTTTTTGATTCTATCAGTTAGTATTCGCAGACACTAGTCTTGTTTATGTGATCCCTTTGACTCTTAGACCTATCAGTGTGATCAATTGTGAACTGAAATTGATCACTTGGACTAGTGAGATGGCATTGGTACATGCCACCTTGATGGGATTGTATTGGAATCCCCTGGCACATTTCTAACTCCACCATTTGGGGCAAGTACGATGGAGCATGTCCCAAATTATACATTCTTCCCTCTCTTATTCTCACTCTTTATATTCAACAGGGATCACTTTTTAGTTAAACTTTAAACACCTAAGAATAATTGTGTGTTAATTACAGAGTTCAATCAATTGTACTAGAATAAAACAAAGAAAAAACACTAAAATGGATAAAGTATTACATTGTCCATCAACAGTCAGCACAAGAGCTGATCAAGTCACTGTTTCTCATAGTGTCCATCTCACTTCAACAAGTTTCCCCTTTGGTGTTCATTTAGTTGTCGCTGATCAGGGAGAACATATGATATTTGTCCCTTTGGGACTGGCTTAATTCACTTAGCATAATGTTTTCCAGATTCCTCCATCTTGTTGCAAATGACCGGATTTCATTGTTTTTGACTGCTGTATAGTATTCTATATAGTACATGTCCCATAATTTCTTTATCCAGTCTACTGTTGATGGGCATTTGGGTTGGTTGCAGGTCTTAGCTATTGTGAATTGAGCTGCAATAAACATTATTGTGCAGACAGCTTTTTTGTTTGCCAATTTAATTTCCTTTGGGTAAATTCCAAGGAGTGAGATGGCTGGGTTGTATGGTAGGGTTATATTCAGGTTTCTGAGGAATCTCCAGACTGACTTCTATAGAGGCTTTACCAGTTTGCATTCCCACCAACAGTGGGTTAGTGTCCCTTTTTCCCCACATCCTCTCCAGCATCTAAACTCCACAACATCAAAACAAACAACTCACTTAAGAGATGGGCCAAGGACCTCAATAGACATTTTTCAAAAAAGGAAATCCAAATGGCCAACAGACACATGAAAAAATGTTCAAGATCACTAGCAATCAGGGAAATGCAAATCAAAACCACAATGAGGTTTCACCTCACCCCAGTTAGAATGGCTCAAATTTTATTATACTCTCAAAGGAGTTCATGGATCAAAAATGTTAAGAATCATTGATCTAGATCAAACTGGCAACTATAATTTCAAAGATTAATGAAATACTGAGATATAAAGAGGATTTAAATGAGTTAACAAATGTATTCTCCTTAGAACTGCAAAGAGAAAGAAAATGGAAAAGAATTCTTAAGTTTTCACTATATTAGCATTAGGTCATACTCTCAAAATCTTATGCATTCATCAGAATTGCTTCTGAATATAATGATAGCCTAATCATCACTAGAGTGCAAGTTGGTTTATGAGGATTTGCATATTTGTTTTGTAAATGTTTCATGGGTGAAATTATTAATTAGCATCTAATTAATATTTGTGTTGCTGAGAACATATTTTTTAAACCTCAGAATCAAGAAAATAAAGAATAGTTAATTATCTATCTATGATCTCTTCTTTAAAATTCTCTTTGCTAAACTCAACAGCACAAAGGAGACATTAATAAAAATAATTCTGAAGTAACTTAATCGCACTCTTTTCATTTTGCCCAATTACTGAGATTCTTTAACTATGTCTTCAACTATTCTAAAGCATTATTAAATAAATATTTTGTAAGCAGTTAATAATCTTGGAAAAGATAATAATTGTTACTACTTGAGAATTATTTCAAAGAATTCCCCCAAAGCGTTAGAACTGTGAAGACGTAATTTAAACTAGAAAACCAACATGTAAGTGAAATGTGATTAGATCCCAAGTCTCTGAATTTAAGAGTACACTACTAAATAAGTGTTTCTTTCAATCAGGTGATCTGGGGATATTTTGAATTTGGTAACACAGGGGTTTGCTCCAGGGTACACTATACAGACTTAGATTCAGAAAAGCCAGAGCTTGAATCCAGACCTCCATCACCTGCTGCTTTTGGAAAATGAGCAATTTGCCTACCTCCCTATTTCTTAAGTTTTCTCTTCCAAAACAAAAGGTGATGATTTTGAGTGAAATAATGCCTGGCAACTAAGAAGCAATAAATTATAAGCATATTGAAGTGGCAAGTCACAAGTATTAAAGTGGTAATTCCTACAAAATATTACACAAGTAAGAGAAATAGTCCATAGAAGATACACAGAATGGGATACAGGCAAGGGATTCAGGCAAGTAACTTTGCCATTACACAATTTATACTGCCCAAGGGGGAAGGGCTCTTTGTAAAAAATAATTATCCCCATCCAGTGGCTACATTAGAAACATTTCTCTAGGTATTCTCATTGATGACTTTGAGTGAGGTACTCTAAATATCCTCTGATGGTGATTTGTCTTCCCAGATATTTGGCTTCTTTAGAAGTGTGATGCTAATTATGTTAATTAAATAAGCTGACCTTTGTGACATGTATCATTTCTCATAATATATAGGCATTAATACTAGAATCAATGTCAGTCTCAAATCTTGGATCCATTTTATTCACTTTTAGTCAGTCTATAGCAGTCTCTGGAACCTAACAAAAGCAAGTCATACATTCCCAATAAGGGTCCAGGTATCTTAACCTATAGCATCTGAACTGCAATATGCACCCAAGTCACCTGGAATCCTTGTGCACTTGTAGATTAAGAGTCAGAAATCTACAATGAAGTCTGAAGTTATGCATTTCCAGCTAATTTCCAGGTGAAGTTTTACTTCTAATCTGTGGGCCACATTTCTAGTGACCAAGTCCTAATACAATGGTTCTAAATAAAAAGACCTTGAACAAAGTCCCACAGAGTATATATTTTGGAAATCACTTCCTACCCCTTGAACTGGAATCAACAAGATTGGAGTTGCAATTTTAAGCATGTCCTGAGTGATTCTAATGAACCACCAGATTCAGCATCCCCTTTAGTGTAGTTCTCTTACAAATATTCTTAAAATTCTGCAAATACAACCCCAAAACTGAACATATTAGGAGATTCCAAGATGCCTGAATAGAGAAGGGATGTATTGCTTTAGGAGAGGGAAAAATAACAGCAAAAAATGGAGGAAGTACATTCCCAAGGGAGAACTGGAATGAAATCTGCAGTGCAAATTCTATAGAAGGAAGAGGGATGCCTTGAATCAGGGTGGAAAGTATGGATGCACAGCAATGAGCACAGACACAACACACAATTCCTGAGAGCCAGAGGAGAGTCCAGCTTTGGAGAGCAAGGTGAGAACAGACTGCAGCAACCTGTGCCACTGGAGATGAAGCTGGAGGGAGAGGCTGGTGGAGCACATTGTCTTTGAGTCTGTCCTGGAGCCCTAACCAAGGACAAGGGTACCTGCCTAACCCAGTGAAGAAAGGGCATATTTCTCCCCATCCACTCACAAAGGTGCCTGGCAACTTGTGGGTAGAAGGTGCCAGTTCAACACCAGTAGCAGCTGCAGAGGCTCTTGTGTGCTCATGTGATCCAAGGATTTTACCAGAGGGGAAAAAAATCAAAGAATGTAACTAACAAATGTATATTCAATCAGTGCCAGGCTCATAGCTATTTAAAACAAATGTTAATGGATCTAAAAGGAGACATAAACTCCAATACAATACAACTGCCCACTTTCATCAATGAACAGATCAACTAGACAGAAAATCAACAAACAATAGAGCTAATCTAGACTTTGGACCAAATGGACCTTACTGATATCTACAGAAAATTTCATCCTATAGTTCAGAATACACATTCTTTACATTAGTGCATGAAACTTTCCCTAAGATAGACCATATGTTAGGCCATAAAACAAGTTAGCAAATTAAAAAAAAAATTGAAATTACACCATAGTCTTTCCTGACTATAATGAAGTGAATCTTGAAATTAAAAACTTATCAGGGCTGGCACTGTGGTGCAGCAGATTAAAGCCCTGGCCTGATGCACCAGCATCCCATATGGGCATAGTCCTGGCTGCTCCACTTCTGATCCAGCTCTCTGCTACGGCCTGAGAAAGCAATAGAAGATGGCCAAGTCCTTGAGCCCCTGCACCCATGTGGGAGACCCAGAAGAAGCTCCTGGCTCCTAGCTTCAGATGGGTGCAGCTCCTGCCATTGTGGCCATCGGGGGAGTGAACCATTGGATGGAATACCTCTCTCTCTCTCTGCCTCTACCTCTCTCTGTAACTCTGTCTTTCAAATAAATAAAATAAATCTTTAAAAAACCCTATGAATCTCCAGAAAATATGCAAACACATGGAGACTGAACAACATACTCCTGAATGAACAGTGGTTCATAGAAGAAATCAAAATGGAAATCAAAAAATGTCTGGAAAGAATGAAGATTGCATATAACATTTCAAAACTTACTGGTACAGAAAAAAATGAGATTAAGAGAGAAGTTTATAGAAATTGGTGCCTACACCAAGACATTGGAGAGGCATCAAATAAATGAGTTATCAGTGCATCTCAAGGATCTAGAAAAACAGCAAAATCAAATCCAAAACCGGTAGGAATAAAGATAAAATTAGAGAAGAAGTAAACAAAAATTGAAAACAAAAAAATAGAAAACATCAATGAAATGAAGAGAAGGTCTTTTGAAAAAATAAATTTCATATGTCATTAGCCCAACTCACTAAAAAAAATGGATACCACATAAAAATGAAAAGAATTGTCAGGAATTACTACAAACAGCAACATGCCAACAAACTGGAAAATTTAAAAGAAATGGATAGATTCCTGGACACAAACAAACTACCAAAGTTGAGCCATGAAGACATGAAAAACCTAAACAGACCAGTAAACAAGATGGACTTTGAATCAGTCTTAAACACCTTCCCCACAAAGAAAAGCCCAGGATTTATAGCTTCACTACTGAAATCTACCAGACTTTTAAAGAAGAACTAATGCCATTTATTTCAAGCTATTCAAAACACTTTAAATGGAGAGAATCCTCCCAAACTCCATATATGAGGCCAGCATCACCTTAATTCCTAAACCAGAACAAGATGCAACAGAAAAAGAGAACTATAGACCAATACCCTTTTTGAACATAGATGTAAAAATCCTCAGCAAAATACTAGCTAATATAACCAACATGTCTGAAAGGTCATTCACACAGACCAAGAAGGATTTATCCCTGATATGTAGGGATGGTTCAACATTTGCAAATCAATAAATGTAATACACCAAAATTATTTTTAAAATAAAAACCATATGATTATCCAATACATGATGAGAAAGCATTTGATAAAATAAAACATACTTTCCTGATGAAAACCTTAAGCAAATTAAGTTTATAAGGAACATTCAACAACACAATCAAGACAATTTATGACAAACCCATATCCAGCATCCTATTGAAAGGCAGAAATTTGGGAGCATTTCTACTAAGATGCAGAACCAGGCAAGGATGGCCATTTTCAACAATGCTATTCAATATAGTACTGGAAATTTTATCCAGAGCAATTAGGAAAGAGAAAGAAATCAAAGGGATACATATTGGAAAGGAGGAAGTCAAATTATCCCTATTTGCAGATAACATGATTTTATATATCGGGGAACAAAAAGACTACACTAAGAGACTATTGCAACTCATAAAAGAATTTGTTAAAATGCAGAATATAAACTTAACACACAGAAATCCATGACCTTTGTATACACAGATAATGCCATGACTGAGAAAGAACTTTTAAGAACAATGCCATTCATAGCTATAAAAAAATTAAATACCTTGGAATAGATTTAACCAAGGAAATGAAAAATCTCTATAATGAAAAATACAAAACATTAATGAAAGTAACAGAAGGGAAAAAAATGGAAAAAAAAATTCCATGTTCATGGATTGGAAGAATTAATATCATCAAAATGTTCATATTACCAAAAACAATTTAAACATTCAGTGGAATCCTAATCAAAACACTAACTACATACTTCTCAGATATAGTAAAAAAGATGTTAAAATTCATGGCAAAACAGAAGCGACCCAGAAAAGATAAAATAATTTTTACAACAAAACAAAGCCAGAAGCATCATGAAACCAGATTTCAAGACACACTACAGGAAAATTATAAACAAAACTTCCCAGTACTGGCACAAAAATAGACATGAAGACCAATGGAACATAATAGAAATTCCCAAAATCAATCCATGCTTCTACAACCAACTTATCTTTGAGAAAAAAGCTAAGATCAATACTCAGAAAAAGGATAGCCTCTTCAACAAAAGATGCTGGGAAAAATGGATCTTCATGTTTAGAAGTATGAAATAAGATCCTTACCTTGCAGGTTATACAAATGCAACTCAAAATGGATCAAGGATCTGAATCTACAACCTAATACCATCAAATTACCAGAGGAAAACATTGGGGAACCCCTACAAGACCTTGGTTTAAACAAAGACTTCTTGGAAAAGACCCCAAAATTACAGGCCATCAAAGTCAAAATAGAAAAATGGGATTACATCCAACTGAGAAGCTTCTGCACTGCAAAAGGAATACTCAACAAAGTGAAGAAGCAACCAACAGAATGGAAAAAAATATTTGTAAACTTTGAAACTGATATAAGATTAGTATCCACAATCTATAAAGAGTTCATGAAACTCAAAAACATAAAGTAAACAATCCAGTTAAGAAATGGGCAAAGGACTTGAACAGGCATTTTTCAAAAGATTAAATTCAAATGGACAACAGACAAATGAAAAAAATGCCTAGATTCACTACTATCTGTGAAATGTGAATCAAAACCACAATGAGACAATGAGTTCTCACCTTATCCCACTAAGAATGTCTCTCTTACAGAAATCAACAACTAATAAATTCTTGCCAGGATGTGGGGAAAAAGCTACCCTAATTCACTGTTAATGGGAATATAAACTAGTACAGCCATTGTGAAAGATTGTATGGAGACACCTCAGAAACCTGAAAATAGATATACAATATGATCCAGCAATCCCATTCCTGGGAATTTATCCAAGGGATATATAATCGGCATATTAAAGAGTTATCTGTAACCCCATGTTCATTGCAGCTCAATTCATAATAGCTAATATATGGAATCACCCCACATGTCTATCTGATGATTGGATAAAAAATCATATCAACTGATGATTGGATAAAAAAATTATGGTATATATGTAACTTATGGACTACTACAGAGTGGTAAAAAAAAATGAAATCCTGTCACTTCCAACAAAATGGATGCAATTGGAAATCATGATACTTAGTGAAATAAGGGAGTCCTTAAAAACAAATTCCATATATTTTCCCTGATTTGTGGTAAATAATAGAGTACTTCATGCATAGGAATGAAACTGACATTTTGAGATTCAATTATTGTTTACAACCCTTGTCTCTACTATTGAGGAATAATGTTTTTGGTTCTTACTATTTGTTGAACTCTTTACTTGGTTTAGGATTAATCTTATGAATATAAAGTAAACTTAAAATAGATCATTATAAAAATTAAAGGGGAGGGGATAAGAGAGGAAGTGGGAGGAAGCCTTGGAGCATGTGTGGGAGGAAAGATAGGGTGGAAAGTGTTACTATGTTCCTAAATCTGAACATATGAAACACATGACATTTGTTTATCTTAAATAAAATAAAATATTAAAAACTTGAACATATTATAGCATATCATTGTTAAATACTTGAGACTCTATTCTGGATTCTTTTCATAAGAATGCTCTTAATGACTTAGAGAGATAAATACTAGTGTCTATTCAAAGGAAAGCTGCCTCTCTCCCATGGTTTGTCTTTTAGTTTACAGTTCATGGGTGATTTTATACCTTGCAGCATAGAAAGAGAGGAAATTAAAAAGGAGAAGATATTAGGAAAAATGACAATTATTTAATGCTAATGTGAGTAGTATATTATAAGGAATATTGGCTATGAAATTAGAATGATAACTCATTTACTAGTTACCACTGCTCATTGATTAAAAATTGCTATAGCAGGGATTAAAAGTTAGTGGCCCTTGGGTCCATTTTCAAACTTCAGGAATGTTTTCTTTGGCTTAAATATTATGGCTGTTTGTTTAGTCTTCTGAGTACTCTTAGGCTGAATGCCACATTCAGCACCAGATCCAGCTGTATTTTATCATCTTAGACTCATGTTACTTGCCTCTGATAGGCATCTGAATTTGTAATTTTGTATAAATTTCTACTGTTATTTTTCTATAAACAAACAATTTTCTTAGCATGTTAGTAAAGCTAAGGGAAAATTGGAATTAATTAATAAATTAATAAGAAAAGATAAAAATAATTTTGTACATTAAATCTGCAAGAATATACAGTTTAATGTTTTAGAAATCTTTTCTTTGGAAATATAATTAAAATAAGATACATGAACTATACTTGAACAAGATCTGCCTTCAGAGTTCTTGATAATTTTTAATAATTTCACATTTTTTAAAATTTCAGTAACATTTGCTATATGCTGAAATATATGTATCAAAAGTCTAGCCCTAAAAACTAATAATGTCCTATTTCTTCTGAGAACATGTTTTTTGCTAACCTGATTTTGTAAAGTGTGCTATTTTGTCAACTGGCATATGTCATCAGTTGTCTTTTAAGTAGCCGGGTTTAATGAAACAACCATGAAACAATCAGTTATTCAAATACTATTTTTCTTATCCAATCTAATTTAGAAAATGATATATCAAAATCTCAAGTTATTGGTACTATGTGCAAAATGAAATAAGGTATTTCATTGACAGGTAGAGAGGCAAAATCTGATGCCAGTGTTACAAGCTACACGTGTTCTTTCATAATATCTAAACTTGTTATTTACTGAACTTGTCATTTTTGAGGTTACTTGATGCCTTGAGAAATATCATTTTGGTGAAATTACAGTTTTTATTTGGTGTTTACAGCTCAGCCTAGGACTTTTTCAGCTTATTATTATTATTATTAATGAAACAGGTGTCACTTCAAGAAGCTTTTGAAAATTGCTTGTAAACTTGGTTTAGTTTATGATGAAATGATAGTTATAACAACTCACACAACCTTCTACTGACAAGAAAATTGTGCACAAAAATTCCTAAACTACAATATAAGCTTCCAAAAATGTTTTGTATCTAAACCTGAAATATTGAGAGATGTTGCTTATAACACATGCAGAATAAAAGCATTTTTTAATTTTTAAAATGACAAGAATTTTTAGTTAAACCATGTCACATTTATGACAAGAGAAAAACTACTTATTTTGGCAGCTTGTGACTTAATGAAGCATTTAAGTATCAATACAAGGCTTCATTAAATGGAAACATATGGCAAACCATATCATTATTTAGTTATTCAAATGTGGAAGAACTGTTAGAGTTTAACAATGTAAATAATACCTAGGAAATGTATCAGTTCATTCCTAAGTTTCAGAAAATGTTTTAATACATCATTATACATCTTGCCACTGTATTTACAGATACAAATAGTTAATTTTAGTGGTCACCACAGCTCATTCAAAAAATAAAATTGGGAACAATAGACATTACAAAGAAAGCAACTGTGAAAAGTTTTCCCTATCTGTAGTATGGAGATGATGATAATAGTATGTTCCTCACAAACTTGTTGAGATTATGTAAGTATTAAGTAATATATGCAAAACATTTAGTGGATAAGTAATCAATATTTTTCTGGAGGCGTTGACCTTCATATGTGGCCTCATATGATCTAGATACCAAAAAGCTTTAAAAAGTGTTTTAAAAAATAACAGAAGGTGGCTAGCAGCCTCTTGTGGAGTTAATCAGTGGACAATACATGTATAATATTCCAGATGCACATTTCCACCTGTTGGCCTGGGAGGAAGTCTCACACACAAAGGAAGAAACAAACTAGTAAGCAATGATGTTCTGCAAGGAGCAGGATCATCCAACATGCCCACATCAGAGAAGCAAGAGGCCAAAAACTTCATAAGCTCAAGCCATCTCAAGTAGAGTCTACCAGATTTTTGCAACTATTGGAGATTTTCAAAAGAATTCTTAATAGGAGAACAAGACATTATGAAGAAAGAACAAAATTATCTGAAAAAAAGGAAAAGTACTTTGAGAAGTAAGAAAACACAACATCTTAGACATAAAAAGATAAAAGACAAAGGATAGGTCTCAAAAGCAGTCAGATTTAGAAGGCAGACTGCTTACAAAGAAAAGATAGATCATCAAGCAAAAGAAGTTTAAAAAAAAAGAAGGCCTCACATTTGTAAATTGCTAGAAGTACTGCCATTATAGCAACTAAATTTGTCAGTAATGGAACCTGGCTGCATGAGAGCATAAACAATAAGTCAAGAGGCGCAGTTAATACAGAAGTACAGATCAGACTGTGAGAGCAAGAGTGAAGCAGTTACCGGGTAAATAAGAGAAGCATGGGTGTTAGAAAATGTTTAATAATAATCTATGCTAATGACATCCACCCTGGGACCTTTAAATAAAGTAAAACTAAAATATTGGGACAACAGCAACTTCAGAGAAAAAGACAGGAATGATTTCAATGAACTCTTCTGAATGTATATTATTTTGGGGATAAGGATAAAGCCATTAATTTCAGATTTTTTGCATAAAAAATTGCCTAAAAATTAAGATTATCCACTGAAGGTAGAAATAAAACATGGAGCTTCCAAATTCTAGAGATAAAAAGAGGATTAAAAATATGATTAATCCAATGTATGGCAAAACAAGAGAAAACAGACACAAAATAGAAATCCAGTAAATAAAACTCACAAAATAAGGTTTTAAGAACATCTAGTAAGTAATTCAGAATAAGTATTGGTAAATTAAAGTTTGCTAAAATGGAAGCAGGCACCGTGGCATAGTGGGTAAAGCCACCACTTGCAGTGCTGACATCTCAGATGGGCGCCGGTTCGAGTCCCAACTGCTCTGCTTTTGATTTAGCTCCCTACTAATGTGCTGGAGAAAGTAGCAGAAGATGGCTCAGATCCTCAGGCCCCTGTACCCACATATGAGACCTGAAAGAAGCTCCTAGCTCCTGCCTTTAGGTTAGCCCAGCTATGGCCATTGTCACCACATAGGGAGTGAGCCAGCAAATAGAAGATCTCTGTGTCTCCTCTCTATAAATCTGACTTTCCAATAAACACAGAAACCAAAAAAAACGTTTATTAAAACCCAGAAATTCAATAAGCATAATATATTCACAAGTTAAAGGACAAAAATACACCCGAATGCTGTTTATATCAATATAATGTCATAGAAAAACTTGTAAACCTTTTTCAAAATTAATGTGGTAAATTAGAAGAACAAAGGCATTATTAGAGAAAAAGAATTATAATATGTTGTTACAAATAAACCAAACAATATAAATATATATTTATAGAGATTCAAATATGTAAATCAAAATTTTTAAAAATTGACTATAACAAAATTGCAAAATTTCAGCTCTTCTCACAGAATAATTTTTATATAAAAGAATAATGATCTGGTGAAAAGTAGTTAGACTGACCTTGGGATAGACACATAACCCTGCACTGGAAAAACTAGAACATACAGATTTTTGACAGTGCACATAATACAACTACAAAACTCATCATACGATGAACTGTGAAGCAAGGCCAACAAGTTTTAAAAAAATCAGCACTGCACAATTTCTGACAATAATTAATTGAATTAGAAAGAAAAAATGGAGAGAGGTATGCAGCAAATTCTCCCTCAGAATCTTTCCTGTCACCTTGATTTTGGGTTTTTAGCCCTCAGATTGTGATATAATAAATTTCTAGTTTTTTTATCCATTCAGGTTGCAGTATTTTGTTATGTCAATTCTAGAAAAACATGAACTTCTTGAAAAGGAAAATTTCTGCTCACTTAAATCTACCACTTAGAAAAATCAGCAGACAACTCACAAACTGGGAGAAATATGGACATAGCGGTCTCTGACAAAGAATTTGTATGCATTGTATATAAAGAATTCCCACAACCCAATAATAAAAAGAAAAATCTGCAATTAAGATATAAGCAAGGGGCCGGTGCTGTTGGTTAAAACCCTGGCCTGAAGGGCAGGCATCCCATATGGGCATCGGTTCTAGTCCCGGCTGCTCCACTTCTGATCCAGCTCTTGCTACAGCCTGGGAAACCAGTAGAAGATGGCCCAAATCCTTGGGCCCCTGCACCCATGTGGGAGACCCAGAAGAAGCTCCTGGTCCTGGTTTCGGATGGGCACAGCTCCGGCCGTTGTAGCTATCTGGGGAGTGAACCATCAGATGGAAGACCTCTCTCTCTGTCTTTACCTCTCTCTAACTTTGTCTTTCAAATAAATAAAAATAAATCTTAAAAAAAGATATAAGCAAAGCATTTGGACAGACATTTTGTAATAGACAAAAAACATATGAAAAAATCCCTCGCATTATTAGTCATCAAGAAAATATTTATTAAAACCATTTAAGGAAAAAAAATAAAATAAAACCATTTAAGGGATCTGGTGTTGGGATGTAGTAGGTAAATCTGCAGCCTGTGATGCTGGCATCCCATATGGATTTGTGTCCCAGCTGCTCCACTACCAATCCCTACCAATCCAGCTTCCTACTAGTTTACCTGGGAAAATCAGCAGAAGATGGTCCTAGTGTTTGGGCCCCTGCTACCCATGTGGGAAACCTGGATGAAGCTCCTAACTCCTGGCTTCAACCTGGCCCAGCACTAGCCATTTTGGCCATCTGGGGAGTGAACCAGCTGGGGAGTGAACCAGTGAATGGAATTTCTCTCTCTCTCTCTCTCTCTCTCTGTGTGTGTGTCTCCTATTTTATAATTCTGACTTTCAAAATAGATAAGTAGTATCAAATATTGAAGAGGGCAAGGTGGTCAGAACTCTTATTTAATTTCTTGACAGGAATATAAAATGATGTCAACATTTCGTAAAGGTTTCATAGTTTCTTCTGAAGTTAAACAAATATCTCTCCTTTAATCCAGCTTGAATGACTAATTGAATTGAAAGTCTATATCCACATTGCATAAGAATGTTTATTGAATCATTATCCATTACAGTGAGAAAACTAGAAAGAGGCCAAATGTTCATCAGATAAACGAGAAATGGAGGCATATTCATACAATGTCATACCACTCAATAACAAAGAAACAGGAACAAAATATTGACAGCTTAAAAAATGGATGAATCTCAGGCCGGCGCCGTGGCTCAACAGGCTAATCCTCCGCCTTGCGGCGCCGGCACACCGGGTTCTAGTCCCGGTCGGGGCGCCGGAGTCTGTTCCGGTTGCCCCTCTTCCAGGCCAGCCCTCTGCTGTGGCCCAGGAGTGCAGTGGAGGATGGCCCAAGTGCTTGGGCCCTGCACCCCATGGGAGACCAGGAAAAAGCACCTAGTACCTGGCTCCTGCCATCGGATGAGCGCGGTGCGCCGGCCGCAGCGCGCCATCAGAGGCAGCCATTGGAGGGTGAACCAACGGCAAAGGAAGACCATTCTCTCTGTCTCTCTCTCTCACTGTCCACTCTGCCTGTCAAAAAAAAAAAAAAAAAAAAAAAAAAAAAAAAAAAATGGATGAATCTCAAAAACATTACACTCAGTAAACAAAGTTTTTCATAAAAGTACAGGGGTATCTCAAAAAGTTCATGTAAAAATGGAATAAAATATAAGTTTGTTTTGGTGCAAAAAATATGAAATCCATACATAGTTTTTTTCATAATGGTATTCTCCATGAGCTTTTTGACATATCCTCACACATGCTGTGTTAATGCCATTTATATGAAGTTCTAGAAAATTTTAAAGACTTCATAGTGGAAAATAATCTAAGAGATAAACTGAAAAAAGGACAATAGGGACATTTCTGAAGTAATATTTTATACACTGATAGGGGCTTAGTTTCACAAGTGTTCACTTTGGTCAAAAACAAACAAAATGGTATGATTTTTGCATTTCAATGTGTCCCATGTTATCTGTGGAAACAGTGGTAAGGAAATATTAAAATCTAGTTAACTTTATGCATGCTGAGGACTTAGGAATGCAAGTGACTTTGAGTAAAAGCAAAATTTGCATCATAAATAAGTGATTGAGAGATAAATCAATCAACAAAACACAAAACATGGCAGAACACTTAATTGGCTATCACATGGGAAAATATATCTTATATCTCACTCAAAATAAAATCCGGATGGATTAAAAAGCTAGATGTAAAAGCAAAAGCTGCATTATTTTTAGAAGAAAAATAGACTTTTATTTTTAATCTTGATATTGGCAAGGGTGTTCTACATGAGCCCATGAAAATGGAAAAATAGTTCACATGGAAGTAACTCATGGGGTGGGCTTTTGACCTGGTGGTTTGGCAAGTTGGTACATGCACATCTCATATTAGAGTGCACAGGTTTGGTTCTAAGCTCTGCTTTCAATGCCAGCTAATGCTTACCTCTACCCTGGGAGGCAGCAGGTGATGGCTCAAAGTGTTGTATCTCCATCACCTTTGTAGGAAACCTGAGTTGAGGTCATGGATCCCAGCTTCAGGGTGGCCCATCCTTGGCTGCTCAGACATTTGGAGAGAGGATCAATTGAAGGGAGCGATCCAATTGAGGGAAGCATTCTCTCTCTTTCTGTACTTGTCAAATAGATAAATAAAAATTTAAAAACAAAGTTAAAGTAACTTCTCTGTGCCAAAAGCCATCATTATAAAAGCATGAAGACCAGTCAGAAACAGAAAGGTGTATTTTTAAACCATATAACTGACACACTATTAGTATAAAACATAAAGTAAAAAGAATGACCCCAATAAAAAATAGACACCAGGAAATTCACAAGACAGGATAGAAAATGGCAAAAATCAAAACAAAAATTAAACCAAGCCAAACCAAACTAACAACAGAAAACTCAGTTGAAAATTTGTTAAGTTAGTATTTGGAAGGGCGGTATATCAAATAATGATGTGAGACTGTTCATGATACCCTGTTGCCAGAAAGCAGGGAAGGTGAGGGGGAAGCCATGCATACAGGTACTGATAGAATGAGAAGTAGCGTGGGGATGTACATACCCTAGACTTGCAACCACCACTAGGAGTCTTTTCTTGAGAAACTCTTACTCCTCCATGTCTAAACACGCATCCAGTGGCATTTATCGCAATTCTCTTTATAAAATGATAAAGAAAAAATTAATCCTGGCTGGCGCTGTGTCATATCTGGCAAAGCCGTCACCTGCAGTGCCAGCATCCCATACAGGTTCGGGCTCAAGACTCAGCTGAACCACTTCTGATCGAGTTCTCTGCTGTGGCCTGGAATTGCAGTAGAAGGTGGCCCAAGTTCTTGGGCCCCTGCACCTGTTTGGGAAGCCCAGCAGAAGCTCCTGGCTCCTGGCTTCAGATTGGCACAGCTCCGGCCATTGCAGCCATCTAGGAAGTGAACCAGTAGATCGAAGATCCCTTTCTCTGTCTCCCTTTCTCTGTCTCTCTCTCTGCCTCTGCCTCTCTGTAGCTCTGCCTTTCAAATAAATTAATAAAAATTAAAAAATAACTTTATTGTTCCAGATTCATTCATGTCATGACATAATAGAATATACATGTTGAAACAAATTAATTTCACCTAGATGTAGCAACATGAACAAAATCCAAGGTAACTGAAAAATAAAATTTTAAAATAGATTCAGTAGTAAGCCACTTTTGAGAAATATTTTGCACAAAAATAATATATAGTTTTTAGATATGTACATGTGCAGGAAGTATATTAATACATGTTTTGGAGTGATACCAGTTTGAAGACAAAATTTATCTCTTGGCAAAGGGACAAAGGAACAGGCTGGGGAAGATGGGGCTATAGACTTATAAATATCCCTTTATTTACATTTTATAACAAAATACCCAAAGTAAATATTAAAAATATAATAAAGTTTTAATATAGATATCTGTCATATGACATTCACTGATGTTTATTATTTAAAATACTATAGAATGAAATTTAAAAAAATTTAACTAATTTGGTTATTTGAAAGGCAGCATTACTGAGAGAGAGATCGTCCATCTGTGGGTTTACTCTGCAAATATCCGCAATGGTTGGGGCTGGGCGGGCTGAAACCAGGCGCCAGGAGCTTCATCCAGATCTCCCAAGTGGGTGCAGGAGCCCAAGGACTTGGACCATCCTGTTATGTTTTTCCTGGCACATTAGCAGGAAGATAGATCAGCAGAGAAACAGCCAGGATATGAACTGATACCAACAATAGAATCCAGCATCACAGGTGGCAACACTGGCCCCAAAAACTTTTTAAAGGAATGAATATTTCTTTTACAATTCATTTCTTAGTCTACAAGAGAAATAATATATAGTTTTGAGGGGCAAAAGTATGCGCTGAATCTTAATTATTTATATTCTTGAAATGAGCTATTCATTTTCTTTTTGAGAAACTTTCTACAGTTTTTTCATCAGAATTGTCTGCCTTTAGCAGATCACTTCTAGAACATTCTGGAAATGAAAAGTAGTACTCAGTAGTACTAAATTTCAAGCAATAGCAAAAAAGGGCAAGCTTGGACTGATGCACCACAAAGCAAAACTCCTAATGACAAAACAGAATCCTGCCACTGCCTTGACATCCATCCAGAGATGGAGAAAAGCAATTGTCCCTTCCTGTACATTTCTTACTCAACTTTGACTTTACTTTTTACTTTAGTATCAAGGATTTCTGCATAGACAGCTGGTCCTCAAATAAACTTTAAGGCTGTTGACATGAATTATCATCAAAATGGTAAATTCTAGTAGTACTTTAGTCAGGTATAAAATAACATAAGCAATCAAATTTTACTAATTAAATGTAAAGCCAGGCTGGGCTGCTGGCTGTCCACTTGTCCATGTCTTAAAACAGACATTGATTTGTTCCTTGTTTTGCAGAGCAGGACCACCGGGTCAAGCCAGATCTGTCCTCACCACCTGTGGATCTCCTGGACTTCCATGACAAAACAGTAAAGCAATATACTGTCATCAGACCAGGGACAAACCTTGGCCCTTGACACCAGTGACCTGCAGCCTTTTCATGATTTTGCCGTACCAAAGTATTCTTCCTTGTAGCCCCTTTATAAGCCCCCAAATACCCTCATGCAGCAGAGCAGTAGTGCTTGAGACCTCAGTGTCTGCTACCTTCTCATCTGTACACAGTAGACAGATTAAGTGTTGTCTTTCCTTTACCCCAAAACCTTGTCCTCGTCATTTTGATTTGCTATCAGAGTCAGAGACTGAGCTGTCAGTAACAGTAGAAATTTATAAATACTAGATTTTTACATTTTTTTTATTTGACAGGTAGAGTTATAGACAGACAGAGACAGAGAGAAAGGTCTTCCTTCTGTTGGTTCACCCCCCAAATGGCTGCTACGGCTGGTGCTGCACCCATCTGAAGCCAGGAGCCAGGTGCTTCCTCCTGGTCTCCCAGGCGGGTGCAGGGCCCAAGCACTTGGGCCATCCTCCAAAGCCTTCCGGGGCCGCAGCAGAGAGCTGGACTGGAAGAGGAGCAATCGGGACTAGAACCTTGTGCCCATATGGGATACCGGCGCCGCAGGCAGAGGATTAACCAAGTGAGCCATAGCGCCGGCCCTTATATAATTTAAAAAATAAAAGACATTTGGAATAAAAGTCTTCATATTCTTGTAGCTTTTCTGAGTGGCACTATTCTTCAATAACATTATCTTTTCCTAGAATTACACATGATTTGTGGTTGAGGATATTGAGGATCTTAACTAGTGGTATACCAACACACAGGGCTAGCATGTAGCATTTTACCTTTTCTCTCTTTTTTGAAAGGTTCGTTTACCTACTTGAAACTCAGTGTTACAGAGAGAGAGGGAGTCACACAGAGAGAGAGAGAGAGAGCTATCGATCTTCTATCCACTGATTTACTCCCCAAATGGTCACAAAAGCCAAGCCAAAAGCAGGAGAAAAGAGCTTCTTCTGGGATTCCCATATAGGTGGCAGGGGCCCAAGCACTCGAGTCATCCTCCTCTGGTTTCCCAGGTGCGTTAGCAGGGAGCTTGATGGGAAGTTGAGCAGCCAGGACTCGAACAGGTGCGTTTACAGGATGCCAGCTTTGTAGGCAGTGGTTTAACCCACCACACTACAGCACCAGGCCCAGCATTTTTATTTCTTGAAATTCAGTGAACAGCACAGTGTTTGGCTGTGTTCAATAAATATTTAGAGTGCTTCTTAAGAGCATATAAAAATGAGGGGAGGGTTGATGGATGGATGAGTAGCGGAATGAATGAATATCTAGGTTCAGATCATGGCCCTTTTTACTGCATCACATTGTGTTTCTCATAATTAGCTCCTCATTAATGAGAATGAATGTCTTGATGACTTGTTATCTATCTAAAAAGCTAATTAAATTATGAGTAGTACATTTTTAATCATATTTTAACTGTATGAAAATCTTAATGGGTGAACTGACACATAAATATCTCTCAAACTGCAAAGGTTCTTATCAACTTATTGCTCAATTAATTCCATCTAAAACTACACAGATGATTCTTACTTATGCCTCTACCCAGACATTTAACTGGGTACAACTACATATATTTACTCCATATATGTTTTTATTCAATATATATTTTTGATGATTAATGCTTAATATCATACACAGTTGTTACCAAATTTTAAATTGGTTTATTGAATATGAGATAAATTCATAGCTAGAGAAATTCATCATCTCCAACATGGCATTCTATTCATTGTATTTCCTGAATACATGTACATTTTACATAAAGATATTGTACAAGTGTATTATGCAAAATATAAGAGATACAAAGAGTTATCATTTTTGTACCTCCCCAACTTAAAGGTTAGTGAGGGAAACCAAAAACAGAAACAAGGAAACAAAGCAATTAATAAGTATAAATGATGCTAAGTTCCACGAAGAAAACAAACATATAATGATAGACAAGAAAACAAGAAGACAGGCATTCATAAGAAGGTCATGGAAGGCTGTCTTAGCCACCCCTGTGAACAAGATGGAAGAGTAGTAGACACATCCACTTGGATAGCAATAAAACACTGGGTCATTGTCCCTAGGGAGGATGTTAAGTAATCTAAAAAAGAGTAAGCTCTAATGTTCTACAGCATGATGGGGTGATGATAGTTAAAAATAGTGTCTATACACTTAATTTTTTAAAAAAATAGAAGAGAGGAGCGCCATGTCTCCAAACATAGTGTAATGACAAACAACAAGGAGAAGGAAATCTTAACCACCTTCATCTTCTCGGTACACATTGTACATATTCATTGAAACATAACTTTGTACCTAAATACATACAATTCTGGATATTATTCAATTCCTTTAAAGTTTAAGGAGATGAAAATGCTAACTTGAATGATTATCACACCCTGAATATATATATATATATATATCAATTAATTATACTGTACCCCATAAATATGTGCTATTAAATAATAATGACTTTAAAAATAATAACCTGAGAGATGTGTTTTTATGTATTTACTGGTGGAAATTTTAAACATTCTTATCGACCTAGAATCAGAAAGATTCCTGCTAAAGCATTATATTCACAAAGCAAGCCAAAGAGAGCAGGAGATAAAGCAAAATCTTACCAGAATAAACCCTGGAGAATAACAATACTCAAAAGTATCTTTTAAATCCTTATAGGCTTAATTGTGAATTGAGTAACTGCAATCAGAGAAACTCAAGGAGCCGGCACGGTGTCATAGAGGTTAAAGCTGCCACCTGCAGTGCCAAATGGGTGCCGGTTCAAGTCCCGGATGCTCCACTTCCTATCCAGCTCTCTGCTATGGCCTGGGAAAGCAGAATATGCCCCAAGTCCTTAGGCCCCTGCACCTGCGTGAGAGACCCGGAAGAAGCTCCTGGCTTCTGGCTTTGGATCGGCACAGCTCCGGCCATTGCGGCCAACTGGGGAGTGAACCAGCGGATAGACGACCTCTCTCTGCCTCTCCTTCTCTCTGTGTGTAACTCTGACTTTCAAGTAAAATAAATAAATCGTTAAAAAAAAGAAACTCAAAATATTTGTATAATCCGAAACCCAAATATGCTACATCAATTCCTGTTCAAGAAATACGAAAAAAAGATGAGGAGTAGCCAAAGACCCCCAAACTGGAATAACAGGGGGAGAAATGAACCTGAAAATGATTATGAGTAGCCATTTCAGCGTTTCATCTAAAGAGAAGAGACGTAACTCTAATCCTAGAACATTATCTAGCTTGCATTATTTGTAATAAATATATTTTAATTCTCTCTCTATCATGTTGTCTTTTTTGCAGAACTTTAGAATTAAAAACTGAAACTATTAGGTTTTTAAAAGCCTTTTTATTCATTTATTTTATTTATTGTGAAAGACAGATCGAGCTCATCTGCTTGTTGACTCCCTAAATGGCCCAAACAGATGGAGGTGGGCTAGGCTGAAGCCAGGAGCTGGGAATTCACTCAGCTTCCCAGGTGTGTAGCAGGGACCCAGCTCCATAGGCCTCACCTGCTTCCCCTCAGAGGGCACATTAGCAGGAATCTGGAACTGGCAGAGCTGTAACTTGAACCAGGCAATCCAAGATGGGACGCAGCATTCCAAGCTATGTCTTAACTGCTGTGTCAAACATTCACCACCTACTAAGTTTGTGTTTAATTTTTTAAAAGATTTTTTTAATTCATTAGAAAGATTTACAGGGGGAAGGGAGAGACAGAGAGAAAGAGAGAGAGAGAGAGAGATCTTCCATCTGCTGGTTCGCTCCCCAGATGGCTGCAATTCCCAGGGCTGTGCCAGGCCAAAGCCAGGTTCCAGGAGTTTCTTCCAAGTCTCCCACATGGGTTGCAGGGGCCTGGACTATCTGAGGCTGCTTGTGGCCCCAGGCCACTAATAGGTAGCTGAAATGCAGCCAGGACTATGCCACAATGCCAGCTCCTTTAGTTTCCTTAATAATAATTTTACATATTTGTGGATACAGTGTGATGGTTTGCTACAAGTATACAATGTATACTCATCAAATCAGAAAATGAACATTACCCTTACTTTACAATTGGAGCCTTTTCAGATTCAGATATAGTTAAGTAGTAGAAGATCTATACAGGTAGGACAGCAGTGCCTTATTTAAGAATCATTTTTCCAAGTTCTCTTGAAAATAATCTAAAGAATGGATTTTTTTAATGTAGAAATCTATAACATAAGTGAGTGGAAACAGGTAGAGTGAGACCTAGGTACTAGAAATTTTAAGATTCTGTTTAGAAGACCAAGGAAGGGACTGCTCCCCTGATTTACTGCCTAAGAAAGTAGCAGAGTTTCACTTACGTTTCAGGAAAAAGACTTAAAATGACTCCTAACAAGAAAGGTAAGGCTTTAGGGCAAGGGCAGTTGATGATAGAATGAGCAGTGCCTAACAGTGTGCAATTCACAACCTCAGAGCAAACTTTTCAAAACACCCTGAAAGAAGTCATCAAGGTTCTGGGGCCGGCATTGTCACACAGTGGGTTAAGCTACCGAATGCAGGGCTGGCATCCTATATGGGTACCAGTTCATGTCCTGGCTGCTCCACTTCTGATCCAGCCCCCTGCTAATGATCCAGGAAAACAGCAGCAAATGCCCAAGTGCTTGGCCCCTACTACCTACGTGGGAGATCTGGATGAAGCTCCCAGCTCCCAGCCCTGGCCATTGCAGCCATCTGGAGAGTGAACCAGAGGATGGAAGACATCTCTGTCTCCCTTCCACTCTATCTATAACTCTGCCTTTCAAATAAATAAATAAACCTCAATAACAAAATAAGCTATCGAAATTCTCACACAGGTGCCAACAGAGGAAATTCTGTATGGCAGGAGGACTTCTGTTTAAAATAGCAAGATTTTTGGTAGGCATCAGTACAAGCAAGCAGGCCAACAACAGCCATATTTCGTAAGTTGGGATGAGTTCAAACAAACAGGAAGGCTGCAATGTATTTTGACTTATTGTCTATCAAATAAGATACCGACCACTTAGAAAACACTTGAAATTTTTGATCCCTTCATCTGTCATGAAAATCGGCTTTTCTCTGATATTCATGATTCCACACCCTCCTGGTATAGTGTCATCCCAATCAGTCTTCTTTGATCACTCTGAACAGGTTACTTGTCCCTGAGAATTTGTTGTCCCATCATCACACCTCAGCAATTCTGGCACCCCAGGTTTTCCTGGGTGATTCATAGTCACGTGGTTCCAATTGCTCCACATATAGATAGCAGATGTCTCTTCTGAGCCACAGCGTTTACGACAGCATGCGTGTGCATACACAGCACACACACAACCTGTAATACCAATAGCGATGAATATGAAGTTGTTCGGCTTCCACCATGCTCCTGCTCGCCTACCTCTTTGCTCTGAACGACTTTGCAGTCTCAAAATGCTGGGCCTTCTGGCCTTTGGACTTTTGAACATATCTTTCTTACTACCGAACCCAAAGTTTCCACTATTCTCTGACCTAAAGCTTTTATTACTCACTTAGGGCTCAGTTTACATTTCAACCCCCACCCCCACCAACTTCTGAGTAAGTACTTTGCATGCACTTCATTGGCAAACACTCCATGTCCCATCTTGCACTGTTCAGGATATATTGTCCTTGCTTTAACACTTTGTTTCCCCTTCAAAAGTGAGTTTCATGAACTCAATAATGATGTTTCATGTGTTCACACTTACTTCATCAATGTCCAGCCAATTTATTGCTATGTTGATGGTGATCAATGAACATTTGTTGAATGAATGAATGGATGGATGAAAAGTGGAAGAGGAAATTAAGAAAATCACAAAAAAAACCTTTCTTATCATTAAATACCCATCTGCACAATTTTTAAAAACTATATTCATGTACTATTCTAATTTAGAATATTTTTCAACAAGTTGCCAATCAAGTGAAAATTGCATGTGTTTCTATGAACATTGCTATAGTATCCAGGCTAGGGGAACTCAATAAACAGAACCCCCTACAGAATCAAACCTTATCAAGGTGTGTATATAAGTATGTAGCCACATTTTGTGTATCCTCAGCATTCACAAGGCCCACATGAATGAAGAATTACAGATGACCTTAGAATCACAGTTTTGCAATCACAAGGGAAATTATAGAACAGCAATTTAACAACAGAGCTCAAAGCAAACAGCAACTTAGGGTTTGTGTAATGCTGTAATGCTGTAATTCAGTTTTACAGAAACTAAAATGTGACAAAGATGGGAATCTGGAGAAACAGCAGAATAAATCATTTAATAGTAGAACAGTATTGTTTAAGGAAGTGGGGTGAAACCCAACAACCTCTGACATTTTATTTCCCTTCTTGCTTAAGAATAGGTCATGTTAGATAAACAAAGGCTCAAATCAGTGCCCATGTGACTGACTCACAGGAGGACTGAACACGAATTAAAGTCTCTCATCTCCAGCTTTCAGTGACACCTCCATATGGTTTATCCTTTAGTGAGACCATGGAGTTCTGCTAATGAGCTTGAAAGAGTTGGCTGGTTAGTTGGCAAGAGTTACCTGCCATTAGCTATTTAGAGTTTTGCAAATCAAATTTCAGTTTCTGAGATCCCCCTCCTCCTTCACCCCAAAACGTGAGTCATTCTCTCATTAGTGGCCTGCTTGCAGCAATCCGTAATTACAGATTGTGTCTCTGTTAATCGCTTGACAAATGATACTTCTCTGCCAACAGGTTTTCTGAACTTAGTCTAATTTGAAATCACATCAAATGAATCTGATGTAAAAGTTTGATTTTGATTGCCTACTTCACTCTTGTAGATTTGTAATCTGGATTTTAACTTCTGTTTTCTTCTCCTAAAGAAATCCAATACAACTTGCATTTCACAGACAGTTTTACAGTGGAAGTAGTTTTTGAGGTACGCATAGATGTGCATTAGAACCGTGCATGCTTTATGTGCCAGTGTTTTTTTCCAGCTAAGAGGATATTTGACAAGATTCAGTCCATAAATTGCTTTAATGTGCTTTCAGTTTCATAATTTACATCTTTCTACATCTTGTGCCCCTCCCCCTATACCCCAGAGTTGGGGGTGGGGTACTGTTGGAGTAAAGAATACAAAGTGCTACAAAAAAATGTCTTTTAGTGAGCCTGGCAGCACCCTCAATTTTTCCAGGCAGGCCTTCATTTCAAACAAAAGACCGGAAATTATGGCTGTCTGAAAATCTAAGAACAAGAGCAATAGTACGTATGCTCCGGCTTTATAAATAAGAAAAGGACTATATAGTACATAAGCAACTGCACTCACAAAGCTCTGGGCTCTTCCTTATGCTGGGGTCTATGTGACATCATGTGATTCCAACGCCTAATTTGCCTCGTTACCCCACCCATATATGGCTGTGACTTGGATGCTGAAACAGTGAGTCTAAATTAAGCACACGCCCTAACTTTGCAAAGAAAGTACTAAGGTTCTGGCATGTATTTTAGCAGAGCAAAAGATACACCCTTAATTCCCTTAGTCTTAGTTCAGGTTGTCAGCTTTGGAGGCTTTTCTGCCCTCTGTTTTTCATTGCATTCCTATTGTTTATCGCAGTACATTTTAATACTAAGACCCTGGTCCTTCCAATAACAAAATCCCATAGGGCATTATCATTGTGGAGTAGAAAATAAATGACTGCGCCTTTTGTATCCTTTCACTAAAGAGAATTCTGCTTGCAATTCAGATTGAACAGAAAGACTGCCATAATCAAAAGCACAGAAGGTCAAGGTGGTAGTACCTGAAAATGTACAATGGCATCTTTTTTTTTTTTCACATAAATAGGGATTGCAATTTAGAGCTATCTTCACTTACTGTTGTCCCGAAAGAAACGCAAGCTTGTACGATATAGGGAAGAAAGTTGGTAACATTTAAAGACTACAATTTTAGTTTCTTAAACTTAATCTGAAAACTGACAGTTATTGAATCATAATACAGGAAGAATTTCCCTAGTTTTAGCGTGCAGTGTTAGAAAATAGATAGCTGATTGCTCGACAAAAGTACAAAGTGGGCGGAAATAAAAAAAGAATGAATGCCTCCTGAAAAGAATTAATCTAGACTACATGTTGCACGCACATACATTAATAAATTAACATTGTTTTAGCTTTATTTCCATTGGCCAAACTCTCTTCCTATACTCAAGGGTAAAATGGCCAAGAATGATGGCCTGACAAACACAGAGTTTCAGAGTTTCTAAATATTTTCATGAATCGAATAAAGTAACCTGTACCATAGCTACAAAATATTACATTTCCCAAAGTTGGGCTACTTTATTAGTTCAGTTCTTGATGAGCAGACCCCCGAAAATCTCTTATTTAAAACCATGTTGAACAAATGTTTTTGAAATGAACATTGTGGCGCAACTTCCAAGGTTTCTAGCTCTTTATCTAATTATCTTCTTTTTGATGGTACCAATGTAGGCTCTTGGGTTTTTATTAGACTAAATTAATCATATCGCTAGACAGAATGTTGCTGGCTCGGTGTGTAAGAAATTTATTCCATTTCTCTTCTTCATTTTCTTATGTTCAGACCTCCCAAGGAAATATGTTTGTATTTAGCATCTCATGGAGGAAGGAAGATTTTCAGAATAAATCAACAAAGAATATTTTATCATATCAGCCTGATGTTACACAAGTAGGTGACAATGTTTGATTTGGTTTTCCAGGCTGGAATAATTATGAAAAACATCTAGATAATGGTCTCCAATCCTTTTCTTGATTCAGGTTTTTGTCCAGTTGCCACTTCCTCAGAGAAATGTTTTCTGACCATGTTTTCTGAAGCCCAGGCCCCCTTCCAGAATCTTTCTCTTTCCTCTTACTCTGCCTTATTGTGCATTCTGTATGGTAACATCACCTGACATTATTGTTTATTTACTTGTCATTGGTGTCTTCATCCAGAGCTGGAGCTGCATGAGGGCACAGCCTTTATCCTTTGGGTTCATCATTGAGGCAATTGCACCTAGAATAGCCCCCCAAACCCAACAGAGGTTCAGCATAGATCTGTTGAATGAGCGGATGTGTGCACTATCTTAGATATGCAAAACCGGTGCACATCATTTTGAAAAATTGTGCATGTTTTGACAAAACGTTTGTCCTGTAACTTGCTACAATCTGCGTGGATATCTAGGTCAGGTCTGAATACATGGAAACCTAGAATGTTGAATGAAAATATGATTTAACATGCCATCATATTCTATGAACTCTACAGGGGAAATTTCATTCAGGTTTTGATAAAAGGAATCATCTTTTGAGAAATGCATTCGCTTTTGTTTAACCATTTGAGTGACTAGTTGATCAATTTACCTTTTTAATTGACTTCTAAGAAATAATAAATGTCTGTCCTACTTTATGAATAATGCTCTTTAGTTAGCCTAATTAAGAACTCTGTTGTGTGACCTCAGCTGTTTACTTTCTATCACTTCTCATTTGTGTCTCCTTGATATGTTAGGCATTCAGGGAGTCAGAGCAGTGGCCAAAAGGAGAGCTCTGGAACCAGATGGCGCAGACCAATTCTGAGTTTGCTGTTCCCTGGGGGCCGATCTTAAGCAAGTTGGTAAAAATAAACAAACAAACAAAAAAGAAAACCCTCTATCTTCATTTCCTCAATTTCAAAATAATGATCCTAGGAGTAAGGACATCACAAACACTCTCCTCTGTGGGACTGTTAGGAGAATTCAATCAGTTAAACTACGTGAAGTACTCGCAACTGTGCCTGGCATATGGTGAGGACTTCATGATGCAAGCTATCCTTTTTATCAAGCACTTCAAATTCTCTCTGGAACTAAGTAAGACGAAATGAAATTTGGAAACACTTTGCGAAGTACTGCAGAGTCGAAGACGAACGAAGTAAACACACACAGACATGTTGCGTGTGGTACGGGACACACAAATAGAGTGACTGTGCTCTGAGATGTCACACAGAAGGTGACCCCCCAGGCTACCGAATGAGAAGAGCTGGAGAGAACAGGAGCAGGCACAGCCTCCGTTGCGTCAGGAGTCAGAATGTTTGGAGAGGAGGGAGGCTTGGTGCCTTAAGGGGGTGGCAGAGGTGGCTAAACTGGTAGACCTGGGCCCGGTCTCAAACCTGTCGGTAGCCTTAGTTCCTGCCATTCCTCTATGACCTAACTCTGTCTGAACTGAGAAGACCCTTCCCTCATTCATTTCCTTTCACCAAAGCCAGAAGCCAACCCCTTCTAGGAAGGTCGACCCTGGACTTGGTCGGACTTGTCCCTGGTGTGCTTGAGAAACTTTTCCCTTAAAATTGACTTGTGTGTAGCTGGTGCTCCTGATCCCCATGGGAGGTGCCATTTCGATAAGGGGCTGGAGTCTCAGCAAGTCGTTTGTGAGGAGCTTTCCTTTTACCTTCCTGCTTCTCACTGCACTCTAACCCACTGCCTCCAGAAGGAAATCCAGGTGTTGGTGCTTCTGAGGCTCTTTGAGTCATTTTCTGCAGTAATTTATTCCATATGTTTATTGCCCTGTGTGCAAAATAATTTCATCAAGTTCTTTTTTTTTTCTTTGTCACTGCATTCAAATCAGCCAGCAGTATTTCAATCCATGAGTAACACTTTTTAAAACACTGGCTCCCTCGCTGAGGGAATCCAAGGGATGTTGTAGCACAAGAACAGAACAAGGAGAAAAGAACAACAAGCAATTGGGAGTTGATGACATTAGTTTAAGAGGAAAAGAGAATTTCAGGAATACCTAGCAGGGGTTGGAGGAGCAGCTTTGCTCAAGTTCTTATGATATTTTACATTTCCCCAGGGTGTCAATTTTATGAAACAAAGTGACGGGATGATTTCTATCACTTGAGAAGCTGTGTTAAAAAATTTTGATGCACTGGCAACAGCAAAAATTGTTATGGTAGGAATCAAATTGGTGCTTCCTTGCTGAAAATGAACGAAGCACTAGTGCCTGTCAGTTTTCTTTCTGAGCTCTGCTTTTCAAACTTTAATTTGAAAGGGTGGGAGGAGGTTTAATGGAAATCTGAATCGCTGTTAGAAGAGGACTGTATTTTAAACTTTGATTTCATCGTTGTCTCTATGTTCAGAAGAAAATTATTCTTTATACTGAGAAGTGAAAGCACTGTCAGTTCTAAATCTATTAATGAGGGGATAAAGGAGAAGGGAAAGAAAGGGGGGTGCAGTATGTACAAAGTGAATGGATTCTGTAATTAGTAAATAAAATTTTTATTTCTAAATCAAAGCACTCAACTTTATATTGCAATATGAAAGATCTTAAATAATTTATCTTTTAAAATCATCAAAATATTGCTTTTTAATCCACTTCTGTTTATATCTTCTTACCATGAAGCTGAAATTTACTAACAAACATGTCACTCAAACCCTTTAGTTCAGGAAACTCTGGCTAAAACAATTGTCATTGTCATTGTCATTTTTAACTGCTGCTTTCCCTCTAGGGAGAGAAGACCCTTATACAACAGAGAAGATGATAACCACTGGATTCATTCTCCTCATGAAAAATTCAGAGTTTCTAGATGCCAGTTTTCTGTTTGAAATGTCACCAACAATATATATACTAAGAGTTGATGATTGAAAACCATAATCACTCTAACAACAATCATACCTGATATGTTGAGCCTTAGTTAAGAGTCAGACACCATGCTTAGCACTGGATGTACATTATCTCGATGGGCTCTCTCAATAACTCTAGGGCATCATTTTTAATTATTAGCCCCATTCTACAGATAACAACAGTAAGGCATAATTAGAATAGCTGGCACATGGCAAAAATGGCATTCAATGCCAGCTCCATCATTATTCCGATCTTAAACTTGTAGTTATTTTAAGCTTTGCCCAAAGGTATATTACAATTATCTTATTTCAGAGATGATTTTTATTACAAAAATAATGGAATCTGTCTCATAACTTTCTTAAAATGTTCCTTTGAGGCTGAAATTTTCTATACTTGGTGTCCATCCAACTATGTGGTGGCAGGAGGCAAAGAAAATACAGCAAGTTCTGGTAGAGGCAGAAACAGATTTTAGGATTCTGTTTAGATTTTGAGACAGGCTGAAGCCTGGACCGGAATCCAAAGCCTGTTGAAACAGAGTTGCCTCTTCTTAACAGCACGGATTAAGAATTTCCATAGAAACTTAACTCAAGCACAAAACCTGACCCAGAGCTAAATAAATGAATAAATAAAGCAGCTTACACTTACCATTTGGTTCACGTTGGTGTTTGGATCATAGGCTTGTTTATGTTGAGTTTCTCTATTCCATGAGTAGTGGGTTGCATTTCTCTAAACCTAGAGCAGGCAAGAACATTGACTCCTTCCCATGTCCATACTGAGGGACCCTAACTCTGTTTTTCACTTCTAGATTAGAAGAAGGTCATGAGGTCTAGTCCAAAATTTGTAGGCTTAATATGGTATCATATCAGCCCCCTAAATATGTGAGAGCATTGTCTCACTCTTATATGTCACCCTCTCCTCCATGACCTCTGGCACCCTGCCCTCACCTGTATGTTAGGTCAAGAGATGTTTATGCATTTGTGCCTAGAATCTGGCTCATGTGAAGTTGGGACACTTGATGAACAGAGCATGGAGGAGGTCTTCTTATGGAATAAAACAGACAGAATTTCAGATCCTTGCTTATGGCTTCCCTTCATTTCCTTCCTAGGCATCTTTTGTATTTTCTTTTCATATCAAAGTTCAGGGCTGCTATAAGGAGTTGCTTTAAATATACCAAGATCATGCCTAACTGCATCAGTGTCTACCTCTTACCTAACTAACTCTCTTGCTTGTTACTGCTGCTTCTTGTAGATGATTCTTCTATTGCACTCACCAGTTTGGTTTATGTTCATTTGTTTTCAAGTTAGTGTCCTCCACTCAACCCTAGTATTTCTGAGGTGCTTGATTCAACGTTACAGCTCAAATACACAAGACAGGCATTCATTAAATGTGTGTTCACCATGCCAGGGAATGCAAAGAATTGAAACCACCCATTTTTACACAACTTAACATTTCCCTCACCATATTACATCAAAAAATAAGGCGATCCATTTCTTCACACTTAAATAATACACGCATAGTTAAATATGCACATATTTATACATTTCCATTGTTTATTAGAAATAAAAATAAAATCCCGCAAGTACTTCAGCAAATGCTTGTTAATCATGTACTATGTACCATCTTCTAAGTAAAGACTGGTGAACAAAGTTAAATATCCTAACCCTCAGGGAACTTACATCTTGGAAAACAAAAAGTAGACAATAAAAATAAATATAAGAAACACCTGGCCGGCGCCGTGGCTCAACAGGCTAATCCTCCGCCTTGCGGCGCCGGCACACCGGGTTCTAGTCCCGGTCGGGGCGCCGGATTCTATCCCGGTTGCCCCTCTTCCAGGCCAGCCCTCTGCTGTGGCCCGGGAGTGCAGTGGAGGATGGCCCAGGTGCTTGGGCCCTGCACCCCATGGGGAGACCAGGAAAAGCACCTGGCTCCTGGCTCCTGCCATCGGACAAGCGCGGTGCGCCAGCCGCAGCGCGCTGACCGCGGCGGCCATTGGAGGGTGAACCAACGGCAAAAGGAAGACCTTTCTCTCTGTCTCTCTCTCTCACTGTCCACTCTGCCTGTAAAAAAAAAAAAAAAAAAAAAAAAAAAAAAAAAAAAAAAAAAAGAAACACCTGAAGTAGATGGAATGCAAGGTGGAAAGTGCTATAGAAAAAAACTTAGAAAGGTAATTAGGAGATCCAGAAGAAGAGATGATATTTGGAGGGGGGAAGGAGTAGGCATGTTTATATTAAATAGGCAGATCAATGTAATTCTTCCCAAGCAGAGAATTCCAGGTGCAGAAGTTCCCAAGCACAATTGAAAGTTTCCTCGCACAAGGAAGGCTTTAGGTGGAAGAGTGCCTGGTATGCTCCAGAAACAGGAGAGACTGAAGACCAACAGAGTCAGGTGAGCAAAGAGAGCAGGGCCATAGGACGACAGAAAGGTGTAGGGAACAAGATCGTTTTGATAGAACTTGGTGAACAAAACTTTTTTAACCTGAGAAAATGCAGAGCCCTGCAAAGCTTTGAGTGATGCAATGCAATTTACATTTTTAAAGGATAATTTGTGCCATGATGGGAACAGACTTACAGAACAAGGGCAGAAGCAAGGAAAATGATTAGGAGAGGAAAAATGGTGCCAGTGCATGTAATGAAAGTGTTGGGGTTCTGGATATCATTTGGCAGCTTCATTCTTAGAATGCTGGGACTTGTAGAGTCTACACATCACTATAATCTATCCTATCACTAAGCGTTATGAATTTTGATTTAGAACCCATGATTGAGTAGAAACAATTAATATGGGAGATGTTTCTTTAATAAATAGGACCATGTAGAAGCCTAAAACTACACCCTCAGGTAAAATACCTTAGGGTTTGTGGAAACACACATACATACACACACTCTCACACATAAACACATATATAGATTAGAGGTCTTTAAAATGCTCATGGAGGGCAGACATTGTGGCATCGCAGGTTAAGCTCCTGCCTCTTGAGACACCCACGTTCTATATCAAACTGATCATTTGAGTCCGTACTACTCCATGCTTCCAGACCAGCTTCCTGCTATTGTGCCTGAGAGGCATTGGATGATGGTCCAAGTATTTGGGTTCCTACCACTCAACCGAGAGACCTGCGAGGTATTTCTGGCTCTTAGTAGCTGATGCAGGAATTTGGGAATGGAAAATCTCTCACTGTCTCTCCCTCTCTCTCTGTCTCTGTCTTTCAAATAAAATAAATCTTTAAAAAAGTTCGTGGAAAAATTATGAGAAAAGTATGCATAAATATCAAACATTTTTGGCACAAAAATAAACCCATGTTTTAATTCCATTTTCCCATAAACTGTAAAGTACCACGATATTCAAGCATACACATAAACATCTTCCATATACACATATGCAATTGCATATATGTACACATACATGCACATATGTGCACATATACATTTATGTATAACTCAGCAAGAACAAAAAGTCAAACAAAATAATCTACAAGTAGAAACACCGTTATTATTCTGCCGGGTGAATTAATGCACCTTGTTATGTGGAAGTGAAATAAAAGCACTAGATTCCCGTCAGAGTGAATTTTCCTGACAACCTGTATCGTTTCACCTGAGAAGCAGCACAAAACTGATCCCAATGGGCCTAAGGACAAAACAGGTTGCATTTGATAGGAGGAAGGTGACTAAAACTTGAAGGACAGCCACCTGAAGAGGGAAGCCTCCCAGGCAAGGACTAGATTCAGAAGGGTGCAGCCAGGCTAATTGCTGGGGTGGAGTGTGGGACTGAGGATGACCATCTCCCGTGGCCAGTTTTGTGTGAGGTCTTCCATGGAGGCACGCTCGCTGCAGTGAGCTGTTGGAGAATGATTTGCCTTAAAACATTCCTTGGCTAGAGAAACCTGAGTTAGACTCCAGGGGTGGAAGCAGCCCTCTGAACCCAGGCCGAAATAGAGTGTGTGACAAATCTGTGGTAGTCTATTAAAATTCCTAGTCATGGGTAATAATGCAAAGCACCACAGAGGGCAACATGAAAAGCTACCAGGATAATATCTGCTTTCATCTGCTCAGATAGAATGCCGGGAGCACCCGCTTGTTTGTGGTTTCTTCCTGGGGAGCGTTCTGAATCCCACAAATTTCAGTTCCAGGGAGAGCACAGTAGAGCAGTGCTGAGGTGGAGAAAAAAGACCAAATTTCTCTTGTCTGATTTAAAAACTGTGCCCCACAGTGAGCTTCTCTGTTTGTTAAAAACTCTAATTGGTGTTTTCTCAACTTGCTGCTTGGCTGGTTTCTTTTTATTGATTTCATTTGGGGGTTGTAAAGCTGTATTTGGAGCCCATTCCAGAGTTTGTTTGGAAGCTCATTTTTGATTTTAATGAAAATGTATTTTTAAAAATGTATATTACACTACCCTGCCGTTTTTGCTCAAATAAACCTGCTACTGTTTTCAGTGATTTCCAACCATTTTAGTGCCCTCAGCCTCATTCGCTAAAGGGACCCCTGTGCTATTCCTGGCAAAGGAACAAGATCAAGTAGGAAAATGAACGTTCTTCCCTGCTTTGGAAGGCTCTTATTCAACAAAGGAAAAAGACTCATTCAGGGGATTTTTAAGGACAATAAATCAGGATCAGAAAGGAGATGCCACCCCCCCCCCCCAGTTCTGAATAGCCTCTGGCTCTCAAGCAGAACGTTTTCATTATTCTGTAAAGTCCAGAACTGAAGTGATCAGCCAAGGAAGAAATATAAATAGTCAATAATCAATACTAGGTTTAAACTTAGGGTGCTACGTACCCATAGTTCAACAAATGGAAATGCTCAAGATAACATGTCCCAATTTCTTCTTCATTAGGTTGTAACAGAGTCTAAAACCAGTGAGAAAAAATATAATGCTGCACTATTCAAGTAGCAGCACAGAAGGTCCATTTAAAAACATGATCAAATACCTAGGATTGAAACAGAATTGCAGCACAATGGGCTAAGCCACCGCCTATGATGCTAGCTTGCCATATAAGTGCCAGTTCGAGTTCTGGCTGTTCCTCTTCCCATCCAGCTCCCTGCTAATGGGACTGGAAAAGCAACAGAACAGGGTCAAGTGCTTGGGCCCTACCACCATGTGGGAGACCCGACTGGGATTGCAGGCTCCTGTTCTACCTGATGCAGCCCCTGGCTGTTACAACTACCTGGGAGTAAAACAGCAGATGGGATCTCTCCCTCTCTCCGTTTCTGTAATTCTTTCAAATAATTAAATTGTTTTCAAAAATATTCCTAGAATTTATCCTGAATTTCATAATTCTCTTGGCATCAGAATTATCTTATCATAGGAGTCTCTATTACATCAGGTGCCCACACTGAACATCATGGAATCATCTTCAACACTTCCATATCTTTCATTTGACAAGGGGTCCTGAGTCCTGGATTTTATTTGAAATGTCTTTTAAGATCTGACCTCATCCGTCTCCGGCCATCACTATCTTAGATCAGTCCCTTACTCTTTCTCTGATAGATTACCACAAGAATTTCTCAACAGTATCTTTCTTCCCTAATCTACCCTTAAAGCTGGCATTATCATTTTTCTTAAATAAATCTGATAGCATCTATCCTTTGGCTTTGAAAAGCTTAGTAAAAAAAAGAGAGAGAGAGAGACAGTGAGAGAGAGAGAGAGAAAGAGATAATATTCTCTGTTGTAACTAAATCAAGTTCAAATTTCGTAGCATAACAGGTCCTGCATGAGCTCATGCTACTCTGTCTTCTTTTTCCTAAAGCTTTTCCTGTGAACATCTTTCCCCAGACATATTGAAGAAAGATTGGTCCCTGGAACAGCCACAGCCCTCTCATGCCTCTGTTCATTTAATACATGTGGTTCTCTATTTATTACAGAATGACAAAATTGGAAAAAAATGGTGTTGGGACAAAATCTGGCCCAGGATTACAGTTCTGCTAATTATTACCCAATATGATCCTGAGTTTTAATTTCTTCAGCTAAAAAAAACTAGATAAGACATCCACTTACCAGGAAGATAGAGAGGAATTCGGTGAAATAATTTATTTGAATGCATCTAATAGAGTTACCTCAATGCATTAAGTATTTGTATCATTTGACTTCCCTTATTTGTAACACAATTTGAGCAAAATGAGCAAAACAAAAATAAAAATAAGAAATAAAAGTAATAGAAATAAATAAAGCAAAGCAAAATAAATTGTTAGTATAAGGGAGTAACTTACGGAATTCAAAGACAAAACTGAAGCTTGACCTCAAGAATAAATGGAGTTGGATACTGACAGTTGGTTTCTATTTCACTTTACAGCTATGTTTTCTGGATATGTCTATTAAGGTTTTTTCCCCCCTTTCTGTGTGCTGGATGCCTGTGTGGTTCAATTTAAATGGTAGTACATGTCTTACTATAGCTCCCAAATTTTACATGCTTCTCTTGAAACAACTAAAATTTTCCTTTGTTTGAGTGTCTCTAGAACACTTGTCCATCTTGGGTCAGGTGGTACCAAAAGGGGCATTTGCTACTCTGAGGTAGTAGTCTCAAGGAAGCCTCTCTTTTTAGGAAGTATAGCTGGCAGATGATACTACATGCACACCCCACGTCTGTAAAGATTATCTCCCTTTTCTGCCTCCAGCTGTATTTTTTTCAGTATATTTAATATTAAGCTGAATTCACATCTTTGTGATGTTTGTCCAGCTCCCTCCAGTATCCAGCATTGTGGAGCAATGGGTAAAGCCACCATCTGTGATTCAACAATATTTCCTAAACTTACACAGAAATGTGTAAATGCCTTACAGATATACATCTGTGTACATATATAAGTATGTGTGTTTTTGTGTGTGTATTGTGAGATTTATTTGCTTTTTAAAATAGTAAATATAAAATACTTGGTGTTACATTTTCCTTTTTTTAATAATGAGAGAGGAAACATATTCTAGATTAGTACATAAAACTAACTCATTCTTTTGTTCCTTTTAATGACTACACACAATTATGGACATATCACAATTTATTCATTTATTTCCCCATGGAAAACTGTTTCTAATTTTTAATGAATTATGATTTTACATGTTAATTAAGGTGTACACATTTAATGTATTTCATGTAGACAGATTTAGGAATGTAGTGATATTTCCCATCCTAACCTCCCTCCTGTCCACACTCCCACCCATCCTCCTCCTTCCTCTCTATTCCCCCTCCTTTTTTTAATGATCTACTTTCAGTTTACTTTATGTTCATAAGATTAACACTGCACTAAGTAAAGAGTTCAAGACATAGAATGGAAAAAAAAAAAACCACTGTTTTTCAGCAGTACAGACAAGGGCTGTAAACAATCATCAAAGCTCAAAATGTCAATTTCAATCCTACACATTACATTTTAGGTACTCTATTAATTACCACATTTCAGGGAAAACATGGTATTTGTCTTTTGGGAACTAAAAATAATCATTTCCAGTTGCATCTATTTTTTTATAAAGCTTTTATTTAAAAAATATAAATTTCCGAAGTACAGCTTATGGATTACAATGGCTCCCCCCCACATAACTTCCCTCCCTCCAGTTGCATCTATTTTGTTGCAAAAGACAAGATTTCATTATTCTTATGGTTGAACAGTATTCCATAGTGTACATATACCATAATTTCTTTATCCAGTAATCAGTTGATGGATATCTGGGTTGATTTCATATCTAAGCTATTGTGAATTGAGCCGAAATAAACATGGGTTACAGGTAACTCTCATATGCTGATTTCATTTTGTTTGGGTAAATTCCAAGGAATGAGATTGCTGGGTCACATGGTAGATCTATTTTCAGTTCTCTGAGTTATCACCAACTATCTTTAACAATGGCTGTACTAGTTAGTTTATATTCTCACCAACAGTGGATTAGTGTACCTTTTCCCCCACATCCTCCCCAGCATTTATCATTTGTTGATTTCTGTATGAGAGCCATTCTAACTGGAGTGAAATGAAACCTCATTGTGGTTTTGATTTCCATTTCCCCAATGGCTAGTGATTCTGAGCATTTTTTCAAGCACCTGTTGGCCATTTGAATTTCCTCTCTTGAAAAATACATGTTCAAGCCCTTTGCCCATTTCTTAATTGAGTTGCTTATTTTGTTGTTGTTGAGTTTCTTGGATCGTATATAGACTCTGGATTATCAGTTTCATAGTTTGCAAATAGCTTCTTGCATTCTGTTGATTTCTTCTTCATTTGGCTGAGTGCTTCTTTTACAGTACAGAAGCATCTCAGCTTGATATAATCCCATTTCTCTATTTTGGTTTTGTAATCTTTTGCAAGAAGTCTTTTCCTAAGCCAATGTCTTGCAGAGTTTCCCATATGTTCTCTAGTAATTTGATGATATCAGATCATGGATTCATATCCTTGATCCATTTTGAGTGGATTTTTGTGTAAGATGTAGGGTAAGGGTCTTGTTTCATATTTCTGCATGTGAAGATCCAATTTTCCCAGCACCACTTGTTTCAGAAACTGTCATTTCTCCAGGGATTCATCTTAGCTCCTATGTCAAAGATTAGTTGGTTGTAGGTGTGTGGATTGGTGATAGGTGTAATGAGCATGTACTGAGTAGAGCCAAGGCTGATGTTTAACATCCTACCATTCAACAGGAAACAATAATCCTGCCCAAAATGTCAATAAGATGGAGGTTAGGAAACTCTGGTCTGGAGCAAAGGATGCAGTTTTTAATGCCTAGAGGCAGGTTGAGTTTTAGATGCCTGTGAAGTACTCAGGTAGAGTGCCCCAGAAGGAATATTATTGTATATTTGCAGCTGATGGTATACGGTGAGCCTTGAACAACATGGCACCATTGCTAACCTCTTTTGCTTTGGAAAACATGTACTCCCTTCTCTGGTGCTCCATTCCTGGTTCTCCTGATTTCTTTCATCCCTTTACACAGCCTCTGTCTTCCCCCTTAACATTCTATTTATCCATCTCCACATGTGTTGAATCTTCTCAGGAGTCTGTCCTTGAACTGCTCATTTTGTCACTGCACATTCTCCCTGTTGAATCTCATTTCCATTCACGGATAAATTTACTGTGAGTATTTAAGAAGTAGTATGTGGAGTAGTTTAAAAAATGGATGCTGCAAACAGGGGTTCAAGTTCTGATTCCAATGTGTGCCACCATGTGGGCTTTTGCAAGTTACTGTAACACTGTAATCATAAGATCATCTGTTACCTAGGGGGAATCTCATTAGTTCCTAGGGAGGAATAACGTGAACCAATGTTCACAGAACACTTAGAGTACATAGTAGATTATATGTCTACACCAGACTTGTGTAGAATGGCTTGCTCGTATGATTGAACTGTTGAGTTCTCTTTCTGAAAATTTTATCAATCCCTACAATGGACAGTGCCCAAAATTAAATTAATTGTCTTTCCCACCCCCTTCTCCAGTGATACTGCAAATGCATTTTTATTCTTTTATTGTGGGTACCACAACTACTCAGACACCCAAATGAGTCCTCTCTCACAAGTGTCATAGAATAAACTTAAATTTTATTGATGTAACCTCAGATACACTTCTTGAAGCTTCCCCCTTGATTCTATCCCACTATCACTGACCTACAAAGTCAGTGTTTTATCATGGCTCACCTTAACCACCAAGTAGTAGTCTCCTAACTAATCCCCTTCTAATTATCCCTTTCCATACCTGCTGGATTGATTGGATCCCTATCATGGATAAAATAAAATCTAAGTGCCTTAATAGCTCAGACAAGGCCCTCTTCCATCTCAGCCTTGCCTTCTTTACCACCCCAGGGCTTGCTGGTCTCTATCCGGGATCCTAATTGAGGGTGAAATCCAAGGCATAGAGAGATCTCACTTCTTCCATACTCTCCCTGGCAGGAATGCCTCTGGTTGTCTAACTATTTCTATGCCCCATAAAATGCATATATTATTTTCTTCTGTTATCCCCTAATACACTATCATTGAATTTCTCCTACTTCTCTTTGAAAACTTGGGGAAAAGGAATAAAATGGCATCTTTATGGCAATCCTAGCATATAGCATATTGTTCTGATGTAAGAGATTTCTCTAGAAAATGTTCATTGAATAAATTTCTAGTTGAAGTCACCAGCAGATAAGTAGTTTTTAATACCATAGAAATGAGGGGCCGGAGCTGTGGTGCAGCAGGTTAAAGCTCTGGCCTGAAGCACTGGCATTCCATATGGGCACCGGTTCTAGTCCTGACTGCTGCTCTTCCCATCCAGCTCTCTGCTTTGGCCTGGGAAAGCAGTAGAAGATGGCCTAAGTCCTTGGGCCCCTGCACCTACGTGGAAGACCCCGAAGAAGCTCCTGGCTCCTGGCTTCGGATTGGCACATCTCTGCCCCTTGCAGCCATCTGGGGAGTGAACCAGTGGATGGAAGACTTCTCTCTGTCTCTACCTCTCTCTGTTAACTCTGTCTTTCAAATAAATAAAAATAAATCTTTTCTTAATAGAAAAGTAGTTTATCTTTTATTTCCATGTCAGATGAACTTAATGAAGTATCCACATATTAACCTCATTCTGCAAGTGAGAATATGGTAATTCAGAGGTAAGAAATGACTTTCCCAGTGTCAGCACCTAGAAAGGGCTAAGCTGGGAGTCAGACTTGATGTGCTATATTTTAAGTGCTGAACATATCATCACTTTGAATCTTCCATGAACACTGCAAGCTTTCAGGAGATAGTCTACCTTTCTTAGGTTGCATTTGGGGTATCCACAAATTAGTAGTTTCAGGTCCTAATCACTTGCCTATCAGCTTTTCCTTCTCTACCTATTTGTTCTTTTTTAAAAAAAACTTTTATTTAGTAAATATAATTTCCAAAGTACAGCTTATGGGTTACAGTGGCTCCCCCCCCCGCCATAAATTCCCTCCCACTCGCACCCCTTCCATCTCCCGCTCCCTCTCCCATTCCATTCACATCAAGATTCATTTTCAATTATCTTTATATACAGAAGATTGATTTAGTACATATTAAGTAAAGATTTCATCAGCTTGCACTCACATAGAACATAAAGTGTAAACTACTGTTTGATTACTAGTTATAGCATTAATTCACATTGAACAACACATTAAGGACAGAGATCCCAAATGAGGAGTAAGTACACAGTGACTCCTGTTGTTGACTTAACAATTTGACACTCTTGTTTATGGCGTCAGAAATCTCCCTAGGCTCTAGTCATGAGTTTCCAAGGCCATGGAAGCCTCTTGAGTTTGCTGACTTTGATCTTATTTATACAAGGTCATAGCCAAAGTGGAAGTTCTCTCCTCCCTTCGGAGAAAGGTACCTCCTTCTTTGATGGCCCGTTCTTTCTACTGGGATCTCACTCACGGAGATCTTTTATTTAGGTTTGTGTGTGTGTGTGTGTGTGCCAGAGTGTCTTGGCTTTCCATGCCTAAAATATTCTCATGGGCTCTTCAGCCATATCCGAATGCCTTAAGGGCTGATTCTGAGGCCAGAGTGCTGTTTAGGAAATCTTTAAAAAAATACCATGGAAATGAATGACATGGCTTGGCAGATTAAGAAGAGGTGAAAAACAGAAACACAGAATTATGTGAAAACTAGCATTGAAGTGGAAAAAATGATAACACAACAAGAAAGTTATCAGAGATGTGGGACAGTATCCTTGTAAGAATAATGTTGTTGAAGACAAAAAAAGAATTTCAGAAGAGGGAGTGATCAACCATATAAAATTCCAAGGAGGAATATGAGAATAACACATTAACCCACTTGCATGCTTGGCAGATGCCTGGAACAGTTGCACTACAGTTGTGTACATAGAAATTTAATTGCTGTGTGCTTTTAAATTAAATGAAAGACAACCTATAGAAAAGGCATGTACCAATGCCATCTCTCTAGTCCAAGTGATCAATTTCAGTTCACAATTGATCATAATGATAGGACTAAGAGTCAAAGGGATCACATAAACAAGACTAGTGTCTGCAAATACTAACTGATAGAATTAAGAAGGAGAGAAGGATCCAACATGGGAAGCGGGATACACAGCAGACTCATAGAATGGCAGATGTCCTAAACAGCACTCTGGCCTCAGATTCAGCCCTTAAGGCATTCGGATCTGGCTCAAGAGCCCATGAGAGTATTTTAGGCATGGAAAGCCAAGACACTCTGGCAAAAAAAAAAAAAATAAAATAAAAAAATAAAAAGACCTAAATGAAAGATCTCTGTAAGTGAGATCCCAGCAGAAAGAACGGGTCATCAAAGAAAAAGGTATCTTTCTCTGAAAGGAGGAGAGAACTTCCACTTTGACTATGACCTTGTTTGTCTAAATAAGATCGAAGTCGGCGAACTCGAGAGGCTTCCATAGCCTTTGCAACTCATGACTAGAGCCTAGGGTGATTTCTAACGCCATAAACAAGAGTGTCAATTTGTTAAGTCAACAAGAGGAGTCATTGTGCATTTACTCCCCATGTAGGATCTCTGTCCTTAATGTGTTTTACAATGTTGAATTAATGCTATAACTAGTACTCAAACAGTACTTTACACTTTGTGTTTCTGTGTAGGTGCAAACTGTTGAAATCTTTACTTAATATATACTGAATCGATCTTCTGTATATAAAGATAATTGAAAATTAATCTTGATGTGAATGGAATGGGAGAAGGAGTGGGAGATGGGAGGGTTGTGGGTGGGAGGGAATTTATGGCGGGGGGGGGAGCCACTGTAACCCATAAGCTGTACTTTGGAAATTTATATTTGTTAAATAAAAGTTTAAAAGTTTAAAAAAGGCATAAATAAATTAGTTTTCAATATGAGCCAGTAAATTTTAAAATTACAAAGATAATCTCAATGAACTAATTTTAAACACATCTTTCACTTCTATTAAGTGGTAAATCTCTTTATAAAAGTAGCCACATGAACTGTTACCTTTAAAACATTTAATATATGATTAAATCCTCCCATTCACTATCTTATTTAGATTCTAGACTATGTTTTCACCTTATTTAACTTGGTTTCTGGTTTCCCTAGCCTCACTCTCTGCTCTAATACTTTCTCAATAGAACACTCAGAACCCATTTCTGAAAAACTATCAAAGATAAATTTGTCATTTCTAAATTTAAACATTTTCAGTGACTCTAAGATATCTATAGGATATTGCCTAGATTCCATAATTTTGCATATAGAATGTAAAATATCTGCCTCCATGTATCTTTCAGGTCCCATCTTACTATCTTAGGCTCCTCACCTTTCTTGCCTCCCAGTGTCCAGCTCAGACATGCCTAGATTCACCAAACACTGTCATAGCTCCCAAGGATCCAAAAAGTCTAATGTTTGATAAGCTCTCAAATGTATTGACTGTGTAATGAACAAAGCACTGATTGAGTACAAGTTGCTAGAAACACTGGTAGGAAAATGCGGTTGTTCCTTTGGAACTTCTTTATTTGTAGTTTCATAATGTTATTAGGTTGTCTTTCTACTTTAGAAAGCAACTGCAATTTCAGCTTCGGTGTGTGTGTGTGTGTGTATTAAGCTCCATGGTGTAGCTGCACTGTTTGTTCCCTTGTCTCTGACTCTGAATCCAGGAAAGTGGTGTCGCTTATCAATCAATGAAGAAAAGTGCAGTGTCGCCATGTGCTGACTCTGCACCTGGGAGACAGCCAGACTGAGTGGCCAAGAGAGAATTCGGAACATTCATTTAATCTTGAAAAGGCCTTTGAGATGAGGGTACAAATGAATTGAACAAGAAAAAATCTAATATAGGACACAAAGTAGTTCAGATTTTAGATCACAACATCTGACGAAGTAATAAAGATAATAATCATTTTTATTTTCTAACAGAAAATATATGTTTAGAAGTTCTGCTGAGAAATTGTTATCACCCATTAAATTTCAGTTCCCTAAGGATTTGAGGGAGGTAAGTGGATGTATGAGCATTCAAAGTGTGCCATCCCCCACTTTCTCTGCCCTGAACAAATTTGTGAGTCAGCTCAGGTGTTCTCAACTTCAGCATAATTAACACAAGTGCAAGGTGTATATGCATGTCTCATTGCTTTGTTTATTATTTACAATGTGTTTTACTGTACCCAATACCAATTATAAGCTCAATTGTTCCTCTTGTCCTGATGGACGTCAGTTTTATGCAGCACTTGCGTTGTAGAGCCTAGAACCAAGCCCCATGTACTGTAGCTTCTGTTGGTTCCCCAGGATGTCAAGACTTAGTTGCGCTGCACAGAATTGGCAGCCCTGCCTCTCAGAGGGTCTTGTAGTAGAGACACAAAGGAATTTTCTAGCGCCACTTGTGCTGTTTCTCAGTTCTTTCAAGGAACTTGATCAGAATTTTCTAGTTGTCCTAAGACAGTATTTTAATGTATGTAGCTTTCCTTTAGCAACGCTTTTTTTTTTTAATGTCCTCTAAAGAAACTTCATACTGGTTCAGCTGTTATTTTGTGACGGACAGGTGAACTTTCTCAGAGTACTATGAAAATGTTGGAGAGAAGACTACAGAAATGAGCCATTGAGTTGTGTGTATATATATATATATATATATATATATATATAATTTACCATTACCTGTGCATGAACCTACATAGGTCAATATTAAATAAACAGCTCTGTAGTAATCAAAGTCTCTCCAATTTAATGGCTTATTTCCTTTTGCTACTCTCAAAATAGTCCTACGAACTCTTGCTTGTGTTGAGATTTATTCAAACACTCCTTACAGAAGGTCCTATAGCAAAACCATAGTACCTAATGATGAGCTGCTGGCCACTGGAGTGCTTTCAACTAGCAATGATCCTAGATGTTACTCTACTGATGTTAGTATGCTGAATAGAAATGTCTCCCTAGATAAATTTATTGAATCGAGTTATTTGTGTTACATTCCAATCTTTACAAAGGTCTATGAGATAATTTTATATCCAGTTAAGCAAATGAAGAAACTGAGGCACAGAAATGCTAAATAACTTGCCCAACATAATTTAGGGAATAAGTAGTAGATGCCAATATGTTATGATTTGGACATGTATCATCTAATTCAGTTTCCATATCTATATTTAAATAGTATTGAATATGTAAAAATGAGATTCGTGTTTGTTTCTGAATTGTTGGGTGTTTATCATTTTCAAATAAAATAAAAATACTTGTATAAAGTTCATTCCTTTTTCTGAGAAGTAGTAGAAGAAAGATGGTCTAGGGACTGATATTCTGGCATAGTGGGTACACTGCCTGTGACACCAACATCCCATATAGGCACACGTTCGAGTACCAGCTGTTCCATTCCTGATCCTGATCCCTGCTAATGGCCTGGGGAAAGCAGTGAGAAGTGACCCAAGTACTTGGGCCCTTGTTACCACATGGGAGACCCAGATGAAGCTTCTGGCTACTGGCTTACTTGGCCCCACCGTAGCTGTTGCAGGCATTTGGGGAGTGAACCAGCAAATGGAAGATCTCTTTCTCTCTCTCTGTATTTCTCCCTCTCTGTAACTCTAAGTTTCAAATACATAAATAAATCCTTAAAGATGTCTATAATTGTTGCAAATTACTCTCCAAGTGACCTTCTAAACCACATGTGCAAAGCAAAACTCATGAAACAAATCTGGATATTTTATCATTATGTAAGAAAAATTTTAAACTAAACCCTATTGAACAAGGGCATTGAATGATTAAATTAGGATGCTAAATCAAGATGTGTTGGTTCAAACCAAACATGAGTTGTACCTTGGACATTCTCTCTTGTCCATCCTTGCTGTTAAATTAGAGAAGGGACTAGTAACAATTAAATCAGACAGCATACCATGGCATCTGTGGATTCCTATTGCTCATGGTTCTATTTTTTTCTGATGCCCTTTGTCTCTTCTATGACTCTTAATCTTTTTTAGCATAATTCTAGGGGAACTTTCACTTTGATTTGCATTTCCGTCTTTTTCTAAATATAAAACATCCTGATCTCCTTGGAGGAAAGGTGCTATAGGGCTGTAATACAGAAAGAGACTAAAATTAGAAATATCATCACATTAACATCTTTTTCCCAATAGTTCGGTACTTCTGACAATGTACTATTTTAGTGTATCATGGGGCTTCACAGTGATTGTAAATTAAAGCTTTTCCTTATGAATACTGCAAATGTGCCTGACTTGGTACATTCTTGACTTTCTGATAACTCCTTTTAAGGAAATCAATGTTCACTGTCTTTTTTAAGATGTTAATATGTTATTGACTGACATGAATTCTAGAAAAGAAAAGATTAACGTGTACATAAGCAAACAAGTCCACTGCACTAGGTGAATGCCAGCAAATCCCTGGATCATGAAGGTCAGCTAATCTCTTCAGACATGGATTTTGTTTCAGACCTTAGGAACTGGGACAATTCAGTTTCATGGCGTTTTTTTGCTTGTCCCAAAATTCTGCATCTTACATGCAATCTGAAGAAATGATGCCCACTATTTTCTATTAGTTCTCTTCAGTAAAAGTGGATGTCAGATGGATCATGTGAGAATTTTTTTCAGCATGCGTATATTTTTTCTGTCCCTAAAGTAAGCCATTTTACCTAAAATTAGCAATACATTCATTGACTTTCAAACTTCCAGATTAGCATTTGGAAACATAAAATTGTTTATTGGCCTGTTTCACAGGATAAATAAATGTCTGTTCAGCCCCATTAGTTTTAAACCCATGATTTAGGATTCTTTTAAATGTGCTAAAATTAACAAGACTTAACTCTGTGGGTACAGAAAATGACAATACGAAATAATAAGTCAAGCTGAGAATTGGACATTTGACAGGATTTCAATTTTTAATCTGGCCTCCCAGTTTGGGTGCTCCTTCTTTTGTGGCAACAGATCAGAAAATATTTGCTTGTCAGTAAATGTAGGCAGTTGTACACCACAGCAGACCTGGGTAAGCCTGAAATTTAGAAGGTAATGCCAAGTCAGAAGAATAGCTGGAGAGAATATGGTTTGATTTTCTAAACCACTGAGTGATTTGGTAATTGTAGTTTATATTGGCAACTGAATTCAAGATGTCACAGTTTAGTACATGGCTAAGGTCAGTTATTACTTCATTATAATTATCCAGGGGCATCATTATACTATATTTGAGTGAATTTCTTTCTTCTTGCAGCTAAAGAATTGTAAATGTTTCTCATTCTGTATTATATGCATATTCACAGAAGGTAAGTGGTGGCTTTTGTCACTGTGAATTTTTATTAGATGGAACTCACAGTAATTCAGGTTAGAGTGAACTTTGGCTACCTGTATATGAATTATCTTAAACAAGTTTGCAGGACAAATTCATCACATAATTAATCATTTCAGTAAAATCAGTTTAATTAGGAGAATAAACCACTTTAAGACCTTTACAACTACCAGTTATACTCAGCCAATTAATAAAAAATAATTATAAATCATTTTCATCTATTATTTAAGAGAATCATTTGGAGTCATTATTTGTGTAATAAAAATATATTTTTAATTTTTTTCATTTTTGAAAAAGATATATAGGAGATTTCCATTAATAGTAGTATCACATTGTATTGGAATCTCTTTTTTCTGGATTAATAGATTATTGTTAATGTTACATGATTACTGTCTTGTATTAGCTTAGACAATGTCATAGCTGATTACCAATAGCATGTGGCATGAAAGGAAGAGAGTTTTTTTTTTCCAATGGAAGAATTCATAAGTATAAGTGTAATCAATATTGTAAGGAATTTTTTACTAATCATTAGGAAAAGAGGCATAGATTTGTGCCTCCTCACAGAGGACACAAAAATGTTAGGAAAAGAGATACAGAATAGAGAGAAGATAGGATAGGAATCTACAGCCACACTGAATTTATTCAGAGAAAATTAACTTGCAAAGGTTAGTGGCCAACTGCCGGTGTGCAAACTGATGGAATACGTGGCAGAGGGCCCCAACTCCAGGGCCTGAGCCTTTTTATATTTAAGGAGGGCTAAGGTTGGGGGGTGGGGACAGGGGACAGCAGGCAGAGGTGAATTCCTGGAACTGGTCTTTCAGGTGGCGCTGTAGGGCCTTGGGATCCTGGGAAAGAATGCAGGATGTAAAGGCAATGGAGTGTGAGACCCAGTTGAGAATCAAGGGCAAGGAATATATTCCAGTGTTTATCTTTTGGGCAATGAGCTAGAATGGCTGAGGCTTATGTCTTTGTTCCATCACTAATCGCTTCAACACCATTTACAAGAATTAGCAAAACCAACTAGAGTAGAAACAACTTATCAGAGTGTTTAGGAGCACAAGCTCTGGAGACAGAGCTTTGAATTCAAACCCTGCCTCATGCTGCCACCTTTATAATCACTACAACTTAGCTTTGCTGATTGGGTTCTCTTCCATTCCCGCTGCAAATACGAAGTCTCTGTAAGTGTCCCTGTGCCAGAAATATTCCATTACTACTTTGAGAAATGCTTTCTGTTTAAACTTGGCAGTTTTGTTTTTACTTTTAAGCTTTCAAACTAGTACAAAATTGTTAATTTTCCTATTTCTCAGGAGAAAACAAATCCTCTTTTTTACACTAAATAAGTCTTTTTATTATTTTTAAAGTATCCAATGACATTCTGACTATAAAATGCTTAAATATAAGTTATTTTGACTAAATACAGGTTTTACTATACAAAAGACTTTTGTTCACAGCTTTCCATATGTATTTTAGGAATAAAGAATTCAGAGCTGGTGTTATGGTGTAGCAGATAAAGCCACTGCCTGCAACTCCTGCGTTCCACATGGATGGCAGTTCAAGTTCCAGCTGCTCCACTTCTGATCCAGCTCTCTGTTAAAGTGCCTGGAAAGCAGCAAATGATCCAAGTACCTGGGCCCCTGCACCTATATAGGCAACCCTGAAGAAGCTCCTGGCTCCTGGCTTTGGCCTGGCTCAGCCCTGGCCATTGTAACCATTTGGGGAATGAGCTAGCAGATAAAAGACTTCGCTCTCCCTCTCTCTCTTTCTCTGTGTGTGTCTCTCCTCTCACTGCAACTCTTTCAAATAAATAAATGGTTTTTTAAGATAAAATAATTCATCCAAAATGAATTATTACTATGCATTAAGGAGTCCCAGCAGCTTCCTGCTGAAGAGTTATGCTACTGAGTTGCTGAGGGACTCTGTCCTTAAAATCTCCTACTGCAAGTGGATTCAAGCATTAGGAGACTGGCTGTACTGTATGTATAGATAGCTTTTAATCTTTCCTCAACCCTGGGGTACTATCCAAAGATACAAAAAATATAGTGTTTACTATCCATCAACTTCAAACTCTATTGGAGAGACAAGAAATTGTTCGGGAAGGAAAGGACCTAAAACGTGCTTTTTTTTTTTCCTCAGCTTATACATAAGCACCAAGAAGGTGCAGACTGATGGATGCTGCATAACCCATTATGTTTTTATTAAATCTTTATCAAGCAAATTGATGGGAATTATATATGACTACAATTTTAATTGTTTTGTGACTATTTTTTTTTTTTACAGGCAGAGTGGACAGTGAGAGAGAGAGACAGAGAGAAAGGTCTTCCTTTTGCCGTTGGTTCACCCTCCAATGGCCGCCGCGGTCGGCGAGCTGCGGCGGGCGCACCATGCTCATCTGATGGCAGGAGCCAGGAGCCAGGTGCTTTTCCTGGTCTCCCCATGGGGTGCAGGGCCCAAGCACCTGGGCCATCCTCCACTGCACTCCCGGGCCACAGCAGAGGGCTGGCCTGGAAGAGGGGCAACCGGGACAGACTCCGGTGCCCCGACCGGGACTAGAACCCGGTGTGCCGGCGCCGCAAGGCGGAGGATTAGCCTGTTGAGCCACGGCGCCGGCCTTGTGACTATTTTTTTTTTACAGGTAGAGTTAGACAGTGAGAGAGAGAGAGAGAGAGAGAGACAGAGAGAAAGGTCTTCCTTCTGTTAGTTCACCCTCCAAATGGCTGATCTGAAGCCAGGAGCCAGGCGCTTCCTCCTGGTCTCCCATGCGGGTGCAGGGCCCAAGCACTTGGGCCATCCTCCACTGCACTCCCAGGCCACAGCAGAGAGTTGGACTGGAAGAGGAGCAGCTGGGACAGAATCCGACACCCCAACCAGGACTAGAACCTGGGGTGCCAGCGCCACAGGCGGAAGATTACCCTAGTGAGCTGCAGCACCGGCCCTTGTGACTATTTTTAAAATTTGCTTTATATGAGTGAAGTTGAAAAAAAAAGTAAATTAAACAATTCTGTTTCAATTAGTCTTTATAGGTTAGAAGTTAGAAGGACAAGTCACTTATAATTCCTAGAACTGACTTTTCTCATCTGTCAAATGAGTACAGTAGGTCTAATAATAGTGCTATTCACTGCAATTCATGATATTTATTTTTTAAATGTCTTCACTCCTTTTTTTTTTTACAGACATTTATTTATTTGAAAGTCAGAGTTACATAGGAAGAAAAGGAGAGGCAGAAATAGAGAGGTCTTCCATCCAGTGGTTCACTTCCCAATTAGCCGCAACAGCTGGAGCTTTGCCGATTGGAAGCCAGGAGCTGGGAGCTTCTTTTGGGTCTCCCATGCAGGTGCAAGGGCCCAAGGGCTTGGGTCATCCTCCACTGCCTTCCCAGGCCACAGCAGAGAGCTGGATAAAAGTGAAGCAGCTGGGACATGAACTGGCGTCCATATGGGATACCAGCACTGCAAGTGGCGGCTTTACCTGCTACACCACAGCACCAGCCCCTTCAGTCCTTTTTAATAGTGGTTATAGTAAAGGAACAGTCAAGAGCTGAAAGAAAAATTAAAGCATTATGGAATTGAAGTTGGACAGTCTGAGGCTAGGTGATCACCTTCTCAACAACAAAATTTGCATATAGGCCAATTTCAAATACAAAGATAAATACATAATTAAATTAATAAAATACACTCATTTTGTTAGAATTTTAAACACTAAGTAGCATTATGATTAATGTTTATTAATAATAGGGCTGGCACCGCTGCTCACTTGGGTAATCCTCCACCAGCGGCATTGGCACCCCTGGTTCTAGTCTTGGTTGCGGTGCCGGATTCTGTCCCGGCTGCTCCTCTTCCAGTCCAGCTCTCTGCTGTGGCCCGGGAGTGCAGTGGAGGATGGCCCAAGTACTTGTGCCCTGTACCTGCATGGGAGACCAGGAGGAAGTACCTGGCTCCTGGCTTCAGATTGGTGCAGTGTGCCGGCCGTGGCGGCCATTTGGGGGGGGTGAACCAACAGAAGGATGACTTTTCTCTCTGTCTCTCTGTCTCTCTCTCTCTCTCTCACTGTCTAACTCTGTCTGTCAATAAATAAATAAATGTTTATTAATAATATTTTAATTTTCAAGACTACAGTGTTTATAATTCTGGTAACATGCTTACTGATAGATATTCAAGCATCTTCTAAAACAAAGGATTAAAGGATGTTTAAGATATGAGAGTATTGTGCTTATTTACCATCCTCGCAGTCTGAAATTGGATGTATCACACATTATTTATAATAAATCTCAGTTACACCAAATATAGCAGTTACTTAATCGGAGTAGCTTAAGTTCCAAATATTGAGGAAAAATTAATTTTAATACTTGGTAAATTCAAAACAGTGAGACTCTATCTCTAAATATATTTGTGTGTATATATGTGTTTATATTTATGTGTCTATATGTGCAAAACTATATCTTTATACATACACATATGTATATACATGTATGTAAAAGTACTTTAAAATATAAAGACATATATACCTTTATAATTGAGATGCCCTAGACTCTTGTCATTGAGGTAGAGGGAAGCAGACCCAATAAGAAAGCTCAGCTGTTTACTGTGTTATCAGATGTAATAAAGTGAAATTGATGGACTCTGCTTCCCTGGCAGTAGTATTGTATGATCTGTATGGCTAACATTTGGGTGACCCTTGCCTTTTGTTATGTTTTTGTTTGTTTTGGCATTTCTTTTTTCTGGTTCTGTTAGTTTGAACATAAAACCTTTCTGCTGGAAATATAATGGCTCTGGAAGTCCTAACACTCCCACAGCAATAAAAATAAAAATTTTTATATTACTTACAGCAGTCTTTGTTTATGTGTAATAAATGGGCAATACATACACACACACAAAAATACATAACTTTCTTTTGAATTTAACACTGCCTAGTTGCCAAAATAACAAGTGCGAGTTTTCTATAGAAACAGTTTAACTTAACCTTCATGATTTCTAACAGCATGATTTTTACCTTCATAATTTTCTTTTGAGAATAATCAATGCTGATAGAAAATATAGACTTGGGGCCAGTGCTGTGGTGCAGCAGGTTAAAGCCCTGGCCTGAAGCACTGGCATCCCATATGGTCGCCCGTTCTAATATGGCTGCTCCACTTTTGATCCAGCTCTCTGCTTTGGCCTGGGAAAGCAGTAGAAGATGGCCCAAGTCCTTGGGCCCCTACACCTGCGTGGGAGACCTGGAAGAAGCTCCTGGCTTCAGATCAGTGCAGTTCTGGCCATTGCTGCCAATTGAGGAGTGAACCAGTGGATGGAAGACCTCTCTCTCCCTCTCTCTGCCTCTCCTCTCTCTGTGTAACTCCTTTAAAATATGTGTAAAACAATTCCATCACCCTTCCTCTAAACACAACTCTTAAAAATTCTCTTTAGTATCCGATGTCCAGTCTGCAGTCATGGATAGGAGTGGCAGCATGGTTTCCAGCACTTTTGGAGACTCAGATTCTTGTTCTGGGGATGCCAGTGCTCCCAGGTGACCACTTACACTGACATGATCTGCTGAAGTTTGCACACGGGCTGCTCCCCTGCTGAAAGATGGAGAACGTCTCAGTTTCTGTGACTACCAGACAACTTGTATTGCTCTGGTCCATTCAGCTTGCCTCTGCAAGTGTCCTGACACATATGCCCTAGCGCCAGGCTTTCCCCAAGGAAACTCCCTGGACTCCAGGGGGAGATCACACCCTGCAATTTTGTCAATCTGGGAGCATATCAATTTCCAGAAGCCCTGAATAGGAGGCAGTTCCCACCATATGTGCCTAAGTGCACCCTTTTCACTGCACCCTCCTCAGTGATTGCCAGGGCTGTTATCAAATACATCCCTGATGCTATCAGCATTAGGAAACACTGACTAGTGAGGAAGCTTGGAATACAAGAGCAGTTCGGGTCCATACCCAGCAGTATATAAAATGGCTTTTGCCTTAGATTTGCTGCCTTATTTGTTATTGGAGAAATGTGCTAATTCTCAGGAGGGTTACGGTTTTGGAAAAGGCCTTTATTTGCATCTCCTTTATCTGCACTTAAAAATTGAACTTCTTTTTTTAATTAACTTTTTAAAATTAACTTCTTTTTATATTTGTGGAAAGGCAGATCAAATATTGAAAAAAGCTTACCTACATTTTTTGGAGTGACTATCTTGTTGTAAGCAATAATATATTTTGTTTTAGAAAGTTAATAAGATACAGATGCCACTTGACATTTAGACATTATTTATCTCTCACTCAAATAATTAAAAATTGTATAAATTCAAAATATATAGATGAAGTATGAATTTTTGAAACATTAAAGAAAAAAACATTAAATCAATTTCATGATTGTTAAGGTTTTATGTCTATTTTTGTACATAATTCTCAAGTGTTGAATGTGATAATAATTCTGAAAAACAAAAGACAAAGAGACCCATCAATTTGTTGTAGTGTTGTCCTCTTTTAATAATAATAATAATCAGGGTAAAACTTTCAATTTTGAAGTTTTTAATGATTTCTTAAAAATATTCATTGTAATTAAGGTTATTTCATATGTTCATACAGTTATCTACCCACAGCCATAGTGCTGTTTTTGAGAAGTTTTTACAATATTATCAGCTGATTTTCTCCATTGCAAATTCAGGGTTTTCTCTGAAGGATAGCTGACACTATTCATTCAACACACATTTGATGAGCACCTGAATACTCTTGTATTGCAAGAATTTTAAAAGCATTAAGGATGCTAGGATCAAGACCAAGGAAGTCATATTCCTGACCATCAGCTAACATCACTTGTGGGACACATATACAGGCAAGTACCCAAATAATCAAATATTGTGAGATAAAATGTCATAGGTGAGGGGCCAGCAATGTGACACAGTGGGTTAAAGCCTTGGCCTGCAGTGCCAGCATCCCATATGGGCACCACTTTGAGTCCTGGCTGCTCCACTTCCAATCCGGCTCCCTACTAATGTGCCTGGGAAAGCAGTAGAAGATGGCCCAAGTTCTTGGACCCCTACACCCATGTAGGAGACCCGGAAGAATCGCCTAGCTCCTGGCTTTGGATCGGCTCAGCTTTAGGCCCCTTTGTGGCCATTTGAGGAGTGAACCAGAGGATGGAGGCCTCTCTCTCTCTTCTCTCCCTCTCTCTCTCTCTCTCTCTCTCTCTCTACCTCTACCTCTACCTCTACCTCTACCTCTACCTCTACCTCTACCTCTACCTCTCTCCATAACTCTGTTAAATACATTTGAAAGAAAGTCATAGTAGTATAACTTACTCTAGAAGCACATAAAGCAAGAAGAAAAAAATCCAACCAGGACATGTGAAATGAGAAGTCCATGTGGAAGAAAAATTCAAGTGATGATCCAAAGGAAGTGCCAAAAAAAAGAGGGGGGAGGTGGAAATGAGGAAGACTAGTGAGACAGGGTGAGACTGGAGAAGACAGAGAACATATAGAAATGGGCTAGAAATGGAGAAATGAAGGCTTTGGGAACCACATCAAAGAACTTGCACTTCTTTTTGAGAACAATGAATGACATGGAAATAGAAGTGGTCCTTAAGGACTATTAAGAAATACCACTCAGGGATTAGCAGGTTAAGCCATTGCCTGGGATGCCAGCATCCCAAATGGGTGCCAGTGTGCGTTCCGTGTTCTTCATTTCTGATCCAGTTCCCCGCTAATGGCCTGGGGAAAGCAGTAGAAGATGGCCTAAGTGTTCGGGACCCTGCCACCCACTTGGGAGACCCAGATGAAGTTCCTGGCTCCTGACTTCAGCCTGCCCTAGCAATGGCCATTGTGGCCATCTAGGGAGTGAGCCAGTAAATGGAGGAACTCTCTCTGTGTGTCTCTCCCTGTCTCTCTGACTTTCAAAACAAGCAAACAAATCTTTAAAAAAAATACCACTCAAATTTCAATGAAGGGTTTAGGTCAAAGGGGAAAAAAAAATGGAATGAAACCACATAAAAGGTGGCTGCAGTAGGCTAAGTTAATACAACAGCATCCTGCACGAGGGGGTACTAGTGGATATGGATAGAAACACACTCAAGGTATATTTAGGATTTGATTAGGTGTGAAGTACAGGTGAGAAAACCATCTAAAGTGATACATAGATTTCTGTTTGAGCACTAGGTGCCTGAGAAGGAAAGAATGAGATCAGAAGAAAGCATGAAAAAAAGATTTATTCTTTCAATTCATACTTATTCAGTGTCCAGTATTTTCCAGTTACTAGTGAGATAGGAAGTGGGGATGTAGTATTAATGTAAGCAATGCAAAACTGTTTTTAAATTTTTTATTTATTTTAGAGATAGAATTCCAGACAGAGAGAGGGAGAGATAGAGAGAGAGGTCTTTCATTTGCTGGTTCACTCTCCAAATGGCCGCAAATGCTGGAGCTGGGCCGATCCAAAGCTGCGCTGATCCAAAGCCGGGGCCAAGAGCCTCCTCCAGGCCTCCCATGAGAGTGCAGGGGCCCAGGCACTTTGGCCATCTTCTACTGCTTTCCCAGGCCATAGCAGGGAGCTGGATCACGCAAAAGAGATGCTGGCTTCTGTAAGCACAGGCTTAACCCATTAAGCCACAGCACTGCCCCCAGACAAAACTTTCTTCCTTCTTGGAGTATCTTAATTGGAGCTGTTAACTGATAAGGAGTAAACAAAGCAGGAAAGGAAGGTGGGGAGTGTGAAAGGTGATGGGAGGAAACAATCGTTTTGCATCAGAAAGCCAAGACCAGCTTCACTGAGAGAGAAAGCTGAGTGAAGGAGGTAAAGGGAGTAAGCCAAGCACATTGATAGGGGAACAGCATTCCAAACAGGAAACAGTAACGAGGTGCGAATAATACTTCCTAATTTAAGATGGTCAGATTTGCACCCTATTTAAGAACTATTTTCCAACACCAAGGACATTAAGACCGTTTCCATTATCTCCTAAATGCTTTATTTATTTATTTTTTTGTGTCAAACATTAGGCCTCTGAATTACTGAAGACCAATTTTCATATGATATGAGTATTATGATTTACCTTCCTAAATGTGTACTAGTTTCCTATGTCCCCTTAATGAAACAGCAGCCACTACATTGCAAAATGTTGTCTTTCACTTAAATGAAGCATATGAATATACATGAGTTTGTTGGGCAGGGGAGGGGGGTGGGTTGCATTCTATTCTATTGAACTATTTAGCTACAGTTGGAACAGGATCAGACTATCTTAATTAAAGTGACCTTAGTCGGTGTTGATATATACAGATATAGGTGTTGCCATGAGAGCTTCTGTGCCCTGTTGGTTTTTCTTTTTCATTTTTTTTCTTCTTTTTTTCTTTTGACAGGCAGAGTTAGACAGTGGGAGAGACAGAGTGAAAAGTCTTCCTTCAGATGGTTCACCCCCCAAATGGCCGCCACGGCCGGTGTGCTGCGCCAATCTGAAGCCAGGAGCCAGGTGCTTCCTCCTGGTCTCCCAAGCACTTGGGCCATCCTCCACTGCCTTCCTGGGCCACAGCAGAGAGCTGGACTGGAAGAGGAGCAACCAGGACAGAACCGGCACCCCAACTGGGACTAGAACTCGGAGTGACGGCGCTACAGGCGGAGGATTAGCCTAGTGAGACACGGCGCAGGCTGGTTTTTCTTTTTTGACAGTATCGTGTCCTTTGCATTTTCCCCCTCAAGCAAAACCACTGAGTTAGAAAAAATACAATAAAAGATTTGAAAAACATATACACACACAGCACAAAGGGGCCTTGTAGCCACAATGTATCATAATGCAAAGAATAACTCCTAAAAATCAATTTTTAAAATACAGACAACCTAAGTTCTGAGGAGATGGCTGAGCAGGTCCTGCACTTGCCTCTGTTGTCGAAAACCAGAACAGAGGAAAGACTGCATATCCAGGAGACTGAAGGAAAAAACATCAATAAATCAATGGCAGGAACTATAAACAGCACAGACACTCCAAAAGCCATCAGAGAGAGGCACAAAGCATGCTGCAGTTCCTATCATGGCTTCCCCAATGAGGGAACTCCCTCTTTCTGGGCAAAGGTAAGTGGAAACCTCTGGGACCCCACATTTGCCACACACAGGCAGTGCTAACTACAAGAGGATTCTACAGTCCTTAGGGGCTTTAAACAAGAATAGAAGGCTGCCTGAGATGTAAGCAACTGCTTTCCTACAATAAAAGGAATCCACATTGCCTCCCCCTACCCTAAAAGCCCAGACTCCAGCTGCAGAAGCACATCAATTCTAAACTCTACTCTGTATTAGGACACAGCAGGTGGAAACTCCAGAATTCCCCAGAGCAGAGCACTTCACAGGACAGAGACCAGGGCCCATTGCATCCTACAGCTGAAAGATTGCTGGCACAAGCCCTAAAGCTATGTTATCTCACTATGTGACATCTAAGGAAGCTCCCCTCTGCTTCCTGGGACTTGATACAAGCAGCAGCAAACACATAAGACAGGAGGACAGACCTGAGAAAGTCTCCTTCTTCATCTACTAGTAGAGAGTCCTGGGTGATCAGAACACAAATCCCAGCCTCACGCTTGCACACGCTGTGAGACTGGAGGGCAGTCCCTTCTGTGTTGTGCATCTTGGGGACTGTGGTTGTTGGCGGCAGAATCTCTGGTAACACACTCACTGGTGGGACCTGAAGGGCCCAGTCTTCATTCATATGCTTCAAGCTGTTGGCTTGCTTCAATCTTCTGTTTGAAGATTTATTTACTTACTTGAAAGAGCAATAGAAAGAAAGAGATGAAGAATGTGAGATATCTTCTATCTGATGGTTCATTTCCCAGATGGCCATGATGTCTAGGGCTGGACCAGTCAGAAGCCAGAAGTCTGAAAAACTATCCCGGTTTCCCACATAGGTGGCAGTGGCCTAAGTACTTGCACTATCTTCAGCTGCTTTCCTAGGTATATTTGCAGGTTTATGGATGGGAAGCAAAGCAGCCAGGAATTGAATAGGTGCTCTGATAGCATAAGCAGCAGCTTAACCAACTGTGCTACAATACTAGCCCAAGGAAAACGCATTTCTATAAATTGGGAAAACTAGATATCCATTTGTAGAAGATTGAAGCAAACCATTCCAACCATCACAGTCCTGCCACCCCTCTATATAAAAAATAACCCAAAATAGATCAGAGATATAAATGTAAGACCTGAAATTATGAAGTGACTGTAAGAAAATAAGGAACATACTTCAAGACATTGTTATAGGCAATTTTTAAAAATATCCCCAAAACACAGGCAACAAAAGCAAAAACACACAAATGGAATTATGTTAAACTAACAAGCCTCTTAGTTTGCTCAGCAAAGGAAGCAATCAATAGAATAGAGACAACTAACAGAATGGGAGAAAATATTTGCAAACTATGCATCTGACAAAGATTTAATATTCAGAATATATAATAAACTAAAAATACTGAACAGTAATAAACAAATAATTCAGTTAAAAATGAGCAAAGGATTTGAATAGATATTTCACAAAAGAAGAAATACAAATGACCAACAAACACATTTTAAAAATTCAATATCAATACCCTTTAGGATAATGCAAATCAAAAAACACAATGAAGAATGATCTTACTATAGTTAGATTGGATATTATCAAAACCATAAAATAAAATGTAACAAATGCTGGGCAGGTTGTGGAGAAAAAGGAACCCTTATCCATGGGTGGTAAATGCAAATTAGTACAAGCATTATGGAGAATAGTGTGAATGTTCTTCAAAACACTCAACTATCCTTCTTCTGAGTATATATTTGAAAGAAATGAAATTAGCACATGAAAAAGGTACCTGTAATCTTGTGTTCATTGCAGCACTATTCATAATAGCCAAGATATGAAATCAACCTGTAGTGTCCTTCAGTGGATGAATGGATGAAGAATATGTGCCATATATACTCAGTAGAATGCTATTTGGCATTAAAAAGAAAAAAAATCCTGACATTTGCAGTAAAATGGATAGAAGTGGAGATGATTATGTTAAGTGAAATAAGCCAGACACAGAGACAAATACTGTATGTTCTTGTTCATTTGTGGAAGCTAAAAAACAATAATTGATCTGAAATTCAATTTGTGACAAGTAGAAGTTGGGAATTGTATAGTGAGGAGAAGATAGAGGTAAGTTTTGGGTACCAAAACTTATTCAGATAGAAATAACAAGTTCTAATGTCAGTTCTAAAGTTTTAAAGATCAGTGAGGTGACTATAGCTCACAACAATGTATTCTACACTATATAAAAAATGGAAACAGAGGAGGTGGTAGGCTCCAAACACAAGAAAAGCTAAGGAAATGGAAAGTCTAGTTAGATTTGTTTATGCTGTTGTATATGTGTTGAAATGTTTAGTGTACTCTGTGAAAATATACAAGTCTAGTCTCAGGAAAGGAAAGTCTTCAGGGCTTCCAAAAGACTGCTGGATAGCCAAATATGAACCACAAATTTAATTGACTGTTATAAATGTTCATTTTTATCTAACATTTGGGTTTCCAGGAATTCTAGAATGATCTTTTAGGATCTCTGTAGAAGGAGAGTGTCATGCAATGCTAGGTGGCATTTCTCATGACAACAAACTGCAGTCATAGTTAAATGTTACAACCATTCTCCAGATCTGAGAGAACTGCAAATTTATCACAGAGCTACTGCAGCATTGAATATTATGGAGTTACTGATTTATGTTACTATCTAGTCTTAGTGGATAATTGAGTTTGCAATGTCTGCGTTATAACATCTGTGAGTAGATTTCTGTGTCTTTGAATAAACTAACTCCTAATGCAGATCATGGAAGTCTTATACATGTAGTTACACAGGCCTTCTGGGAGAAAGAATGCAAAGCAGTTAAGAGCACAGGTTTTAGAATCAGGTAACTTTGCATTCTGCAAGAGGTCCTAGCTTGCAGGACCAATGCCATCTCTCATCACCTGTCTTCTAAGCTCAACACCCTTGTCAAATCTAGATATTTGACATGCTTCTATATGACCATCAATTCTTTTCCTGCCTTCCAAGTTTATATTATTGCTGTTCTCCCTCTCTGAAGCCCTTTGGCACATTTTTCTCTTTATAAATAAAGGTCTAGTTGAACTGTCACCATTTTCTGGCAAAGTTACTTTCTCACTCCCATGTCAAGATTCCCCTGGGATCCTATAGTATTTGATATTTTTTCCTATCATATGACATCAATCATTATCATATCATATCATATCACAAGTTATTATTTAAATCTTGCTCTATTGTATTGTGAACTCCACAAGACAGTGCTTATGCTTCCAAAACATAGCAAATGAATGAAAAAAGTACTTGTTTTTAACAAGATTTTAGTTATTCTCATACTTTGAAAGTGACTGCTGCAGGACTATGATAGGAGAACAGAAGAGGAAATAGAGTATATTAACTCAAAGTGATGATAAGGCAAATGTGAGAGTATATATATATATATATATATATATATATATATATATAAATACTGAGAGAGCTTGAAGGCATGAGGTAAAAGAGAGAGGGCAATTAGGACAGTTCAGGCAGATGGGGCAAGATAGAGTGAAAGCCAAACAGCTTGCTATGTGGTGTGCTCACACAACCAATCCGAAGCAGAATTCAGCAAGAAAGCTAGCCGGAGCTAGTGAGGACAGGGAGAACCAATCTGTGAATGATTATGTAGGATGGGAGAGAAGGTGGAGCAGACAGGAAGTCAGGACTGCCAGCATTGTTTGAGGTCCAGGAAGCGCAAGCAGGAAAAGCAGCTTTGTGAAGAATCCAGGGATGTGGACTGGAAAGTTTACATACTTTATCCTTGACTGATGGTTTGTATCCCCCAAAATGTGTATGCTGAGATCTTAATTGTCCAGGTGATGAGTTTAGGATGTAAAGTTTCTAAGTGGTTACTAGGTGAGAGGGGTGAAGTCCTCATGGATGGATTAGTGTCCTGTTAAGAGGCCTGAGTGAACTCCATTGGCTGAGAGGTTACATGGTGAGGATCAGGAGGTGAGGGGTCACATCTTATCTTTGACTTCCTAACCTCCAGCCTTGTGAGAAATAAATTGTTGTTCCTAAGGCACCTAGTTCCTGGTATTAGATCAGTTCAAATGGAAATGAAAGACTTTGAGGTAGGTCCCAGTGCCTACACTGGGGAACCCAACCCTTGAACAGTGTTCTGAGTTCTATGAAAGTGGTGCAGAATCAAAGCCACATTAAGAACAGGCAGTTGAGGAAGAGGAAGAGAATAATTAAAGGCCTATTTTAAGAAAAAATGTTCTAGATTCTAGAACCATTGATCATACATAATAGAATCAAATGTATGTTTTTCTTTCTTCTTGGTGTTTTTAGGCTCAACAGAGATAATTGTAAAATCTCACATATACATTATTCTCCAATATTTACAAAATATGTTGGCATATATTGTGATAATCATTACTGCCTTCTATAACTTGAATATTTAGTGAAACTACTTGAGTTGTTTTGCCTCACATTAACAATTAAAGCAACTCAAGGCCAGCGGGTGCCGGCACACCAGGTTCTAGTCCCAGCTGGGGCGCCAGCTTCTGTCCCGGTTGCTCCTTTTCCAGGCCAGCTCTCTGCTGTGGCCAGGGAGTGCAGTGGAGGATGGCCCAGGTCCTTGGGCCCTGCACCAGCATGGGAGACCAGGAGAAGCACCTGGCTCCTGCCTTCGGATCAGCACCGTGCGTTGGCTGCAGCGGCCGTTGGGGGGTGAAGCAATGGAAAAGGAAGACCTTTTTCTCTGTCTCTCTCACTGTCCACTCTGCCTGTCAAACAAACAAACAAACAAACAAAAAACTCAAACCCACCCACACCCACACCCTCACACATTTTTATTTTTGTCATGCTAGTTTTAAACTTCTGCTACTTTGTTCCATTTTACACACCTTTACAACTCTCTATCTTTTCTGGAGTAAGTACCATTTAATGCTCTAAAGTTTATCTCTGGAATATTTTGATTATTTTAGCTATCATCCATTGATCTACAGAGAAAATAATGGCAACCTTAATATTGTTCTTGAAAGATCAATTTCCAGTTAAGTGACATTTCTTCTTTAGGATATCAAATACAATACATCAAAGGCTTAAATATTAAGAAATATTCAATAGGTACCAAATTGTATAAATAAACATGAGCTTTTCAGCAGGTTTGCAAATATGTTCAAAAGTTCCACCTTTGCAAATAATTTTGCTATATTTTTTGCTGGTCTAGTTGATGCCATCATTATACTAAGCAAAGATGACCATTGTTCTTTATGTCAGTTACAGAGCACAAACAGGAGAAAGCAGGAAACATCCCTGAAGCCACTGCCTCTGGCAAAGGGCCAGTGTGGCTCCTTCTCAGGCCTGACTGATTCAATTGCTAATCTAAACAAGAACTATAAATAATTTTAAAATATCTTTACTCAAATGAGTTAATAGCATGTGCTAAATCCTGCAAACATAAATCAATAAGCTGTACCTAAATAAACCAAAATACGGGAACATACCACCCATTTAATCAGGCTTGGAATCTAAACCAAACTGTTAAATCTAGAAATTAAAAAGGGAACATGAAATTAGGGCTTCAAAGATGCAGGGATATTTAGGATATGTAAACTAGATTAAGAAATCAAACAACTCATGATTCTTACTAAACCTGAAAATTGAAAACCATTAACATCTCTCTTGGCACAACATGGTTTTCAAATCTATATGACATTGCTTGGCTCCATTTTTAGTCAGCATAATTTTGGCTTCTATTCTTGCATGGATAACAGCCAAATTCATCTGTCTTCTATGTCCAATTCTAGCATCTTTGTTTAGTTCCTCGACTGAGATTCTGTTTTAAATAGCCTGAAACATTGCCGTAAAGAAAGAGGTTTTCCTGAGCAATTTGAGGTATCTTTGTCAAATCATGTAGTTATCATCTGAAGCTTTGTTTTCAATTCAGTGGTTTGAAGAGTGTAGCTTTCTTTCTATAACTTGCTTAGAGATTTCAATGCCTCCTTTCACTAGAAATTGCTTTGATTAATATAATTCTCTTTCTGCTATGATTTCTTTTGCTAGTCACTGCCCTCTTTGATGAGTGAAAAATGCAGGTGCTAGATTTCTCAGGAGGGCCAAGTTTAAGGGCAGTGTGTGCATTCCTATCTTACAGCCACAAATTGCTTTTAAAGCTTAAGTTTCTACACAAGTTTATAAAAACCCGGAAGATCATTGTCGCAGATCTTGGGCCTGTTTGCCAGCATATCCATTCCTTAACCCTCTGATTCAGGAAGGATGGTTCCTTTGGCTCCTGAGCCAGCTGACATCCAGCTTGGTTCAGTCAATGGGAGGCGAAGATGAGAGGCAGCGGGACTATCCTCCTCCTTTAGCGGTTTTCCTGGTACAGCTTGATTGTCTTGTACTCCAGCTGCCATGGATGGGCCCGCCATTGTTGCACCATCCAGGGTGACTCCCGATTCTGGGCTTTGATCCTACCATCCTTTGTCTTTGATTCTCTAGCAAACAATTGCTAGTGAATTCTTGATAGTGTTAATCTCTGTGTTACCACACTCTTAGCAGTTGTCATTCTTAGCTTTTCTGTCACCTGTGCAATAAATTTCCTGCATTAAATACCATTTCTATAAACCCTTGAAGTGGATAATATTTTGCTAGATAAATCTTGGTTGAACATGCATCAACTCTTAGCTAAGTATAAATTAGGAGATTTTAAGTTTAATGCATATATTACCAGAACTCGCAGAAGGATTTATGAAGGTTATTTTAGCATGTGAATTAATATTAGTCAAATATGTACAACAAAAGTTACTGCTGGTGAGTTGGCATTGTGGCATAGCAGGTTGAGCCCCCACTTTTAGCACAGGCAACATACGTAGGCATCAGTTCAAGTCCTGGCTGCTCCATTTTCTATCCAACTCCCTGGTAATGCACCTGGGAAAGCAATGGAAGGTGGCCCAAGTGCTTGGGAGCCTACACCCACCTGGAAGACCTGGATGGAGTTCCAGTCTCCTGGCTTCAGCCTTGCTCAGTCTGGACCATTGTAGTGATTTAGGAAGTGAATCAGATTATGGAAGATTTCTCTGATTCTGTTTGTCTCCATCTATATATAATCCTCTTCCAAATAAATAAATAAATAAATCTTTAAAAGAAAAATTAATGGTGGGATGTTCCTACAAAAATTCTTAAAAATTTCCAAATCAGGAGGTGATTAATTGAACTAGATATTTAGAAATATTCATTATTGATCAATTATGTAAGGCATTTAAAATACATTAGGAATAATCAAATCCTTTGTAAGATATTTTTAAATCTATTTGAAAGGCAGAGAGACAGAGAGGTGGAAAGAGACAGAGACCAACAAACAGAGGTCTTCCATTCAGTGATGTACTTCCCAAAAGCTGGCAAGAGCTGAGGCTAGGCGAGGCCAAAGCCAGGAGCCTGAAACTCGACTGGATCTCTGACATGAGTGTCGGAGGGAGACCAAACACTTGTTATCCCACTGCTTCTCTGGGTGCTTATTGGCAGGAGATTGGCATCAGAAGCACAGCTGGAACCTGAACCCAGGCATTTCAGTCGGGATGCAAGTGTCCCAAGTGGCATCTTAACCTCTGCACTAAAGGCTCATCTCTGTAAAATATTCTTATATGCTATTAGAACACTTAATTACTTTTTCTAATACATCAGGTCAGCTTTTGTGACCAAGCATTCTCATCTGAATTGATATGAAATATAAACATTGATGATGCATTAAAATCTACTTATAATTGTATCTAAAAACATAAAGAGTAAAAAAAGATTTGCAAAAGTGAATACTGCCTATGCCTAATTAAATAATTACAAATAAATAAAATAACTGTAAGTTTAAGTGATAAGGCTTTTTCTTTTGTAACTATTTGTTATTTTTCTAGTTTGGGTGCAGGTAATAACAGTCATTATCACAAAAGTTCTTCCATTTGACATATAGGCATTTGGGGAGTGACCCAGAAGATGGGAGTTCTTTCTCTTTCTGTTTCTTTCTCTGTCTCTGTTATTGCCTCTAATTTGAATAAAAGTTTTTAAGGATCATCAACTTTGAAGTGTATGCCATAAGTAAATATAGCACTCTTAAGTGTTAACAAGACTTATTTTGAAAAGATTTAATGCTTCTAAGTTCTTTGTAAAGATGTTGTTTTCACTTTTGTATCTGTGTTTTACCAATGGAATCACAGATTAACGTGTAAAACATTTTGTCAGTCCTTTTATATAATTCTTATGTCATTTATGCATAAAAAATAGTCATTTCAGGAAACCACCTCAGAAGGCATTCCTTACTGTGTCTTCATATGAAAGAGATAACATTCAAGCACATTCATATAACATGCAAAACCAAACCAAAGTGGATAATGTGCTTGATTCCTTGTTTGATTCCCTAATGGTCACAGGCAGTCCTGGAAGAAGAATGCAGTGGGGAAAGGCAAAGAGACAGTGTCCAAAGTATTGATGTGCACAAATAGATCTCATCAAAATATGCTGCTGTGGCCTTCTCGATTCCCATTTTATCTGAATCTTTGTGAGAAAATGAAAATGGTTTTACATTCCTTAAATTCCACATGATAATCTGTGTGAACTTATTCTACTTAAATGTGATCTGGTAGAAAGGTTTCCTCTATTGTCACTGCACTCATAACTGAAGAACTACAGTAACTGACAAAGCTATTCTTAGAAGCCACCCTAGTCAACTCATTCTCCTACAAAGAATCTAATGAACAAAAGAAAAAAGAAAACTTCTTTTTGATGTGGACTTACTAATTATATTTCTGTCAAACTGGCATATTGTCAACAGTAATGTAACTGTACAAATGATATGTAAACCAAAAACATTCAAAACCAATCCTTTGAAAACATTAATTTTTATGCTATTAAATGGTGCCTGACTAGCAAGATATGCTCTGTTTGAAGAACAAAGTAATGGTACCTAGGTCTTTCATTCTGTGATATTATCCTTCTGTCAAATTTCCCCATCTCTTTATTTCTCCTAAGTATTATGGTAGTGACTGTAAATCAATTCAAATTAGAGTGGTCCTTCTTAAATCCTAATGTATACATAAATCACTCAGGCATTCCATGAAAAAGTTTGTCCTGATTCCATAGATCTATTATATGGCTTGAACTTCTGCATTGTTAACTAGCTTTCAGAAAATATCCATGTGCCGATTTGTGAACCATATTTTCAATAGGAAGGAATTAAATTTCTTAACTCTCTTCCCTGTAAGCTATATCTCCTTGAAGACGAGAACTGTTTCTTATTTATTGCATATACAATAACACATAGTAAATATAAGAGTATTCCATGAATCATTTATTATGTTTTGATAAATGCTCTAATCATTCACTCTGTGTCTTCTAATAAAATACTTCTACAATGTTTTCCATGAGTGCTGAATTAGAACTCCAAAAGCTAAATGTCTTCATATGTAAGACAATATAACTCAGCAATATGAAACCTACACACACAAAACACACACAAATATATGATTTCAAGTTCAAATCCACTATATTGGAAATCCTATGGCTAGATCACGCTTTATTTATGAACAGCAGCATTGTAAAAGTACATTGTAATGACAAAAATTAATAAATAAGAAAACTTGTCCTAGAAGGAAGATGTAAGAGATAAAATGATGAAATATTAATGGTTTATGTACATAGCATATTTTAAGACTATATAATGGTTTCCCATAAAGTATAAAAACAATTATAATTATTAAGTGTAAATCAATCAATATAATTTTCCTAGTTTTGCATTTAGAATTGCAAAATGGGATTAACCCTGTTTTAATCATTAGTGAAGGGAAATCTGATAAATCAGACGTTTTTGGTATGAAGCTAAGGGGGATTAAATATTCCAAATGATAGAGCTTCCTTGTTCTCATTTAACTCCTGGATGCTTTTGACTTTATGTGCATCTGTCTATGATATCTGTCTAATGCCTTACATGGGAAGTGGTTCAAGAATGTCCTATAAATCAAAATATAAACAGGGACTGTTAGGAGCACAAGCATGCTAAGTATCTTCCTTTTCTTCTGTTTCCCCAGATTAGCCCTTTATAAATTCCGATGCTAATAGAAATAGAAATGATCACTAAGATTTCTGAGAATTAAACACCTCTTTAATACTTCCTGACAACTTTTTTCCCTCTCCCTGTCCCTCTGCCTTCCTCCCCGCTCTTTCTACACCTCTTCCCGTGTTAGCATAAAGAAAACAAGGGTATTAAGAATACAGGCTACAGGGCTTTGGTCAAAAAAGAGATGGACAAATGTTAGTAGAGATTCGGATAATGACAACTACTATTTTACTTAATCTGTTAGTATCCATATGCCTTTAAGTATGAAGTTGAATTGATTCTATTGGAAAGTTGTTTTCTAAAATGCTATGCTTTTTTGGATGTTGATGACTGCAGTACGACAGCTCATATGTACTGTTGAATACTCTGACAGCATGAAAAAATTTACTGGCTCCTGGATGTTTTATCTTAATGTACCTACAAGTGCCACATTATATTACAGTTTCTTCATGCTTAAAAGGTTTTTCATTGTGGTACAGGAGAGTTTTATCTGGTTTGCCTCATCATTTCCTCACTGGGGCTCTCTCCCCCATCTCTGAAGCAATTTATTTGCAGAATAAGTCCCAATCACTGTATGTAGCAGTATTTTCATCCATGTATTTAAAAGTGATACATTGCTTTCTATCAGTTATATTTACAAGATGGAATTCTTTACTGAAAATAAAAGCAAAATGTGTCATTATCAATTTATGCTTTAAAGTTAGAAGTATTAATTCTATGAGGCATATTTGGAATAGCATTTATAATCATAAATAATAAAATATATGTATATATCATAAAATTATCAGAATATTAGTCCATCAATATTTAACAATAAGAAATGTTATGAAAAATATTCATTTTCCATTAATATCACTCAATAATTTTTACTTAACCCTATCAAACTCCACATAGGATATATGAATAGTAAGACCAAATAAAGTCTCATTAAGAAATATCTTATAATAATTTTTTTTTTGAATTTTATAACACAGCTTCTACTCAAAGACATAGTAAGTAAACTCTCAGACATGACACAAAAACATTCTAAGTAGGAATGATTTGGCTTCTATCAAGATAAACTAAAAATTTTAAACACTTCATTTCCAATATCACTTAAGAGAAATATAAAAGCATTTAATAAACAAGAAATCCTGCTTTATAGGGACACTCAAAAGAAATGAGCATGCATATCAACAGACATGGGTTACTGCCTTTTCCCTCCAATATCTCAATGTATGTGTGTGTGTGTGTGTATGAATTGCACAGCAATATATTTTACATATTTAAGAACAGTTATAAAAAAGATAATATCTAACAGTTGTTTTCACTATTTAGGAATGAAAATCGGCCAGCACTTATAACTTGGCTGTAATATAAACCTTAGATCATTCACATTTTTGAGTTATATTACTGCAAAATCAATTTAATTTATAACAACAATAGCTTTAGTAATGTTGAGACCCAACTGAATGTTATTAATTGTCTTCTTGCTGATGGCATAGACTTTATAAAATCTTTGCAATGAAAAATTTGATTAATTTTCAGAGGTTATGTGAGCTATAGCAGCCGTGTGGCAGCCATTTTGATAGAGAAAAACTCCAGATTTCTCTGGATGACTTGTGGCTATACTTCCTGTTCTTCTTTGGCTCTTTTTGCCAATGAATTGACAGAGCTAATTTACCAATGTGAGAGAGGAAAAGGTCTATTGGATAAAGTTAAACAAATATGGTGAAGAAAAATTTTATATCCTACTGCCAAATTTGAATTTGGAACTACTCAAAAGACTCTTATAAGAGGTTAAAGGCTATCATCTTACACCATGCCTAGTGATCTTTCTCCTCCATTACTGAATCTGTTCACATAATCTTAATTGCAGCAACTGATTTAAGGATCTGGATCTAACTATAGCACTGAAGAAAGCCTCAGAATTCTTCCCACGGTCAAATGATGTACATTAATACTCATTTCTTAATGTTCACTATAACTTAGTGACTATATTTGTATTATCACATATTTAATATTATTAAATCTTAACCCATTCACAAATTGAAATCTAAAAATGAATATGAATAGAAGAAATTTAGCAGTTTTAAGCCTGTGATTACAGAGTGAATTGAAATTATGGTTTTTGCATAAATTACAAAAAATAAAGGAAGGAACGAGGGAGATTGAGGGATGAAGAAAGGAGAGAAATAAGGTTATCTTTTTATAATTGTATCTATGAAATGCATGAAATCTGTTCTCTTTACATTGATCATTTTTAAAAGTTAGTAAAAACTTTAAAATATTTATGCATGATAAAAGTAAATTCATATAAAATGGAGAAAAAATCAAATAAAGGCCTACTTTGTGTGACATATTAAAATTAAGGATCTCTTGCAGCTAAAAATTATATACAAAAGTTGTTCTACCATGTGTAAAAAATGTTTATGACATAGAAGCAAGCACTTTTTTCTATATTAAAAGATATTGCTAATCTAAGGTGAATAGTTGGCATTAAACTCAAATTTAGTAAGAATTGGCAAAATGCACATTGAAAATCCCTGTCTTATAGAATATTTTAATAGCCAATTTTTTTGAAGTCATATACAATAAAATTCCTATCAGAACAGTTTTGTTTGCTAATTATATAACAACATTGATTTTCCTTGTTGACCATAAAGATCATTCTGCTCTCTTTTAAAAAAAGAATATATGGAGAGGGAAAGAGAGAAAGGCAAAGTGCCTTCTGACATTTAGTTGAACCAAATGATTCTTCTTTCTCAATCAGAGAAAACCCAATGAATATTACCTTCAAAAGTATAATTTATTTACTGGCTACAACATTTGTTAGCTACATGTGGGTGAACAACCTTGACTAGTTCTAAAACTTTCCTTAATTTAACTCTTCGCTTCTTCTATGAACTTACACAGCTGTTTGGTTCTTTTGTAAACAGGGAAGGCTGGGCACTTTTGTACAGATCTTTTTAGCATATGAAACATATTGACATGAATATAACATATGTGCCAAAGCAATATTATTCAGCTAACATTTCAACGAAATGCAGCATAAAATTTTAAATTATATATTTCTACATGTGTTTGATTTTTGTTTACTGTATCTGATCCAGAAAAAAAAACAAGATTCTTATTATGAAAACCATCTCTAATATCTTCACATTTTAATATTATCAAAAAGACTGATTAAAACTATGCATTTATCTTACAATTGCCCTAAAGTCAGCAGGTAGTTACAAGGCAGTTTTAATTTATCAGGACCTTGGATGTGTATGTCAAGGGCATTGACACATACAGGTATATCAAACATAGAAAGCAGATAGGATCACTGGGTTTATTGGAGCAGAAATGTGAAAGATACAGGTTCATCATTCTGACTGTACCATCTTAAGCAAATCTGTCACAGCTTATCATGTTAGTTTCTCAAAATAGAATGCACAAGTATTTTTCCTTCCTCAGGTAGAATGATATGATTATTGATTACTTGCTTTTTGTAATTTTAAATTATATATGCAGTATATTAAATTATGTACTTTTATTATTTTTAATCGCCATTCATGAAATCTTCTAATGTTTTTTGTTTTTTATTATCAGGGATATAAGCATTCTCTCTTAAAATATTTTATATATACACTTTCGTTTTCAAAGTACATGTGATTGTCAATACCCTAACTGAACTGTAATGTTTACTTTGCCAAAAATGTACAATTGTATACTCAGTAGAATTTTTTTCATTAAAGTATGAATAACTACAAAGATCTTAATACAAAGTTCAACAATATGTTTTTTCATTATTGTAATACACTACATTAAAAGATCACAAAGTAAAACAAAAGGGTTTTACAAATTTAACAGATCCTGGATGTCAAAAGCAGGCAATTATTTTTTCCAAGATGTTAGTATCAATTTTTAGTTATTGTATACAAACTTGAAGAAAAACTAGATCAGAGCACGAGGTATGTATTCTTGTCAACTATATGTGAAATTTCAGATTATGACCCATAGCATTTTTACTTACTGAAATAAACTACTACTCTTATGGAGGTTCTCTGTACAATAATTATCTTACTTTTCCTACCTTACCTATTAGTAAAAGTAAATATATATATATATATATATATATATACACATATATAATACATATTATAACCCGACCCAAGCAAGGAAGAGGGAGAGGAATTGATATCAACGAAGCACTTGTCTCCATGGAAAGGGGAAGTAAATGTTTCTCTATACACCAAAGACCTAAATGGGATATAACAGGACATTAGCTATTTTGCAATATGCTGTAAAAGCTCACTTCTAAAGTGTCGCTGTTATCTCTCTTTCTCTGTCTCTGTCTCTCTCTTTCTTTTCCTTCTTATTAATAGAGGTGAAGCACTGTCTGGCTTCTTCATTTATATGACTATTCCAGGGCTTAATCTTGAGAAGATATCTGACTACTGACTTTGGTCATTTATTTAGCCCCTGCTCTTCCTCAGAGGGGACTTGACATGAAACAGAGACTTCTAGCTAAATGAAACTTTCACCGATCTTCTCCACAGTGGAGCAGGCTTTGGAGTCTAAGCAAAGGAAGGCCTATTTGGGACAGGTCTCTGACCCCTCTGATGGTATAACAATCCTCCTTCAGGTTTTGCTGGGTTTAAGTGATTCTGTATGGCTTTATTGAATACCAGTTAAGTATTAATGGAAACTTGAGAAATACTCCTTGCAGGAATTTTCAGTCCTAATGGGTTTGAGAAGTAAAAATTTAAATAATGCATCAGGTTTACAAATATATATGTATATATACTCCATTTCTCCTCTCTTGCAATTCACTTGAACAGGAATTTTGCTTTCCAAAATGACCCATGCAGATTAAGTGGATAATTTTCTTGAGGGAATAATTGAAATGGCAATTCAATTTCAGATACAATCAGAAACTCCACGACTTTTAGCCTGATCTTTGTTGCTCCATAGGATTGTTAGCGTGTTAAGGAGCCTCCGGTGCCATTATACAATTTTGTGCCGTGTAAAAGAAGGATCCCAATATTTGGGCAATTCTATAATCTAACTAGAGTTTCTAGTTTGCTTTCTGGAAGGAGCTTCGTTACACCTACGGTGAAGTAGCCTTAGTCAAGCTCCAGGGCTGGTGGCTAAAGGGCTTCCTGTGTCTAGTTAGAACGTGGAATGGAGGTTAATTGAGACCCTTCTCATCATGCCCAGAGGAGGCATTGTTACCATCCAGAAGAATTCAGTTTCTGCAGTTTCTGTGTGCACAGATTCTGTATGGTGTTATCCACTGCCAGTGGAGTAGAAGGGGAGGATTTTGAAAAGAACAGATACCATGATTCTCAAATGAACAATGCTTCATGTGATAGGCATGGCCAATGTAAGGATAGCTCAAAAGAAAAGAAGCTAATTCCATGCAAAGGGAGAAAAGATAACAAATGCAAGAAGAAATGAAAACTTAGATGAACTTTTATCATAGACATCCATTCATACCAATAATAGTAACATCATCAAAATATGCTCATAAATTATTAGAGAATGATCCAACATGGGAAGCGAGATACACAGCAGACTCATAGAATGGCAGATGTCCTAAATAGCACTCTGGCCTCAGAATCAGCCCTTAAGGCATTTGGATCTGGCTCAAGAGCCCATGAGAGTATTTTAGGCATGGAAAGCCAAGACACTCTGGAAAAAAAAAAAAAAAGACCTAAATGAAAAATCTCTGCGAGTGAGATCCCAGTGGAAAGAATGGGGCCATCAAAGAAGGAGCTACCTTTCTCTGAAGGGAGGAGAGAACTTCCACTTTGACTATGATCCTGTTGGAATAGGATCGAAGTTGGCAAACCCTAAAGGCTTCCATAGCCTCGGCAACTCATGACTAGAGCCTAGGGAGATTACTGACACCATAAACAAGAGTGTCAAATTGTTAAATCAACATCAGGAGTCACTGTGTACTTACGTCTCATGAGGGATCTGTCCTTAATGTGTTGTCCAATATGAAGTAATGCTATAACTAGTACTAAAACAGTATTTTTACACTTTGCGTTTCTGTGTGGGTGCAAACTGATGAAATCTTTACTTAGTACACACTGAATCGATCTTCTGTATATAAAGATAATTGAAAATGAAAAAAAAACTTGGTGTTAAATTGGAAATTGCATAGAAAATTAATAATTTTTTTAAAAAATATCATGTAGGATCTCTGTCCTTAATGTGCTATACATTGTGAATTAATACTATAACTAGTACTCCAACAGTATTTTTCACTCTGTGTTGCTATGTGGGGGCAAACTGTTGAAATCTTTATGTAATATATACTAAACTGATCTTCTGTATATAAAGGGAATTGAAAAAAAATAGAGCTGAGTTGCAAAAAGATGGTCTCATTTTATGCATTTGGATGCTCTTGGTTTCCATGAAAATCCTGGTTTCACATCCATTTTCAATCTTTCCCATTGGCTCCCCACTTGAATAAGCTAAAACATACATTAACTTTTTAATGTACAGGTTTCCATTTATTCTCAAGCACAATTTAGTATCAAAAAAGTGAAATTATTGGGTTTTATATTGACATCTGCTTGCCTAAAGTCAAGCAGACAATTCTTTAATTCATTTCACCAAATTTTAGCAAAATATAGACAAGTGCTTGATGAGTTTATAGATATTTTCCCAACTGTTACATTTCTTCTTCACAAAGTACTTTTTTAAAAAAATAAGATTCATTCATTTATTTGAAAGGCAGAGTTACAGAGGCAGAGACGGAGGGAGGAGAGGCAAAGGCATACGCAGAAGCACAGAGAGAGAAGTCTTCACTTCCCAGATGACTGCAACACCGGGAGTTGGGCCTATGCGAAGCCAGGAGCCAGGAGCTTCTTCTGGGTCTCTCACATGGATCTAGGGTTCCAAGGACTTGGGCCATCCTCTACTGCTTTCCCAGGCCATAGCAGAAAGATGGGTCTCGAACCGACACCCATATGGAATGTTGGCACCACAGGGGCACCTTTACCCTCTACACCACAGCACTAGCCCTATCACAAAATTTTACTCCTATTAATGATATAATCAATTTGTTTGCCTTTTTTCTTCTAATTTATGAATATAGATTCAACAAAAAGTCTGGGAACATCTCATGTGGTTAGAAGTGTCCCCATATTCCGTATTAGTAGTTATAGGTCATAAATTGATAGGAAACAATCTTTATCAGCACCCACGTACCTACCTACTTCTGCTCACATGTCAGCATGATATACAATGCTTGGCTCACAATGCTAAAAAATGAAAAGAATATATTCAAGAAAAAATAAATGCTAAATGCTAATGTGTCTTCCCAAATATACAATACTATGTACTCAAATTTGGCCTCAATCAATTCTAACTGTCCAATTCAGTTTGTTAGCTAAGAAGCAAGCTTTCAGTGTTTCAGTTATGGGAACTCCCTGCCCATTTCTAACATTTTGACTTATTCAATTCATATAAATCAAGAAGCAATTAAGCTGAATGCAATGAAAGTCAGTATGCCAGTCTTATATTCATGTCAGAACAGAAGTGAAAATTAAAGATAGTGCCAAATTTGACTGATATTGCAAAGATAAACCCTAAGATTTGAAGTTTAGATAGAGTATAATAATTTAGACCTCAAACTCGTATAGACTAATGTTTTGAAATATTGAAATGATTCTTTCTGGAAAAATTAAAGCATCCAAGGAAGTAAATATTTCGTATTTTTCTTACATGACCACCTTCTACTATATTTATGGCTCATACGAATGGTCCACCCCTTTTCAGAATAATTCCTGATTATCCTAACTTACAATATTTTCCTCATTATATATGTTACTATGATTCAATGCTTGCCTCAGTCATTTATTTCTATATTTCCATACTGAGAAGTACAGACTTTCTTGTGATTCCTCCATCTACTATCTTCAGAGAACAAATTTATCCACTTGAAGACAATTACTTTGTCCTGCTAGTCTGGTGTTCCACCTATCCTTCTATTTCTTCTATCCTTCCTTATGTTTCTTTCTCTATTCAAATTTGGGATTTTTTTGGCTGTATAGATGAATGTGTCCAAGCCTTTAGCTATTTTGACCTGAATTTTTACTTAGATGATGATAGTTTGTCTTATGTCAACGAATGCGTCCATTAAGATCACAAAGACATGTATGGTGTCTGGCGTGTGTGTATGTGTGTGTGTGTGTGCACGCATGTGCGCTTTTTAGGACACTGAAGAGCTGACAATGCAGTCAAGACTTGAAATGAAGTGGCAATGTCCTGGAAAGAAAGAAAATATTGAAAGATGAACCCAAAGGCAAGTATTTATCATTGCTTGTCCTCCTTGAAGAACTTATCAGTTACCAGTAAACACCTGAGAAATTAATAATCTTACTGGAGATGTTAGAGGGGTCACAGGGACTGAGGAACCAAAGTTCAGATTTAGGGTTATCAAAATAGTAAGGACCCTTACTGGGACTCTAAAGTTATACATTAAAATGTAAAGACATGCCAGAAATAAACCCTCTCTCCCAGGACTGAACTTCAGTCACAAGTTATTATTTTTTAAAGATTGATTTATTATTTGAAAGGCAGATATACAGAGAGAGAAGGAAAGAGATATTCCATCCATTGGTTCACTCCCCAAATGGACTCAGTGGCTGGAGCTGGGCCAATCTGAAGCCAGAAACCCAGGGCTTCTTCTGAGTCTCCCACATGGGTGGAGGGACCCAAGGACTTGGACCATCCTCTGTTGCTTTGCCAAGCACGTATATCAGGGAGCTGAACTGGAAGTGGAGCAAAGCTGGGACTTGAACCTGTGCCCAGATGAAATACCTGAGCTGCGGATGGAGGCTTAACCTTTACTCCACAGTGATGGCCCTGGTCACAAACTATTTGAACCCTAATTGACATCTGAGTTTCTTCCCTTCAGACTAAAAGGCTGTCTCACATATTCAGGGATTCAGTAATTGGATTGGACTGGGGCAATCTGCCCCTGGTCTGATGCCTGCCAGAATTAGAAGTCTCTTGTGGAAGATTACAATAATTAGTCACTCAGTCACAACTAATCTCTACAGTTTTGCATACATATTGTTTGGTATTAAATAAGAAGTCATAAAGTACAACAATGTACTTTATATTTTTAAAAATTTAGGAGATAAGATTTTGAATGTTTTCAACAAAAAGACATAAGAAATATTTGTGGAGGTAGGTTTGTCTACCCTGGTTTTAACACTAAACAGTGTACACATGTACTGCAATAGCACATTGTGCTTCATAAAAGGGTAGAATTTATTTATCAGTTTTAATATAGTGATAAAATAAAAGCTTATCAACTATAAGGAAAACAAAAGCAAAGGATACAAACTGAAAGAAAAAAAAAGATAACAGAATTAGAACCACAGATGAACCAGGCACTAGAATTAGCCGATGAGTTTTTAAATAAATGTATGTAGCTTGCTTAGCAAACTGGTCTACATAAAGTGGACAAGTGCATATTATAAAGCTGAAAATAATAAGTAATTCGATATATATAGATAATAGAAAATTAGTTTCTTTTAACTGTTTTAGATTATGCGTAACAAAGGACTAAGATTAATTTGAATTAGGCAAACATTTCTCAAAAGGACATCCCCGCTGCCTAGTAGAGGAATAGTGAACAGTAATTTAAGTTAGTAGAAAATATCCAAACTGAAGCACAGAGAAATGAAGCAATAACTCATCTCTTCATGTCTAAAACTCCATAATTAAAGCTTATGGAGTAAAAGGAGTCAGACAAAATAAGGAAGAAAGAACAGCCCAAGATATTCACATCCAACCCTGAAACATCTTATAAGTAGCGTAGAGTAGAACAAAAGTATTATTTGGGAGTGAGGTTGTGTTAAACTACTACTATAATAGGTTGTGATAAACTACTACTATAATACTCTTTTATATATATATAACTCTACCTGTCAAATAAAAAAAAGGAAGAAAGAAAGAAGAAAGATATATAATAAATATATAGATATTTATGAAATTTTAATATTATATTACATATAAATTTATATTTATATATAAAATATATTAATATATTTATATATCTTTCTTCTTTCTTTCTTTCTTCCTTCCTTCCTTTTTTTATTTGACAGGTAGAGTTATAGACAGTGAGAGAGACAGAAAGGTCTTCCTTCTGTTGGTTCACTCCCCAAATGACCACTACAGTCGGCACTGCGCGGATCCAAAGCCAGGAGCCAGGTGCTTCCTCCTGGTCTCTCATGTGGGGGCAGGGGCCCAAGAACTTGGGCCATCCTCCACTGCCCTCCTGGGTCCAGCAAAGAGCTGGACTGGAAGAGGAGCAGTCAGGACTAGAACGCGGAGCCCATATGGGATGCCGGCACCACAGGCGGAGGATTAACCAAGTGAGCCATGGCTCTGGCCCCACCACAATACTCTTATAAACCAAATTTAAAATGTGAGAGAAAAAAACTGTCTACAACCGAGACACACACACACATACACACACACACACAGAGAGAGAGAGAGAGAGAGAGAGAATATCTTTCATCCGCTGGTTCACTCTGTTAACAGCCACAATAGCTAAGACTGGGCCAGGCTGAAGCCAGGAGCCAGGAACTTCATCAGTGGTCTATGGACTTGGACCATCTTTCAGTTGCTTCCCACATGCAATAGCAGGGAGCTAGGTTAGAAGGAAAGGAGCAGGAACTCAAACTGGCACTCCAATACAGGATGCTGACATAAATGGTGGTTTCACCAGCTGCTCTACAGTGCCAACCTCAGTGAGAGAATTTTTTTTTACATGAAGCACTTCTGTGTTATCATACAAGATAAAATTTAACCTTTTAAATTAAAATATATGTATAATTTCATAGTAACAAAAGCAGAAAAGCAAAAAGTAAAATTAACGTGTTCTAAGTGGTCTAAACTCTTTGCCTTGTCTAGAAAGTAAAAGTATCAATTTACATTAAAGTATATATAAGCATATATAAGCTCATAACATGGAAGAAGTTTGAAAATAAAGTATACTTGAATTATGCAAAGGAAGGCATTAAAGGCAAGGGGGAAAGGACACAGAATAGTGTGACAAACAGAAAAACTAAATCCAGATGTATGATTGATTCTACTCAATTTAAATGAACTAAAAATTCTAATTAAAACATAACACTTATAGATTGTACAATACACACATGTATGGAGCCATTATATGGTATTCTATAAATATCTACATTTTTGTGTATCTATTCAAAAAGGGACTTTAAATAAAAATATTTGAAAAAAAGATATATCACTTACAAAAGACACGTTAAACATAAGGAAACAGAAAAGGTGAAAGAGAAAGGATATAGAAAGATAAACCAATAAGGACTAGGCACTGAAGCAGAGTAGATTAAGCCACTGCATAGGTCACTTGCATTTCATATTGGGGGTGTTAGGCATCTACTTCTGCCTCTGTTTTCAATCTATATTCCTGGTGATAAACCTGGGAGGTAGCAGATGGCCTAAGTACTTGGATTCCTGTCATCCTTATGGAAGACCTTGATGGAGTCCCTGGCTCCTGGCTTTGGCATGGTTCAGCTCTTGCTGCTGTGAGCATTTGGGAAATGAGCCAGGGGATGGAAGATTGCTCCCTCTCTCTCTATCACTCTGAATTTCATATTAATAAGTAAATAAGGGGCTGGCACTTTGGCATGGCAGGTAAAACTGTCTCCTGCAGTGCTAGCATCCCATATGGACACTGGTTCAAGTCTCAGCTACTCCACTTCCAATCCAGCTCTCTGCTATGACCTGGGAAAGCAGTGGCGGATGGCCCAAGTCCTTGGGCCCCTGCACCCACATGGGAGAACTGGAAGAAGCTCCTAGCTCCTGGCTTCGGATCAGTACAGCTCCAGCTGTTACGGCCAATTGCAGAGTGAACCAGTGGATATATAGAAGACCTCTCTCTCTCTGCGTAACTTTGACTTTCAAATGAATAATCTTTAAAAAAATTATGTGACTGAGATCTTATTAAAAAATAAGTAAATAAAAATTTTAAAAGATAAATCATGTAAAATCTCCCCAGAAGCATAACCAAATTAACTATGTTGATATCAAGCAAAATAGACTTTAAGACAAATGATATTGCTAAACTAAGAATATTTCACAATATAAAGGTACCACACTTAAAGATTTCAGCATTCTAAATTTAAATACACTCAAATAATTAAAGAAATATAATGAAATAGACTTATAGACAAATAATAATAAGCAATAAAAATAACACAGATCAAGATCTCTTCTTATGGAGGAAAGTATCTGGGTTTTGTGACAGCTATTATTCATGTACAGAATTGGGATTATTTTTGGATTCCCACTAATTCAAAGCTGTGTTCTGCAAAGAAAGTGGACAATGCCCTAACTATAAAATACATAATCACTATATGCATGTAGATAAATATATCTCACGGTTTTTGGTCTTAAGATATTGATTATGTAATATTTCTTCAAGTGTGAATCCTGTTTCATAGATATCTGTGTCCTTCAGTTCATGAAGCAGAGTCTAATTCAGCTCTAAAAACAGCTGGTGGGCTAACCAGATGAAAGTCGGCAGCACGGAATTCCTCTCTCTCTCTCTCTCTCTCTGCCTCTATCTCTGTGACTCTGCCTTTCAAATAAAGAATAAATCTTTTTTTATTAAAAAAAAAGAGTCAAAGTAGTTTCAGTAGTGCTATACCTTACAATGTTACTCTTTTTAAAACTTTTATTTAATACATATAAATTTTCAAAGTACAGCTTTTGGATTACAGTGGCTCCCCCCACCCATAACTTCTCTCCCACCAGCAAGCCTCCCATCTCCCGCTCCCTCTCCCATTCCATTCACATCAAGATTCATTTTCAATTATCTTTATATACGGAAGATCAATTTAGTATATACTAAGTAAAGATTTCAACAGTTTGCACTCACATAGAACATAAAGTGTAATATGTTTGAGTACTAGTTATAGCATTACTTCACATTGGACAACACATTAAGGACAGAGATCCTACATGGGGAGTAAGTGCACAGTGACTCCTGTTGTTGACTTAACAATTTGACACTCTTGTTTATGGCGTCAGTAATCTCCCTAGGTTCTTGTCATGAGTTTCCAAGGCTATGAAAGCTTTTGATTTCACCAACTCTGATCTTATTTAGACAGGGTCATAGTCAAAGCGCAAATTCTCTCCTCCCTTTGGAGAAAGGTACCTCCTTCTTTGATGGCCCGTTCTTTCTGCTGGGATCTCACTTGCAGAGATCTTACATTTAGGTGGTTGTGGTTTTTTTGTTTTTTTGTTTTTTTGTTTTTTTTTTTTTTTTTGCCAGAGTGTCTTGGGTTTCCATGCTTGAAATATTGTCACACAGAAGACGAAGTATACTGCCTTTAAAAACCATCATTTAATTACATTTTCTCTGGAATAGACTCTGGCAAGAAAAAAAGTACTGAATTTGCTAAATTTCTCCTCCTGTTCTCTCATTTTCTGTAGGATCATTCTTCCTGCCTATTCCCTTCCTAGCATTCACCACAGCAGATTTCACAGTCCATTCAGCAGACTATAGCTTTTAAAGGGGCAACAATCTACTCACTCTTTTATTTTTCCGTAGAGCCTATCAAAGTCTGTTTTATTCTTCAATATTGAGAAATCCATAACAAATTGGGATAGAGCTTTCTTCATAAAATAAATATAAATAGTAATATTAATTTTGGAATCTAAAATCTTTTAACCAATATTTAATCTAAGTGTCCATAACTTTGTCCATAGAAGATACAGACAATTTGGAAAAGTTCTTTATGCCCACCAGCTAATTAGCATATAAATTTCAGGAGCTTAAATAGCTCTGTACTGAACTGAATGAGTTAAACCTATTCCCAAAGCACACAATATCTTGGAAGGAAGTCATTTACTTACTTTTCTGAACTCATTAATTAAATGTTCATGATACTCTTGGCTTTTACCAAAAATAGAGATGATTCAGTCTCTTTCTGAAGAGACCATATACAGTTTCTATCTAACTGTTATTGTTAGAACCCAAATGTGGCTTATTGGTATCCACCGCTCCTGGGGGACAATGAAGCACATCACAAAGAAAATACTGGTGCAAAGATTCTCTCCAACTAAAACTGCCTGAGAAACAGAAGTTGCTGTTGAATAGTTTGATGTGTGCTGGGCAGAAACTTGAATTGTTTTTTCCTGCATTATGTCTAGTGTGGCACGCTCTCAGGTTCATGGTGGTAAATCTGGTGTTCTATCATGCCTTTCACAATTAACTCAAGGTAGACTCAAGCAACAAGTGTCCTGATAATAATACCATCCATATGCAGGCAAATATGCTAACATGATAGCTTTTCTCAGAGAGGTAATGCTTACTGGGGCACTAGAGATAGTTCTGACTCTTCACATGCAGTTTCTCTATTTGATGAAGATGCCATTTGTATACTCTGGGTTGAAATTACTGTTCTCCTAAAATATTAAATTTCTTCTTATGTGAGCGTCTTTAGCTATGCCAATGGAAATCAGTTAGAAAACGAGATTAATCTCTCAGCCCTGAGCATGAGAACTCAGATACTCCATTTTGCTGAATTTGTGATCACTCCTTTTTTTGTCATTACCTATTTTATGCAAAGTTGTGGGGAATAGGGTAGTTTAAATGCTTCAGTCATTTCTTTTTTGAAACTTTTTTGTGTATTTTAAATCTAAGGAATTGCAAGGGAAGGGAGAATAATCCTCCTGTAAATTAAGTCATGTTGCTCTTGATGATCTGGTCAGACCAGCTGATAAGCTCCCAGTAGAAACGCAGCACAGCAATTGACTGTCATAAAGATTAACATCCATTTGCTTAGCTAATGAGTGCCACATGCATAGCATATCCAAAACTCATGCTTTAAAAGGTTGTATCCATTTTTATCATCACATCTGGAAGCACACCCAGTGTGGTACACAGCTGCATGGCTGATTTTCGTGTTTGTGGGTTGTAATCAGTCTCGTTAATTTTTAGTCATATTCCATATATACTGTGTGCTTGGAAATATATATTATTAACATCTGGAAAAGTTTCACTTTTCAGGTGTTTATAAATGCAGTTTAGCACTATCTTCCTTTCTCTTGGGCCTTGAGTGGTTCTTCTTTGCAAAATTTTTTTTGACACACACATAATATCTTAAACATCTAGAGCTTCATAGGTGATAATGTGAGGATAGATTGCTATAAGTATATGTTTTCAATTACTAAAGAATCACATGACCACATTTGGTCTCTTCCAGTGCTCCTAAAGTAGGAAGATAAGGAAATTCTTCCACAAGATGTTAAATTAAATGTTTAAAATTAGACGGCTATATTTTGCTTTGAGGTACCTGCATGTGTACTTTTAAAAATGTTTAAATGATGTGTCATGTTATGTTGAGTATCTTCTTTCAAAATAAATCCTGCCCCTCAAGGATATCTATATCCAAAGTAACCACACCGTAATGTAGACTATAATAGCCCTTCTGTGCTAAGAAGAACAAGGATAGAAATAGATACTGTATGACTAAATGCTGATTGACAGCTCCATCATAGGCTTGGCGCTTCTTTAGCTAAACTGCAACAAAAAGACTTCCTATCATACCACTCAGCAGATAATAAAATAGTGTAAACAGAAGTAACCTTGTGGGAGAAAAACAGTCTACTGGCTTATAATAATAGAAAATTGAGCATTTACTTTTAAAATATCCTAGATAAAGAACAAAAAAGTAAATAAGTGTTGATTCCCAAGGCAAACTATCCTCTTGATTATCCTTTCAAATATGATTTCTAATAGAAAATATTGCTTTTTCAGGTACTCTACATTCAAGCAAAATACTTCCTTAGTGTACAAGAATTTTTGAAATATAAATGCTGATTGAAATGTCTCCCAGTTACAGATTGGAGACAGCTTAAAAGCTCCAACAAAATGAAACTTCACTTTCAAACCTGTCAAAGTTTACTGCCTGGTTATATTTTTGGGAGGGAAAAAAGGAAAGAATTCTTGTCATCCAACGTTTTACAAGAAGCAGCTGAGGAGCTTTCCAAGGCAGCGCCCTCACAACTTACACACTCACACCTGACCATGAATGGGCTCATTGTTACAGGTAACACAAACTTGTCCAGTGTACCTTTGGAATCACAGAGCCCTCAAAATCCACCCATACTTAGTAACCTTTTCACATATATAAAATAGACTTAAAAGTTATTCCCCTATGGTTTCTTCTAATTCTGTTGTTATCTCTCCAAGAAACTACATCTAGGACACCATCAAAAGTTAAAGCTCAGCTGATTTTGATACAACCTAATATTCTGTTCAAGTCATCTTCCACCCAATTTGAGAAATTTTATGAGAAATGAGTATGATTATACCTATCTCTGATTCAGGTTCACTCTGATGGCAGTAACTTCTATGATCTTGTTGTTAATGCTATTTTTTAAAAAAAACGAGTTAAAGTCTGCAGTTAAAATTCATATCTGTTTTGATCCACATGAAGGGAGCTGAATAGAGATGCTCACAGTGATAGAGTATAAGGGAGTGTAATTAATTGCAGTCACACAGAATCCTTGGACATATAGGGTTTCTGAATCTCTGAATTCAGCAATGCCGTCAGTGTTTTGGCTGGCAGCCTATAACCCTCTTTTAACCTGAGCCCAGCTTACTCAGCAAGCTATGGCAAATGACTGCTGAGCTGTTACTTTCTTATTCCAAAATACACCTCCAGTTGAGAGAGGGACATGCTCTTTTACATATGGTATGGGATTTTGTTTGGGAACTCAATTTTTTGTTATGAGTTTTTTAAAGAAATGTGCAGCAGTGGCAGTGGCAAAAAAATCCCCAGAAACTTTGAAAGGGGAGGAAGGAGGCTGAAGTCACAGAAACTGAGATGCACTACTGTTTTGGCCAGGCACAGAGAGTTGAGAAACATTCTGCAGAAGGGCCAACAAAATCTATCATCTAGTTCTGGGAATACAGAGTTTTGAGCTAACGTCATTTTATCTAGCCTGAAATGCCATCACCACACACAGCTAAACAGAGCAGCCTGATTCTTCTCTCCCATATGTTTACATAGCTAAAGAAGTAGTATCTGAGACTGGTGAAGCAAGGAGGTATTACACTGATTGTGTGTGGGAGGGTGTGTAAGGGGGAGTGAGGAGAAAATGACAAAAGTAACAAGGCATCTCTTGAAGAGTGATCTCTGCCCCCACAACAAGCACAAAAGCTCCACATTGTCTGGGAAATACCTATGCTTTCTAATTACACAACTGCATCAAGTAGAACATTCAAATAGTATACTTTTATTCCTCATTCATTCATCTGTCCTGCAAATATTTATTGAGACCGATATGTGTTGAATATCCTTTCCTGGCCCTGCAGATGTACTGTTTACTGGATGAGCCCCTTTTCCTCCTGTTGCCTATTTTTAAGGCAAATAATCAACAAGCAAACAAGTTGACTACACAGTACATTTCAAGGAATAATAACATGAATAACATGAATTTGGATGAGGTGATAGATCATAGAGGATCTATGATCATAGAGGATCATAGGATCATAGGGGATTTCATAAGCCATAGTAAACTTTGTCTTTTATCCTGAAATTGTTTGGGAAGCCATTACAGAGTTCTCTGTAAAGGAGAGATATGTACTGGTTTAAACTCTTAAATAAACTGTAGGATTTTGATCTCAGCAAGGAGATTTGTGAATGGTGGTATCATTTGCTGAGGTGAGGAAAACTAAAAGTCAGATTGGTGGAAGATAGAAAAAAGTGAGAAAAATATTTCTAATTTAAGTATGTTGAGTTTTTAATGTGTATTAAACAATAAGGAACTATTGAGTAGATAGGTGAAGATAAAAATCTGGAGTTTAGGGAGAGATCTGTATGGTGAAAAGATTTAGGAATTATCAGCACTGAGATTATATGGTAAAGGCTATCAGGGTGGAAGAAATTGTTCAGGGAGTGATTATAGATAGAAAAGAGAATGCCAAGAACCAAGCTGGGGCTCTTGAGCATAACGAAGAGGAGTCCTGGGAGGAAATGGAGAACAATCTGAAAACAAGGAGGAAAATGAATAGTGTATGTACTAGGTAATAAATAGTGTATGTACTAGGGGAAGTAAGAAGATTAAGTCTGTACTGAGGCAGCGGGCAACTCATTCTCTGCAGAGATCTAGTGTGAGAATGATTACAGACTAATGGATTTAGCCTATGATAGGTCAGTGGTGTCCACGGAAAGGTTTCTGTGGAGTAGTAGAGATAAAAGTCTGAGTGGAGCCGTGGAGGACAAAATCAGAAAGGAAATGCTAAAAGCAAATCTTTTCTTTGGGGCCTCAGTTTCTCCATTAATAAAGTGTAGAATTTGACTCAACTCAGAGTCTAACTCCTTTTAGCCAAGCAGTGTTCATATTTTTATCATGAATTTGAACTTTTTGTGTCTACCATTTTGTCAAACCCTAAATTCTTGGTTGATTTCATTCTTTCCCTTTGTAATTAAAAAAAGAGACAGAAAATGTTATTGAATTTTTAAAAAATATATCCCTAGGAGTAATCTTACATTTCAGAGGTCAGGTAATACTATTACTTGCTAGGCTATGCCAATAATTTCAGGAACTTATTTCATATTTATTTCCATTAACAAGAAAATATTTCCATTTCTTATGCTCAATATTTTCTTAATAGATTATTTTTGGAAAATTGCCTTAAGCCACATCTACAGAAAAAATGTTATCATTGACAGCACTACATGAAACATTTAGATGTGTCTAATTTAACCTAAGAGGAGTTTATAAGTTGCTTTACATTTCTGATCCATCATGGTAATGATATTTAATAACTAAACATTTTAAACATAGTTATCTGGAAGATAATCCTATCTTAGTAAAATAAACACCTAAGTAAGCAAATTACTTCCCTTGAAACAACAGAAGAAAATCTCCTGTTTAGGTTATCTTTTTCAGAGACTATTAAAAATTTAATTACTGAGCATTCAAGTCAATATCATACTATGATTACTATTAATAATAATAATAGTAATAACTGGTAGGTCAGGATAGAGTGGTCTGTTGATATGGTCTATCTTTCAACAGAGGCAGAGCAAATGGTCCAAATATGCATTAAACATTTACCAATGTTTCATTGGTAAATATATAAAACATTATTTGTAAACATTAAAACATTCTTTAAACATTAAAACATTTTTTCTATAAAGCAGATTGAATTATGATCCTGGAATGAGGCCTGATTCAAGTTTCACATTTGTTGTGGATTTTGTTTTAATAAGTCAGGAAGATAACCCAAGGAAGTAATTTGATGGAGTTATTTTCCCAAATATGATGGTTTATCCATAGCTGTGAGCTATGATTTCTGAAAGAGCCAAGGTCTGTTTTTTGTTCAATAACAAGCAGGCTGTAATTCTGTATTTTTCTGCTGGTTGTATAATATTTAGGATATTGTGTCTCATTGAAAATTCTTTTAAAAATTTTCTCAGGGGATTCCCCTGCCTAGAATTCATATTTCTTTACATTTCAATTCATAGTAACATATAGCTCATAACTAAAATTAATATTATGTAATAATTCAGAGTAAATTCATATGAAAAATTCAGAATTGTCCTTTCAGTAAAAGTTGTGCACATTAATGACTTTTCTCTTTGAGCTCAGGCTTAACAAACTAGTATTTTTGAATTAGCCCATAGGCTGGCAGTTATAGCCCATCTGTTCTTCTTCCTTCCCATAACATATTCTGTCCAACTCGTCCAACATTGCATTGATCTTCTGCTGTTCTCCAGCGAACACTGACTTCCTTTCTTCCCTGGTCCTTACCCATCCTTGTTTGGAGCTGTCATCTTTGGTTCTTCAACAACTCAGCATTGAATTTCATACCACGGAAATTTAAAATGAAGTTCGAAGCCATTAAATCTGTTTGGTTAAGCCAACAATCAAAACCCCATCTAAATCTGCTATATTTTCCTCTGGTTTTTGACCTTTTGCTTTGTAGAAATTGTCAGTCTTCCCTCCAGAGTCACAATAAAATCCAAATAAGGGTTAAAACTTGACTCTACTTGGGTTTGAAAACTTTTCCCATTCTAGATGTACCCAGACAAAGACTTGAAGCTACAGGATTGAATCTGATAGAACATCTCTTTCCTTAGTCATGTGCAGGAATAGATTAAAGCTAAAGATGGCTCAGATCAATCAGAAGTCCAGACCACTGAAACCACTTTTTGGCTCTTGCAAACTAGTGTTGTTTGCTATTAAGGGAAAATCTATGAACTGAGAGAGCTACCGTTAAAAATTTTGATAAACGATACTCAATTAATCTTAGTGAACCATAGGTTAGGATAAGATGATGCAAAGTTCCTTTAACTATTTTTGTAACCTTGGAAGCATATAGGAGAAAATATTTATTGGTAGTCCCTTGTTTTTATTACAAAATAATATGTATGGTGCTTTATTTAATTCGTTTGTGTGTATATGATGTGTGGGGTTGCAATTTTGCTTGGCTATATCTAAATATTTAGTTATATAATGACATAAATTCCAAAATAGTGCTGCTGAAATTTTTCATTTTATAATGTCTTGAAAACAAAAATCTGTCCTATTGCTCATAGCTCTTATATACAGTAAGTTATTGCTTAAGATTAAGATCTAATTATCAGAAGAAAATACCCTGAGCTATTGGAAACTTCATCCTCCATTCCCTTTGAATCTAAGTTTTTAACAAATTTCATACATTACATCATCACATACTTCCAAATAATTATTTGTCTTTCCCAGAGACTATAAAGAGCCCTTATTCAATGTACTCTGGAACATTCTTTAACCATGGATTGTTTCTCTTTTCTTAAAAGAAAAAATCCAAACTTGTAAACTATTTGGCTGCTCCCACAAGAGGAATGTTTATACCAGCAGGATTTTTGAGTCCTCTTCACTGGCTGTTAGCTATGATGAAGCAGATTGGGTCCAGATTCTGACTTAAATGTCTTGGGTAGGAAAACTCAGAAGGTGAATCTTCAGTGAGGCCTCCATACACTAAAAGCTGCTGCTTAACTGGCAGTAAATGGAGCCTGGCAGCAAAATTAGAGCCTGAAAGAAAATGGATTTTAAAAATGTCTTGAACATGGGCATAAATTATGAACAAAGATTAAGTGCCACATGCTTGCAAACCATCTCTTTCCAAAGAATGTGATATGTAATTTCTGATGTTAAAATAAGAAAAGTCTGTTCTAAATTGATTTTTTATTTTTTATTTTTTTTTCGCTTTTCAGTCAATAATGTTCAATAATGTTGCTGCTCCATTACCAACACAGCCTGCTCATTTTCTGAGCTGGCAAACTAACCTTGGCTCAGTGATCACTATCTTTGACCTGCCCCCACAGGGCCCAGAAATCATGCAAAATAAGCAGTGACTAACTAATTACCAAGGAAATACCATTTGGGGTTATATACCAATCAGGCAACAATCTGGTAGTAAAGCTTTGACAGATAGAAACATTTAGTTGTGATTGTGTATGATGTCATGCGGGTGAGTAAGAATCGAGTTGTGTTCATCAATCTGTTTACATCAGGAGCTCATAAAGAAGAAAATCACCATCACTCTGTGATGATGATTTTCTCTGTTTGACCTTATGCAGCACCTGAAGAGAAGAGATCGCCGACTGATGTGATCAAAGGCATTCATCTCACACACACACACACACACACACACACACTGCACAATATATACTAAGTATTAAAAAAAGTGTTAGTTACTCATAAGTACATTCTTAAATTATAAAGCTTATTTTTCATTTTTGAAGTCTAAAATTTCCTTATTTTTACAGTAGAACTGATTCTCTTTCTTATCTGAACGTGATCTTCTTGGATTCATTCTTTATACTACTGCAGTAATTTACATGATGGAAACACAGATCCTAACAACTGATGACATCCTTTTAGTCCAGCAGAAAAGAATCCAACAAAAGAGTAGGCATATTTCATATTTATATTGGTAGATTGTTTTGTGATTCTTCATGAAATAGATGGATTTTATTAAATATATCTACCAATAATTTTCCTTTTATTGTATATAGAAACCTTCACTTCATCAAATTTCTTCTACCAGTTTTCTATACATACAGTACATGATTTCAGAAATTAATTCACTAGAACTCTTTGTTAAAATTTGTCATTTATCTATTAAAATTCTTCAGCTTTTGTCAGACAATGTACTTAGCTCTGTAATAAGAGTCCCTGAAGATATGTGTGTGATTTGTCAAAAGAGAGACAAAAAGTGTATAAAACTCTAAAATGTCAGCAATCAGGAGATTGAACAGATTTTAGTGAATTTACATAGAATGAATAGAAATCTTTGATATTAATCAACTTAGCTTGGAGGAGTATAAGAGAGGGGGCAAAGAATGATAATTTAAACACAATTTCCACATCACTCCTTCAAAAATTAAAAGTTATTATGCATAAGTATGTGACAGAATTGAAATAACATAAACATAACCATTTATCATTACCTCAAAGTTTAAAACTGAGAATATTCTTTCTGAAGAAGACCATAGAAGAACATAATTGTTCACTTAGTTTGTCTTCTCCAACACAAGTTAACATTAAATGAGACAAAGTATATAGCATTATAAGAGTGTCTGACAGAGAGATTTTTTCCTTTCTCCAAAATTACAGAAATTAGAAGTAGGGGTCATACAGTAAGAGAGAATAGTTTCTGACTTCAAAAACCTGATTAAAAGCTAGAGACCCATAACACAGCGACAATGTCAACAGGAGTTAATATTTCCCAAGTAAAATGTCTATACAAACACATCACTTTTCTTAAGAGTTAGAAGCTATGAGAGTAATGAGATCAAGAGTGTTGAATAGGAAACATTTCCTCAGGGAGTTAGGGGTGAGTTATATTTTGAAAGACAGATTTGTAAATGTAATAAAGACAAATACCTACACGAATTGTTAAGTCTGAGCCAATTGTGTGCAAGCAATAGCCATTAGTTTGGCTTTATTGAATACAAATGTATGTTAATAGTTTGAATGAACTGGCATAGCAAAATATTATAGGCTTGGTGGCTTAAACAACAGAATTTTATTTCTCACAATTTTATTTTTTATAATTCTATGAATCTGAGGTCAAGGTTGACTTCTTCTGAATCCTCTTTCTTTGGCTTGCAAATGGCTTCCTTCTTATATCTTCATATGGTGTTTCTCCTTTGTGAAATTCTCTTTTCTTTTCTTTTCTTTTTTTTTTTTTTTTTTTTTTTTTTTTTTTTTTTTTTTTGTGAGTAAACACCTTTGATTATTCAAGCCTTAAGGCCAAATCCTATTTTTGGCTGCACAGTGAACTTTGCTTTACCTAATCTCTTGGTCTTTGTCTTGACCTGTTTTTTGGGTCTTGTGTAGGCATAGGCTGTTTTGCAGAGAGGGAGAGATTCCTCAGGGGAAAGTGCTTTAGGAAGGATCTAGGCCTCCAGGGTCTCATATCTTCATGTCACTCCCCTACCTTCCTGCCTCACATTGGGGTTGCTCTGAAGATACAGGTGAAACCTTAAGCCTCAGAACAAACTGATTGTGAGCTGTTTCTCCCCATTCTGCCTGTAACTTTGATCCAATGCTAAGACACTAAAGTGCAAAGAAAGAAATGGAACCCCAGGGTTCTGGCCATGGGCCCAACAGGGAGCAAGCTGTGGACAGCGGTGCCCCAGTGGCGCTGTCCCTTGTGCAGACCTCCTGTCTGTGGACATCCACATCCTTTAGCTGGACTCCTTCTCCTCCCAAGTTCATCTCCTAGTCTCTCTCCTTTTGTTCTGGAGTGTCCTAGTACCCTAGGACAGTGGCACTTCAGAGTCAGAAGGTAAGAGAAACGTTTGTCTAAATTTCCTAAATGTTAAAGCTAAACAAAACACCTAAAAGAAAAAAATGACTTATAAAAATATAATGGGGTCACCCCCCAAACTTCTTACATTTTCTATGTATATGAAATGTCAAAATATAATGAATAACTTTCCAAATAGTACCATCTCTCCCTACCCACATATAGTTTATCTGCAGCAGCCCCCATACTGCCCATTCACCTCTTAAAGCTTTACTCTGTAGAACCACTAGATAATAAATCTATGTGAAATTCGATTTCTATTTATATTTCTGTCCAAATTTCCTAGCTTTAGACTAATATCAGTCAAATTGTACTAGGGCCTACACCAATGGCCTCATTTTAACCTACTCACTTTAAATGTCTTCTCTCCAGACGCAATCACATTCTGAAGACTATGCATCAGGGTTTCAGGACATGAACTTGGAGAACAGAGTTTAGTCTATAACATATGCGTTCTGAAGTTAGGGTGTGTTTGACATTCAGATGTCCAGATCTTAGCAAAGCCCAGCAGTCATCAATGGTGTTGTTCTTCATAAAATCCTGTCCTTGGATGTCAGGGGCAGGGAAGCACATCTAAATGTCTCTAAAACCTGAACATGCTTTGATTAGCTCTTTATTTCACTGCTAGAGAAAAACATCGCAGGGCATGTAGAGGGGTGGGAAAATGAGAAGTATAGCTTAGATTCCAATTCCCTGGTTACCACTAACTCCCAAGAGTCTCTGAGTATGAAATTTTCCACATCTTTCACTTTGATTTTTCTAGCGTCTGTAAGAAAAGAGTGGCAGAACAGAGAGGAGACAGAACATGAACTCACAGCCAAAACGAATTTATTCAAGAGAAAATAAGTCTGCAGAGGTGGCTAACTGCTGGTGTGCACACAGAGCAAGCACGTGGCAGAGAGCAAGACTATTTATGGGCTGGGTGTTTATAGCATAAACACCAGGTAAGGGCCATGAGGGGACACAAAACTGAATTATGTTTTCATGGGCTTTTCAGACTCAGTGGACCTTTCTCTGCTGCTGCTTAGTTGGAAAACGCAGAGGGTAGGGTGGAGAAGAATACGGGATGTAGGACCCAGTGGGCTCAAGAATGCAACCGCAAGAGAGTCCCCTGGAGGATCTGATCTGCTCTTAGGCAAGGAAGCAAAATGGCTCAGAGACCTGTGCCCTTGCTCCATCAGTCTCTTCTTCTCATGAAGCCTTGCCCTTCTGTTCCCCAATAGGGTGCCAAGCAGTGTATTGCTATGGAAAAGAGGATTTGTTATGAGTGTACAGGAGTTGGAGAAGGTCACACAGAATTTAATCTAGGAAAGAAAAAAAATCTTCTTTTCTTTGCTTTATTTCTTCAGTTTTTCCTTGCACTGATACCACATGAGAGAGTATACTAGTGTGTAGACAGAATGTGCTGACAGTTTCCCTTTGGATTTAATTTATGATTAGGAAAGTTAGGGAACAGAAAAAAATGCATGAATAATCTTCATAAAGCTACTTTTAGAATTAAAAAATCTTATATTTTTCCATTATTTTTATGTCTTACTTTGGACTTAAGTCATCCATTATGAAGGTGACCTCTGTTATAAAACTAATTTTTCTTTGGAAGTAATTGAGCAATACAGTGAATTTTATGTGCACCAGGCATTGCATTGAACATTTTGCAAATGTGTTCCCCTGTCAAACCTGCTGGGTAGACAATGAGATTATGTCCATTTTATGTATGAATAAACTGAATCACAGAGAGGTTAGCTGATTGATTGTCCAAGAATAGTAATAGCCAGTCACTGCATCCAGGAAGTCTGAATCCAGACCATGGGATCTTAGCCATCATTGTATGGATCTGAAATGAGAAGACTCTTGCTCTGGTACCAGTATTCATGACAAACGGTCATTCTAATTTTAAAATCAGGTCTGCTCTACCATTAGCAGCAAAGAGTGGGGCTTTTTTTAAAGAAAAGAAAACATTTTCACTGAAAAACCAGGACCATATGGTAAGGAAATGCATGCCTCTGTACAAAAGACTCCCCCTGATGCTGTTTACTAATGTATTTGCTGACAATTTTTACATATCCTATGTGTTCTAATACACTGTGGCTCCTTATAAAGCAACCAGACATAAAATATCCCTCCCTAGATATTTTAAATCTAGGATTTTAGAATTGTAAGGTTAATTTCCATAATAGATTCAAAAGATTTTAAATGAAATTTCTGTCTTCCCTTGATTATGCAGCTCACCAAAGCGCTTTTATGTATGCCCTTAAAGATGGCAAGTGTGTGAATGTTCAAATTATTGCTTCACTAACCCACATAGCTAATACAAAAATATAGATGGCATAGAGATTGATCTTATTTTACTGTTCTAAGAAGCTACACTAATGGATGAGATTCTAGTCTGTAATGAAATAAAGGAGACTGACAGACAAATTGATACTTTCTTTGCTGGGTTGAAGCTACACATGAGGATAATTCAGAAGGTTCACTAGCCAGTTTTGACAAAGTCAGTTAGTGTCCCATGTATGCCTTTACTTTCCTAGCTTCCCTGAAATTAGGTTGGAATCATGCAAGGTACTGTGTACACTTGCTAACCTATATTGAACATATAAAATTTGCTGTGTGAAGCTACTGAGATTCAGGCATTAATTTTTGTTAGCACAATATAACAAAATAACTTAGCCATGCTTAACAAAAATGAAGATGACTTCATTTGGATAAATGTGGATGGTGAGGATGCCATCACGATTTCCCATGTTTTCAGATATGCAAACTCAGAGGACTTTCCCTATGTATTTCTCTTTAAGATCCACAAGAATATTCTGGATTTCCTTTCAAACCAATTAGCTAACATCTTGGGATAGACGTTATGGAATCCACAGATAATGTGCAAAAAGTTGAGAACAAATAAAAGTACAAGGGAAAGAATATTTAGAGTAAATATTTGAATGCAACTCAAGTGACTTTGAATGCCTGTGCCTGGTGAAATTTGTTTCCTTGCCACATTTTACATTCATTCTCTTGTCAATCATTGTGCTCCAGAGTTAGCATCATTTTAGTGAGTGCTGTGGCACAACACCTCTATCACCTCTTTAGGACCAAGGTGTTCATTCCTCCAGCTGAAAGCTGATCACTCACAGTGGAGCCCTTCTGTAGGAATTGTAGTCAACCTAAAAGTGCAGCCTGCCCAGAGTATGCCTACCGCAGGATAGCTCACTTCCAGTTACTTGTGGGTATGGTAGATACAAAGGCTTTGCATTTCTTTGAAATGTCTTCCTTGGTTAGGAGCTTCTGACCTAACCAATAGGTGGTGGGAAACCCTATTAGAAATTCTCAGCATTTGAACTCTTCGCTAGGCCAATTGCTACTGGATAGCTTACAGATTAGTCCCAAGAGCTCACTCCAACTCCTGCAGATAAATCTCTATCTCAGAATCTATTTGCGAAGAATCCCAATAGAATTGGGGTGCCTTTTTGTTGTTTCATTTCAGTATTTATTTATTCATTTATTTATGTGTTTATTTGAAAGGCAGAATAACAGACAATAGGAAAGACACACATACACACACACACACACACACACAAAGAGAGAGAGAGAGAGAGAGAGAGAGAGAGAGAGAGAGAGAGAGAGAGAGAAAGAAATCTTCCATCTGCTGGTTCATTTTGCAAATGGCCACAACAGCCAGGGTTAAACCATGCTAAACCCAGGAACCCATACTTCATCCAGAATTGTAATTTACTGCAATTAAATGGTATTTTGTGCATAAAGAAAATCTGTATCTATTTTCTGTTTTTAAATCTCATCTCTTTATCTTAATAGAGGTATTTACAAGCTTGAGTTACCATGCACAATATTTAATTTTGAAACAATTTTAAGTTTCCAGAAAAGTTTAAAAAATATTACATAAATGTCTATTATTAATTACCTAGTTTTCTTAATATTAACATCTTTATTAACTTGGAAGAGTTGCCAATACTAAGAAATGAACTTTAGTACATAACTATTAAGTAACCTCCAGACTTTATTCAGATTTCATCAGATTTTCCATTAACTTCTTTCTGCTCCAAAATACATGCAAGGTAGACTACTGCACTGAGGCATTAAGTATTTTTTGTTGACAAAATTAATAAGACACACATATGCATACAAGTATGTATACAAATGAATTTTTTAAAGATTTATTTGTTTGACAGACAGAAGCAGAGAGAGAGTTAGGTCTTCAATCTGCTGGTTCACTCCTCAGATGGCTGCAACAGCTGGAGCTGCACCAATCTGAAGCCAAGGAGGCAGGAGTTTCTTCTGGGTCTCCCTTGCGGGGGTACAGGGGCCCAAGGACTTCACCATTTTCTACTGCTTTCCCAGGCCATTACAGAGAGCTGGATCGGAACTGGAGCAGTCGGGACTCGAACTAGAGCCCATTTGGGATGCTGGCGCTGCAGACTAGAGCTTTACCCCGCTGCGCCAAGGTGCCAGCCACTACAAATGGATTTAATAAGTAACAAATATCTACAATATGTTAATACACTACATATAGATAGTATATTGATCTGACTTTCAGTAGCTGTGTTACTTCCTATATTTATCTGCACTTCTCTGAGCCTCAATCAACACTTCAAAAATTAAGAAGGATTTTAAATTTGATGAAGTCTTTGGTCATTTATATTTTTTATATTTTGTACTTCAATACTGCTAAAAATGACATGAAGTTTGCAGGGTATTTAATTGGAAAGAAGAAATTCCTATTAAAATTACAATGAGAAATGAAGTTTCCTAATTAATGTAAGTTAAATGGGTATACTTCTGTAACCTTGATGGGATTTTGTTACAATTCTTGATCATTAATTTGATTTTTTAAAAAAGACTCTAAGATAGTTCCCTTGAGCAACCAGAAAAAAACAAAAGATTGAGATAGAACAAGAAAAAACTACATTGATGAAATGAAGAAAATATATTTGAACAATTCTTAAGAGGATTTAGTGAGGAAGGAGAAAGCTGGTAAAGGTCCATAACTCATTAGTTAAGTATATTCATGTTGGGTCAGCAGAGAAATGGCCTGGATTGGTAAAGCTGATGATTAGAGAGCCTCAGTAGATGCCACATTCTGATCAACACTTAATTATTTTTTGTAAATATGAAGTTAGTTCAACAGGTCAAAATGATAATAATTATTATTCTGCAGAAAAACAATTTCTGGAAAAAATTATTCTAATCTTTAGAAGAAAAACTACATAAAATGTATAGTATATGCTTTCATTCAAGTCCGTTATATTATGAGTATCATTAATGAAACTCCATTATAAAGAATATCAGTAATTTATTAATAAACACCAAAAGAAAGACTGTAATATAGAGAATGATTACTTATTTAAATGTATTCAAAAATGACTGATGAAATTTTAAGCATTTTCATCTGAAAATTTCTCTAGAAAAAATATTTCAGTGGACTTAGTGGTTAACAAAATTACAATAAGGTTCAGAGTCTCATTTTTATTAATGGGTATATATTGGTTTTCTAATTTTCAAAAGGTATTTTAATATTGGTATCTTGCATAATGAAGAACTTATGGATATTCATATTTCACCCACTCACCTGTATGTGCAAGTCAGTTATTTAGAAACAACTCTGCTATAAGATTTTTGTCACTTGGAAATAAACACATTGTTTATGAAAGTAATAGGATTTGATTTACTTGAAACAATGATAATCCTTAGGTATGCTACCTAACCAACTCCAGCTACAAATTACGTCCTATTTAATTTATTTTTTTTATTTTTATTTTTTTGACAGGCAGTTAGACAGTGATAGAGAGACAGAGAGAAAGGTCTTCCTTTTTCCGTTGGTTCACCCCCACAGTGGCTGCTACAGCCTGCATGCTGCACCAATCTGAAGCCAGGAGCCAGGTGCTTCCTCCTAGTCTCCCATGGGGGTGCAGGGCCCAAGGACTTGGGCTATCCTCCACTAAACTCTCGGGCCACAGCAGAGAGCTGGACTGAAGAGGAGCAATCGGGACAGAATCCAGCGCCCCAACCGGGTCTAGAACCTGGGGTGCCAGCGCCAGCGCTGCAGGTGGAGGATTAGCCTAGTGAGCTGTGGCACTGGTATGTCCTATTTAATTGAGGTTCACTTTATTTTACTGAACTCGGATAAGAGCTCTGTTTGAGCTTTTAAATGATTATGTTGACATGGAGAAATATAATCCAAAGATGAGGTTTTCCTTGTTTTCTGAGGAAAGTCAACTTCTGTTTACCTCACACCTGGCAGAAGGACCATGAGACGTGGTGGTGTTTGGTGTGCTGTTATGTGGATAGAAGCTTTGAAGCCTGTGGGCATTAGGATTTGGGCTCTGGGTATTTTCAGCATGGAAAAAATGGGGTAGTATCAAGCAGTGACTATTCTTTCTGGTAGGTGGTTCTGTTTCTTCTGGAAAGTCCTACAGGCCAACAGAAAGGAATCAGGCTTGCTGTTACTGCTTGGACCTCATCAAACTCTGCCATTCAATGGTTCTAACTGATGCAGATAAGAGGAGCTCCCTTACAGACTAGAGATCTCTTTGTGACATGATTGGACCAACTCAGTTACGTAAGAATCACATAGAAAGAACATTTGGATACTTCAAAAGGGTAGGTGACATTCAGATCTTTCTTATTTGGCTTTGTAATCCAGGATATTGTTATTTTTCCAGCACATTTGCTTTCCTAATTGTGTTTTGCTTGGATTAATATTAAAAAGAGTTTGTCTTCCCTGAGCACACACCAGCTGGGTAGTGGGAGGAAAGGGCCTCTGAGCTAACCAGGCAGTGGGGCAGTACAGTTCTAACATTCAAAATTAGTCATGAATAATTCACCAAGCAGATAATCCACCCATGGACAAGCAAAAGCTACTGGAATCATACCAGGATAATTTTATCCCCTGTTCTAATTCATAGGCTACTAGATTTTTCTTTACATTTTTTGCACTGATTTATAGATACATTAAGATATTTTATGGAAGGAAAATATTTTATGTAAGAAAAATTTAATTGAAATTGATAGTTCTGTAAAAACAGAAAATATTTTACTCTGGTTATATTTCCTTATCATTTGAAAGATTACTAGCATGTTTGAACAGCTAATAAAGTATAAGGTTAATGTTCACATATTTCCAAGATCTGTTAACTTGTGGATATTAGATTCTTATCCAATTGGATATTCATCTGGGAAACAATTGCTTTGCCACTTTGTACCGAGTAACTGAAGTTATTTCCTTTGGATTGTACATGAAAATAACAAAAACATTTCAAAGACATTGTGAGAATTAATAAGATAATAAGGTGTGTGATCAGTCAACAAAAACACTCTAAGTGCTTTAATTTTCTCTTTTTTTGCATGCTTCTATTTCTATTGTCATGAATCAACTTTATTTAGGACACTAGAATAAATGTTGCCCTAATCATTATTTTATAGTTCATTGAACAGCAACAGTATTCTTGGTATAACACAAACATGAAAGAAAATGTACTTCCTGTTCTGGGGCGTGTAGTGAACTACAAAAAAGTCAGAGAAATCTCAGAAACATACATTACTGTATGTAGTGAGTTACTGCTAAAAAAATAGAGATGCGTCTCTACTCTTCCTTTTAAAGATACTTTTTTTGTCCTGATAAATGAAAGCATACTCATATGCATGTGCAAGTGTTCATATGTCATATATTTGAAGTCTGAAGATCACTTCTCTCTGTGAGTCTTTTTAAGAGGGTCTAAAATTAAGACTATGGTTCACTGACAGAATATATTTATTTCTGTGTCCATCCTGTTCTCCACTCTAGGAATATATAGACATTTGGAAAAGTATTTTTTCCTGTGAAAAAAGTAAACCACACCAATTCCTTTCAATACTGAAAGTCAATGTAAATGTTCTATTTAAATGAACATGAAATACAATGTTTCCTTTTAAACATGTAATAATTTTTAATTTTTAAATTTTATTTATTTGATAGAGTTACACAGAGAGATAGAGATATTCCATCCACTGTTTCACTCTGCAAATGGTCACAATGGCCAAGGCTGGGCCAAGCCAAAGCCAGGAGCTAGGAAATCCTTCTGAGACCCCCTTGTGGGTACAGGGGCCCAAAGACTTGGGCCATCCTCTGCTGCTTTCCAAGGCACTTAAGCAGGGAGCTGGATTGGAAGTAGAGCAGTTGGGTCTTGAACCAGGGCCTATATGAGATGCCTGCACTGCAGGTGGTGGCTTAACCTGCTACTCCACAATGACAGCCCCAGGTAATAACTTTTTTTTTTTTTTTTGACAGGCAGAGTGGACAGTGAGAGAGAGAGACAGAGAGAAAGGTCTTCCTTCGCCATTGGTGCACCCTCCAATGGCCACCGCGGTCGGCGCGCTGCGGCCGGTGCACTGCGTTGATCCAAAGGCAGGAGCCAGGTGCTTCTCCTGGTCTCCCATGGGGTGCAGGGTCCAAGCATTCGGGCCATCCTCCACTGTACCCCCCAGGCCACAGCAGAGAGCTGGCCTGGAAGAGGGGCAACCAGGACAGAATCCGGCGCTCCGACCTGGACTAGAACCCAGTGTGCTGGCACTGCAGGCGGAGGATTAGCCTATTGAGCCATGGCGCCGGCCCCCAGGTAATAACTTTTAAAGAATATTCCAACATGAAGGAAATCTCACTCTTATTTCACTGTATAATAAGCTTACTATCCAAGACCATCAACTTGACTCAATTAATTGCATTCCTCTTCTTGAAAAACTCTTTCCTTTTATTACATACTCCCTTGATTTTCTTTCTTTTGCTACTCTTCCCTTTATCTCTCTCATTAATCCCCTATCTTTGATCCACCTCTGTGAAGTGTTATCCAATGTTTTGTTCAACAGCTCTTGTTCTTTCAACACCCTTTTAGGCTTTGAGGATTGTGCTCCATCACCTCCACATGGCTGTCTTTGCGGAGGGGGCATTCCTTAACCTAGAGAATAACTATCGACTCTTTTGGCTCACCAGAGAGCTATACTTCTGAACACCTTAAGACAGCCAGAAAGTGGAAGACACGGTCATATATGGCTGGTGGGTGAAGAAAAAAAAAAATAGTGTCTTTTGTTTTTCACCTTCCAGCTTAGTGTTATATGAACTGAGTATTTTCCATGTTATTATATATAACAAGTTTTAGTCTTCAGAACTGTGAAGAATATTTCAGATCATCATCCTCCAAATATCATTTTGGTTCATTTCTGTATGTTGCAATTTTTATGGTTGAGATATTCCTAATTTAATGTTTTTTTTTAAATGATGAAGCAGTAAAACTTCAGCAATCATTGTACTTTGAGAAAATGAAAAAGTTACTTCTGACAAATGAAGATTTAAAAAGCATATACTAGAGAATAATTTCTAGGTTGCTTTGATATTTTACTTTCCTTTTAAAGATGTGCATGATGTTATGAAATGATTGTAAGTTAAAATATTATTCTAATTAAAACTAAGTAGTAATTCAGATTTCACTCATTATTTGATGACTGTGTGCTCTTCAACTTTACTTTTTTATTTGTTAAAGATTTATTTATTATTTGAAAGGCAGAGTTACAGCAAGACAAAGGCAGAAAGAGAGAGTCTTCCGTCCACTGGTTCACTCCCCACATGACCACAACGGCAGGAGCTGGGCCTATCCAAAGCCAGGAGCCAGGAGCTTCTTCTGGATCTCGCAAGCGGGTACAGGGGCCTAAGAACTTGGATCATCTTCTACTGCTTTTCCAGGTCATAGCAGAAAGCTGGATCAGAAGTGGAGAAGCCAGAACTCGAACTGGGGCCCATATGGGATGCCAGCATTGCAGATGGTGGTCTTACCCACTACACCACAGCATGAGCGCCTTTTGTTTTTTATAATTTATATACTCCAAGGAGGATTTTTTCCTGGTCATTTTATTTCAGCTTTGGAAAAATGTATTGCTCTAAATGAACTGATTTTCCCTCTATAACCCTTATTGCTTAACAATGTTTTAGGCCGGCGCCGTGGCTCAACAGGCTAATCCTCCGCCTTGCGGCGCCGGCACACCGGGTTCTAGTCCCGGTCGGGGCACCGGATTCTGTCCCGGTTGCCCCTCTTCCAGGCCAGCCCTCTGCTGTGGCCCAGGAGTGCAGTGGAGGATGGCCCAGGTGCTTGGGCCCTGCACCCCATGGGGAGACCAGGAAAAGCACCTGGCTCCTGGCTCCTGCCATCGGATGAGCGCGGTGCGCCGGCCGCAGCGCGCCGACCGCGGCGGCCATTGGAGGGTGAACCAAAGGCAAAGGAAGACCTTTCTCTCTGTCTCTCTCACTGTCCACTCTGCCTGTAAAAAAAAAAAAAAAAAAAACAATGTTTTAAGTATTTAAATTCTAAATTAGGCATGAAGCAATCCTAGTTCTATAAAGGAATACATTTTGCACACAGTATCATTGCATGTGTGAAACTTATAAGAATTAAGCATAGGTGTGTAAAAAGAATGGAATTTGGACAGAATTAATGACACATGACAAATATTTAGCAATAAATACCTTTCCTATGAAAGCATTATGAAGATCTTAGAGGATATTAAGAGGAAAATCTGTTTACAACAAAAACAAACCACACCAAATCTAAAAGAAGCCTTAACAAAAATTTGAGAAATCTAGCTGAAGAAAATCAGCACATTTGATGAAGAAATTTTAATAAGCAGAAAGGAATAGCTTATTAATGGACGAAATATTATGGTCATTAAAATATCATTTCCAAATACATGTATAGATGCAATTAAGTTTCAATGGAGTATTTTAAAACTGATAAAAGAGCCTAAAATCTGTGTTGAAAAGTAATCTGGCTAGACTAACTTCCATGCTTTCATCAAAGAGTAAAAATAACAGACTTGCTCTACCTTGTATTAATACATAAGGCATACCACTACAAAAGTGTGTGCTACTAGAGAAAAGAACAGACGCATCAAGGAAACAGAATAAAGTTCTAGAAATAACTCTTTTGATATATATACATATATACATATATATATATATAGTAGCTATGGTAAGTAATATAAAACATTAAGGAAGCAAAGATTATTTAATAAATGGTGAAGAAATTCATCTCCAATAGAATATAGTCTAAAAGTATTTTATTTAGTTCATAGCTGTTTTGATTCAGTGCCTATAAGTTTGTTGTCATGTAGTAAATGGTCATTATAGGGGCTGGCGCTGTGGTGCAGCGGGTTAAAGCCCTGGCCTGAAGCACCGGCATCCCATATGGGCACTGGTTCTAGTTCTGGCTGTTCTTCTTCCAATCCAGCTCCCTGCTATGGCCTGGAAAAGCAGCGCAAGATGGCCCAAGTCCTTGGGCTCCTGCACCCACATGGGAGACCAGGAAGAAACTTCTTGCTACTGGCTTTGGATAGGCACAGCTCTGGCCGTTGTGGCCATCTGGGGAGTGAACCAGCAGATGGAAGACCTCTCTCTGTGTCTCTACCTCTCTGTAACTCTGTCTTTCAAATAAATAAAATAAATCTTAAAAAATGGTCACTATGCATCTGTAGAATGAAAAACTGTTTGAAAAAGTCAATTTTGATCATCATATGACACAGTCCCTCTAAGATTGAGACTTAAATAAATGGCATCATTTAAAAAATCCTTCAACAGAAATCAGTACTCAAATTTTTTGGTGGAGGAAAACTTTCTACACAACAATAGATCATAACACATGAGAAACATACATTTGATGATACTGAAATACAAAATTGTGTCAGCATGGGTGGGTATTTGATCCAGCAGTGCAGATGTCATCTGGGACTCCTCTATACCACATCAAAGTTCCTCGATTTGAGTCCGACTCTGCTCCTTATTCCAGCTTCTTACACGTGTGGCCTGGGAGGCAGTGTATGAGGGCTCAAGTCATGGAGTCAAGAAACACATAGAAACATACAAGGAATATAGATGCTACAATGATTCCATAGATAATTTTATTTAATATGATGTGTATAGTTGTTTTTTCTTAGCATTCTATACTTAGTTTTTTTTTTTTACTGAAAGATAATCTTTAATAGAAATCAAAGAAATTTTTAATTCTTAAAAGTCAATATACAAGACATAAGGTATTAATTATGTTGTAAGGTCAAAATAAGTTTATTTTAGTGTATACATGTATGTGTATGTGTGTGTGTGTGTGTGTGTATCTGTGTAGAATTATGAAACCAATGTAGTAAGGACCTTAAAAAGGAAGTAGGATTGTGCCACTCTCTGTCTAACCACTCAAAGGCTTACCAGCATGGCTAAAACAAAATCCATACTTCCTAACAAGACCTCTAAGGCCGTACAGGAATTGGCTCTTGCCACATGTCATCTCCTATTAGCCCTTACCACTCATAGCTTATGTTTTCTATTTCTCAGGCATATCTCCTACCTTCAATGCCCAGGAAGGACCATCCACATTTCATGCCTGAGTATCTTCGGATATGTTCTTTCATGTGTGTGAAATACTACTCTCCCCTGCCTTCCATCTTTATTCCCCCCTAGACCAATTTCTTGTTAAATTTTAGTGCTGAGCTTGAATATTGCTCAAAAAAGTCTTTGTTTGACACTCCCTCGGACTTACCCCTAAGGATAAGGCTAGAAACTTGCCATAGAACTCCAAATCCCATTAAGTTGGCAGGTGCCAATGTTATCTTACTAGTTAAAATGATCAGTTTAAGTTCATAACTGATCATAAATATATGATTAAGTGTCAAATGGATCAAATAAATAATACCAGTGTCTACTAATAATAATTGATAGAATTAAAAAGCAGAGAATGATCCTACATGGGAAGCAGGATACAAAGCAGACTCATAGAATGACAAATGCCCTAAACAACTTTCTGGCCTTAAGGCATTCAGATCTGGCTAAAAATGAGAGTATCTCAGGCATGGAAATAAATAAAATAAAAGTTTTCTTTTCTATAAAAAAATCTTTGTGTGAAACCAGCATAAATTGAGTTTCATACCTATTCTCCAATCTTTCCATTCATAGCACTTAGCCTAATTTGGGGAGGAGAAAATTTAGAAAAATCATTTGAAGGTGTTCAGCCTGTTTTTAACTTTTATTTAATAAATATAAAATTCCAAAGTACAGATTTTGGATTACAGTGGCTTTTTCCCCCTATAACCTCCCTCCCACCCACAACCATCCCATCTCCTGCTCCCTCTCCTATTCCATTCACATCAAGATTCATTTTCAATTATCTTTATATACAGAAAATCAATTTAGCATATACTAAGTAAAGATTTCAACAGTTTGCACCCACACAGAAACACAAAGTATAAAGTACTGTTTGAGTAGTAGTTTTACCGTTAATTCACATAGTACAACACATTAAGGACAGAGATCCTACATGAGGTGTAAGTGCACAGTGACTCCTGTTGTTGATTTAACAGCACTCTTGTTTTTGGGGTCAGTAATCACTGAAGGCTCTGTCATGAGTTGCTAAGGCTATGGAGGCCTTTTGAACTTGCCAACTCCAATCTTATTTAGACAAGGCCATAGTCAAAGTGGAAGTTCTCTCCTCCCATCAGAGAAAGATACCTCCTTCTCTGATGGCCCGTTCTTTCTGCTGGGATCTCACTCACAGAGATCTTTCATTTAGATCATTTTTTTTCCAGAATGTCTTGGCTTTCCATGCCTGAAATACTTTCATGGGCTTTTTAGCTGGATCTGAATGCCTTAAGGGCTGATTCTGAGGCCAGAGTGCTGTAACAGTCTTTTTTACTCATTCCTGGATTTTTTTAATTGTTTGCTTTGAAAAATTAGCAGTCTCAGAATATCAAAATAGTTAAAGGTATTTCTTTTTTTTTTTTTAAGTTTATTTATTTGATTGATGGTTCTGTGACACAGAGGGTAAAGCTGCCACCTGCTCCACATCTGGTCCAGCTCTCTGCTATGGCCTGGGAAAGCAGGAAATCCTCCGATGGGCCAGGTTCTTGGGGCCCTGCACCCACTAGGAAAGTCCTGGAGGAAGCTCCTGGCTTCAAATCAGTACAGCTCCAGCCACTGCAGCCAAATGGGGAATGAAGCAGCGGATACAAGACTAACCCCCCTCTCTCTCAGTGTAACTCTGACTTTCAAATAAATAAATCTTAAAAAAAGAACTTTATTTATTTAAAAGAGGGAGAAGGGAGGTCTTCCACCTAATGGTTTACTACTCAGATGGCCACAAAGGTATTTCAAAAAGTCTGTGGAAAATCAATTAAAAATAAGTTTATTTTAGTATAGAAAAACTTGAAATCCATGCTTATCATGGCTCTTCCTAAAGTTCATAAAAGGTATATTATTAAAAATACATGAATTTTTAAATTTTTGCACCAAAATAAACTCATCTTCTAATTGTTTTTCATGAACTTTTCCAAGTATTCCCCTACAATGCAAAAACATTGACAATTTGCACCATTCCTGGTGGAAATGAGTGCATGCAAAAGAATAGGAGTATACTTGAGTATACTTGAGAGGGAAATAAGTAAATGGGTTAATCATGTACTGAGGAAATTTGGCATCGAATAGTTACCTGAAGATTTATTCAAGATATATTAGATAATGCATTTAGATGCTTTCTGATAATAGGTTTCACTGACGTGTTAAAGTACAATATTTCCCGTGTCATAACTTTTGACCAATGAGGATGAAATTGCAAAGAACTTTGCAGATCTTTGTAGATCTTTAGAGCTAAATCCACCCTCATTTGGCAACATAGGGTTTCCTTGTAACTAAAAACTAAGGATTACACTCATTCGTCTCTGGAGAATCTGTGTAATACTTAAATGGGAATACTAGGAACTGAAAGCATACAAAAATAGGAGTATTATAACAATAGCTTCCTTTTCTCATATAAAAAAGGAAGCTTACTAGAAATAGGAAAGTAAAGCAGGCCTACAAGACCTATCTTTGTTGTCATTTTACTCCTATTCCTATTTTCCTCTCAAATCTGAGATGAAAATATCAAGAGAAGGCTCTTCTTTGGGATTAATTCTTGAAATTCACTCACAGCTCATTTAAAAATGTAAGTGTCATTATGGCTCTAGGAATACTATGTATAACCAGAAATATTTGGGCTCTAGTTAGAGAATCAGAGAAATAAAAGTAAATATAATTAAAGAGAAAATTTTAAGTGCTAGTGAAGAAACAATGCAACACCACAAATAATGATATAGGTTAAGCTTGCAGAGCTATTTAAGATTAGGGCTTAAAGAAAATATATCAGTTGTTAATTTATTGCCCCTTACCTCTAACTGCACCCTTCCACATATACTCTGCAAAAAACAACAGAATTCTTTTAAATATTTGTTTTTAAGGTGAGTGAGGTGGCAACGGATATTGTGGCACAGCAGATTAAGCCACCACTTGTTAAGCTAGCATCCCACGTTATAGCACCAGTTTGAGTCCCAGCTGTTTGTTTCTGATCTAGCTTCCTGCTAATGCACTTGGTCAGGCAGCAGAAGATAGCCCAAGTACTTGTTGCCCACTGCCGTACGTGAGGGAGATCAGAAAGGAATTCCTGGACTTAGCCTGCTCCAGCCCTAGATGTTGTGACTATCTGGGAAGAGAAGAGAAGAGGAAGATCCCTCTTAAAATCGTTTTTTTTTTTTTTAAAGTGAATGTGATATCGGGGCAAGCACTGTGACAGAGTAGGTTAACCCATTGTTTGGGACATCCATATCCCATATTGAAGTGCCAGTTCCAGTCCCAGCTACGCCACTTCTGATCCAGCTTCCTGCCAATGAACCTGTGATGAAGTAATGTACCTGATGGCCCAAACACCTGGATTCTTGCCACCTATGTGGGAGACCTGGATTGAATTCCTGGCTCCTTTTTGGCCTGACCATGCCTTGGTTGTTGGGAATTCAATCAGTGGATGGAAGATTCTCTCTCTCTCTTTCAAAGGAATAAAAGGAATTTAAAAATAATCATAAGTCCAAACACTAAAGCAATCATGGTGTCAAAAACTTAGTACACAGTGTTGAGAGGACATTACAGAAGGAAGAAGTTTTCTCTGATTTGCTTTGGAGGTGACAGAGAAGGTGTAAGTGACTTATGGAGGGACTGTGAGGGTATCCCAGATAAGGACCTAGAAATCAGTCCTTCATTGACCCTGCAGTCTTGTCCTGGCAAGACTCAGCTCTCTGGACCAAAGCTCTGCCGGGTCTACATACACAGTCACCTTTGGCCTGAAGTGTCACACACCTGTGTCATTCCTTCTACCAACCTTTCCCTTCCCCACTCCCTACGGCCTTCAGGCCCTGAAGACTTCCCATCACTACTGGCTGTCCAACCGTGGTTGCATGCTCAACCAATAATTACTGACCTCTTCTTTCTCTTCTTGAACTTCAGAAGGTAGTTAATCATTCACCTAGCAATTCCACACCAACTCCAGCCTAGTTAACACCAGCATACATGTCTGCTATCTTGCTTCTTCCAAGGAGATCTGAATCACTTCCAACTCTTCTCTTCTTTGATCATGCTCCTTAAACCGTCGTATGCCACACCGAGTTTCTTTACATCTTGCAGTTATTTTTTACCCTAGTTAAAAGACGCTTATATTAAGCTTCTCCTATTTAAACTACTGTGTTATTCTATCATGATTGAACACAGATTGTTTTAGGACACATCTCTGAGACTAATGGATGGCAAATAGCTATGTGGAGAATGGCAGGAAATTTTAAGTAGATACTAATATGTAAGAAGATTCCTAGATGGAGAAGATTCTGATATGTGGGAAATGACAGAGTGTCTAAAAGATGTTGAATGATTAGGAAATTGAAATAAGTGATGTTGAAAAGAGGAGAAGAGAGGAGAAGAGAGGAGAAGAGAGGGGAAGAGAAGAGAAGAGAAGAGAAGAGAAGAGAAGAGAAGAGAAGAGAAGAGAAGAGAAGAGAAGAGAAGAGAAGAGAAGAGAAGAGGAGAGAAGAGAAGAGAGAAGAAAGAAAATTAATTATAATTTTAAGTTCAAAGAAATTTCTATGTGGATACACATGATAAGATTTTACTATAGGAAAATCCAGCTGAATGCTATGTGGAAATGGACTGTAGAGAAGCAGGGATAAGCATGAGTCCTGATTTGGAGGTGATTACTGTTATTCAGTTAAGAGATGGTGGAATATTGGCCCTCATCAATGGTAGCACAGTAGGTGGAGAAACATGAAAGAAATGAAGGTCAATTTAAAAGTAGAGGAACTTGGCCTGCGCTGCTACACACTAGGCTAATCCTCCACCTGTGGCATCGGCACCCGGGGTTCTAGTCCCATTTGGGGCACCATTCTGTCCCGGTTTCTCCTCTTCCAGTCCAGCTCTCTGCTGTGGCCTGGGAAGGCAGTGGAGATGGCCCAAGTGCTTGGGCTCTGCACCTGCATGGGGAGACCAGGAGGAAGCGCCTGGCTCCTGGCTTCAGATTAGGGGGTGAACCAACAGAAGGAAGACCTTTCTCTCTGTCTCTTTCTCTCACTGTCTAACTCTGCCTGTAAAAAGAAAAAAAGTAGAGGGACTTACTAATTCATGTTGGTGAGAGAAGAAAAGATGTCCCTCACTGGAATCATGCATCTGGGTGAATGCATGAATAGTGATACTTTCTTACATTGAATCAAATCTTCGGTCCAATACTTTCCTAGAAGCTATCCGTTTTTAGATTTACATAGGAAAAATGCAATCAAAGAGCTCGGTGTACAAGTTAAGGTCATATAAAAATTTGTATTTAGTTGAATCTGAGACTTTGCAGACAGTGTACACTCATCATATAGCAGAATCACTGATCTGAGCTTATCAGAAACTACTCAACAAAACACTGTGGATAGGCACCTTCCACTATATATAACTATGTAATTACACCAGGCAAACTCTGATTTCAGGGCTCCATAAGTTCAATTTCTGGTCAATCCCATACCCTCCAAAAACTTACCTTCTTCTTCAGTTAGATTCAAAGTGTATATATGATTCACCATCTGTTCCAAACTAAATTTTAACTATCACAAAATTCTTTTCATTAATTTATTCATAGATTTCAAAGTCAAACTTTTTCTTAATCTTCAACAGATATGGAGATCCTTAGGGAAGGACATCTTGTGTGACTGAAACTCTTCTTGCACAATAAATCGTATTAGTGATACTACTACAGGGTGAAAGCTACCTCTTTTATGAAAACACCCTGATGTCCTACTCAACAGTCTTCCTCATCAACACCTTACCTCTGACCATACACTTTCACAGGTTATGACTCTTTGATGTGTATTAACTCATTTGATGGCAGAATACTGGATCTTGGACTCAGCTCAAAGATTTTGAGCTAATTCAGACTTCTCAGCATACATATTATGAGACTATCTCCAAAGGCAACATATTGTTTGCTGCACTTACATCAACAACCCACATCTCCTAATCTCCTACCTTGTTATCTTTTCCTTGAAGACTGATGTTGAGGTGAAGGCCATGAAAATTTCTCATGCTTTACAGAACCTCTGACATGGACTGATCTTTGCCAGGCCCACGTGTTCTCAGTAGAATGAGCATACATTCTTTCCTACCCTCAAACAAATTCTGTGACTGCCCATAATAGAAACAAATTATGATGAAAAGGAGAATCTGAAAACTGGAGGGTGTAGAACATGAAGATTTCTCTGCTTGAAATTCCCTAGACTGCTGCCGCTACTTAACATGTACAAGAAAACACTGGCAATCTTGTGAAATGTGTAGTTTGTAAATCACTGGATCAGGGATGCGGCCTCAGATTCTGTACCTTAAACAAGTTTCCAGTAGGAGTGGATGCTGTTGGGGTTCAGACCACACTTTCAGTGGGTAAAGTACAGATGTGAGACCCTCAAAAGCTATGCCTGAGGCTGCCCTCTGCTGGCAGCAGCTTGGCAGGCCCTGTAAGTCTCCTGTTGACAATTCACAAAATAGCAAGAAATAAAGAGATCAGGTTTCTTTTATATGAAGAAATTTAGTCAATTTAGCTAGACTATGATGCCCAGTTGTTTGTCAAATCCTAGTCTCAATGTTTCTGTGAAGGTGTATCTTGGATGTGATCAATATTTAAGTCAGTAAACTCTTAGTAAAGCTGATTACCTGTCTCAAAGTGGGTGAGCCTCATCCAATCAGTTGATGGTGTCAAGAAAAAAGATTAAGGTCTCTAGAAGAGAATTGGGCCCACATTTTGCATTTCAGACTTTCCATCCTCATAATTACAAAAGTCAGTTTCTTGAAATAAGTTTATCTATCACCTATCATAAGAATGAATCAATAGGATATGTGTATGATCTGACCCAATTACAACCCGACTAATCACAATAATTAATGAAATAAAATTCCCAGCATCATGTTGTTAATTTATCTTGTACTGAGAAATATTAAACGCTACTACAGAAGAAATTAAAAATTTAGGTTAGTCATTCATTTATTACATTAGAACATCTCTTTGGTGCAAGGCTCTCTTCCAGGCCTGGAAAATATAGATGTATGATTAAAAAAAAAAAATCCTCGCCCTCTCGCAGTACATGCTCCAGTGAGAGAGCTAGACAACAAGTAAATATTAAAAATTGCAGAAATCAATTATCATCATGAAAAAAGCTTTGATGTAGTTAAATAATAAAGAGCTCTCAGAGAAGGTAATACTTTAATGCAATTTAAGCAGAGACCCTCTACATTAGTTCACACACTGACCAAAATAACAAATATATTTTAAGTATCCATTGTGTTCTACATGATTTTATGGATGCTAAGGATAAAAAGATAAATACTATATGACTTTAAGAAACTTATTTACAGAAGTTGAAAGTCACAATGCCCTCATAAAAGAGGGTGCTTTATAAAAAATTATGCCATATAGGATATCCTGACTGTAAAATGACCAGAGGATAAACAAAGGTTGGATCAGATAAATCCTTTAAATAAGATGAGCAGTGACAGAAATATATTGTGTTATGTTGGGATTCAAACCTTAAAATAAGTTGTTTTTTGAGCATACTAAATTACCTAATTTATTTTGCTTTTGGCGGTATTTCTTTGAAGATCTAATTTCAGCTCTCATATAACAAATGCTATCTAGCTATTGATCCTCCCAACTTTCAAGTCTCAACATTTGTTCTTCTGTTGTTTCTTTATGACTGGTAGCTATTAGGGCTGTCATTACACAGTTCTACTCTGATACCCATATGAAGTGCAGTACATAAAAGAAGGCTTTGTTTCAGGGGTTAGAGTTTATGCTGGTTGGCCCAAATTGTAATCTTCTCTACTTTCATCCACCTACTTATTAAGTCTATGTAGAATTTTGCCCATGTTTTATTTTTATACTTAGGATTGGAATTTATTTATTATATTAAATAAACAGCACAAAGTAGAGAATTAAAAGTGTAAGATAGATACAGCTATTGTGAATAATATAAGATTCAAGGTGGATTTTTTTTTTTTTTCTTACAGGCAGAGTGGACAGTGAGAGAGAGAGACAGAGAGAAAGGTCTTCCTTTGCCGTTGGTTCACCCTCCAATGGCCGCCGCGGTCGGCGTGCTGCGGCCGGCGCACCGCGCTCATCCGATGGCAGGAGCCAGGTGCTAGGTGCTTTTCCTGGTCTCCCCAAGGGGTGCAGGGCCCAAGCACCTGGGCCATCCTCCACTGCACTCCCGGGCCACAGCAGAGGGCTGGCCTGGAAGAGGGGCAACCGGGACAGAATTCGGTGCCCCAACCGGGACTAGAACCCGGTGTGCCGGCGCCGCAAGGCGGAGGATTAGCCTGTTGAGCCACGGCGCCGGCCCATCAAGGTGGATTTTAAAATGTGAAAGTGAGTGTGCTTTGTGTACGGTGTCTAGTTTTTTGGCAATTTGGTCTGGTACAACCAGATTTGAGAGAGGTGGAAGAGAATTGGTGTTTGTCAAGGTTCTTGTACGTTATCTCACATATACTCACATACTTATAATCCTTCCTTTTATTGCTGTTGTTGCCTGTGCTTTTGGTATTGTAGCTAAGAAATCATCATCATGGCTAATGTTTAGGAAATATTTGCCAATTTTTTTTTTATCTTAGGAATTTTACAGCTTCATATCCTACATTTAAATCTGTAATCTGGTTTGAATTGACTTTTGTGCATGGTGTGAAATAAGTGCCTGGCTTCATTTTTTGCGAGTGGATATACAGTTTGTCCAACACCATCTGTTGAAGACAATGTCTTGTTGATTCTTTACACCTCTGTTAATAATCAGTTGATCACATATGTGTGGGTTTGTTTCTCCGATCTCGCCTGTTCTATTGGTATATATGTCTGTTTAATGCCATACCATACTGTCCTGATCACTGTAGTTTTGTAATGTATTTTCAATTTAGGAAGTGGAATGCTGCAGATTTTGTTCTTCCTACTCACATCTGATTTAGCTATTCAGGGGTCTTTTGTGATTCCATAGGAACTTTAGGATTGTTTTTCCACTTCAGTGAAAAATTTCATCAGAATTTTTAGAGTTTGCATTGAATCTGTAGATAATTTGGGGTAGCATGAGCATTTTAATATTGAGTCTCAGGGGTCAATGCTGTGACACAGTAGGTAATCCTCCACCTGTGGTGCCAGCATCCCATATGGGCACCGGTTCTATTCCCAGCTGCCTCTCTTTCAGTCCAGCTCTCAGCTCTGGCCTGGGAAAGCAGTAGAAGATGGCCCAAGTGCTTGGGCCCCTGCACACATGGGGGAGACTGAAAAGAAGCTCCTGGCTTTGGATCAGCGCAGCTCCGGCCATTGCAGCCATCTGGAGAGTGAATCAACGGAAGGAAGATCTTCCTCTCTGTCTCTTCCTCTCACTGTAACCCTCTCAAATAAATAAGTAAAATTTAAAAAAATATATATTGAGTCTTCTAATTCATGAATGTGGAGTAGATTTCTGTTTACTTCTGTTTGCTTTAGTTTTTTAATCAGTGTTCAGTAGTATCAAGACACTTGAATTAAAAGAGCAATAGGGAATATTGAGCAAGTGGGAATATTGAGATTGATTCATGAAGTACTGGATTTCATTCTATGTGAGGCACCATGGACAATAGCAAAGTACACAGCAATTTTTTTAATATGTATTTATTTTAATATGTATTTATTTATTTGAAAGTCAAAGTTACACAGAGAGAGAGAGAGAGAGAGAGAGAGAGAGAGAGAGAGAGTCTTCCAATCCAATGGTTCATTCCCCAATTGGCCACCACGGCCGGAGCTGCACTGATCCAAAGCCAGGAGCCGGGAGCTTCTTCCAGATTTCCTACACAGGTGAAAGGACTTGGGCCATCTTCTACTGCTTTCCCAGGCCATAGCAGAGAGCTAGATCAGAAGTGGAGCAGCAGGGTCTTGAATCGGCACCCATGTGGGTTGACCTCTGCGCCACAGTGCTGGCCCCCACAGCATTTCTCTATGTACTACAAATAGGGAATAAAATCTCTGCTAAACAAACTACAACAATACATTGATTGCTACTTTTACGCTGTATCCTGGTTTGAGATGTTAAAATTTAATATCTAATTCCATAATTGATAAAAATACAGTACTTCAAAGCTTCAAGAGTATGGAAGAAAAGGGTATGAAAGAAGTCAAGATTTAGGCTTCTAACTCAGGTGAAGGAGTGGAAATTGGTCCAGCCATATTAAATATAGAATACAGGATGAACACTTATTTGGATTAAAGATGGTAAGTTTCATTTAGGACTTGTTGAGTTTGAAGCCCTTATGAGCTATTTGGAGTAGGGAATACATACGCAGAAGTGAAAGATAAAGGTCTGAATTTCAGGATGAGACTTGAGAATCATCCAGCTATAGATTGGAAATGATTAAAAGCATGACAATGGATGAAATCTCAGATGAAACAGTGTAATGCTTGATAGTAATTACAATAGGGATAAACTAAGCAACAGACAAAGAAAGAAAAAGAGGGATAAAAAAAACCAATGGGCACTGTTCCCTGGAAGATAAAGGAACAGAAAGCTTGTAAGACATAAAATGATCATTAATATTTGCTGAAGAAATATCTAGTAAGATAAAGCTGGAAATATTCATTGAGTTTGGTCACTGGTAATGAAAGCAAGAATAGACTGCAGAAGCCAGGTTACAGGGTGTTGAGGGATGGATGTGGATGACATCCCAGATATTTGAAATAAAATCAACTGCTACGTGAGTGTCACTGAAAACAAAAAATTAGACAAAGTCAATAGAATTTACATGTTGAAAAGAGATTGTTTTAATGAGAGAAAATTGGAAAGGTTTTTAGAATGAGGTTGGGGAGCCACAGGAGAGAAATGAGGAGAAAGGAAGGAGGTATTCTGAAAATGGATGGTGGTTGAGACAAATCATTCCAAATAGCCTTAATTTCCTTCCTAAAATAGAAGCAAAGCCTTATGTTGTACAATGTCTTACTGATAAATATTTCTGATTATAACATTTTTGAAGAATTTCCTAACTAAATAAGCAAGTTTTCCAATGCTTAAATTAGCCAAACTCCAAAGAGCAGAGACATAGCAGGGGCGGAGGGACTCCTTTACTGGAGATAAATCCACCAGGTATGCTTTTTGGCTCTGCAAAGACTAGATTTCATTATATTTACATTCTGCATGATCTACATACTGCATACTGTGAAGTCACAACTTAGGACAACAATGAAGCCTCGTGCCTGAAATAGTAGTTTTTTTTTTTTTAAAGCAAAGTGACAGAATGGTTAAGAGGCTTTTGAAAATGACTCATAATTTTTTCTTTTCATTCCACCTTTTACTACAGTGTTTCAGAAAAGATAACACAGTGAATAAAATTATTTTACCCCAAAGAGAGCACTAAGATATGTTCACCTGTCCACTGGTATACTGATGGAGACTTTTATGTTATAAAAAGGCAGCTTGATCATTTGACTTTTTATCCTGAAAAATGAGTAATGAGAATTATTCCCAAACTCTAAGAATGAAATGGTAAAATGAAGTTCTTAAATATAGATTAAATATTCTACAATTTAAATGCTTAAATCACTCAATGGTAATTTTCTTGGAAATATATTCACTTAAATTTTTAAAGATAAATCCATTGCTCTGTTGCAAAGTAAAATCTTGTTTTATTCCTACTGCTATGTGGCAACTAAAGTTCATATTGTTAGCAGAAGCAATTTTGTTTTCAATAAATCCAAACTGAATATTCATGAACACATAGGAAGTAAGGATCTTTTTATATCTTTTAGTAATTTATTTTATGATTATTTGAATTATTAAATAGAATGTCTTACATGCAGTAAAACAAGATTTCATGAAAATAAGATTCTACACCAAAATGTTTTATAAACAAGAGCCAAATATTAAATTCAACAACTTCTACATAAGAAAAGTAACAACTTTTTTCTCTATGTTTTCAAGATTATATTTTTAAAAGATCTATTTATGTTGTTACAGATATTGGTTAGAAGTCCATGGCTGCATTATTTAATCTATTGAGTGTGACAGCTGTGTATTACATGAATGTGTGGTTACAGACTTTTGAACGTTTATTACTTGCTTACTAGTCTATAATGGCTTTGAATAGTCCACTATGTAAGTATATATTTAGTCATTTCAAGAAATGCATATTATTATTTGGTAGACTTAAACCAAACCATGATAAAATAGGTGCTGTTTTGTCAGCACTATTCTGGGGCCATGCCAGGTATTCACAAGTGAGTCTAAAACATATTATTTACTTGTATGAGGTTTGAGAATTTGTGTGTTTACAAAGTGTTTATTGCTGCCCCAGTATGAACTCCATAGAAGTTTTTCAAATATATTTATCAAGGAAGAAAATCTAGTTCTTATTTTGTTTAACCTTACATTTACCTTTGACCTTGACCTAGACTGTCTTCTTCAAAAAATTATAATCTTGACAGCAGCTGATTACTTAATTGCCACCTCATTTCCTGTTTCCTCTTAACTCTGATCTTGGAAAGATGTCTACACCTGTCCTGCTGGCATCCTATTTCCTAGTTCACAGCTACTCTCTTCCTTCTGTAGTCTACTTTCAAGCTAGAACTAGTGCACTGAAATAATTACCAATATAGCAACTATCATCATGTATCTCTCAGTTTGTGAGTTTGTCTTGTAAGATTAAATACTCTACTCAGTCTTCCCTTCTCCCTGTCTCACTTACACTTCACTTTTAACAATGGCTGCATTCTCTATACTACAAAAATCATCCAAACTCTCTGTGAGCATATATTAATTAAAAACTTAGTTTCATGAATAAATAAGAAAAAATGGTTTCATTATGTTGTAAGTACACCTAAGATCATAAAACTTAGTAGTTCTCCATAACCATATAGATCATTTAATGATATCTTTCAATTAGGAGATGTAAAAAACTAAGGTCAGTGAAGTTGAGGCTTTTGTCCTGCTATTTGTGAGTGATAATGTAAGTACTAAAATTCAGGTCTTCTTAATAATTTATTATTATGTCTACTGCAGCTTTTATTATAAGAATTCTTACATGTATTATTTTCATATAATATGCTTTATGAGGACAATATATGTTGCAAGAGGGATAAAGGGAGGGCCTTTTTTTTTTTTAATCTGATGCCTACATGTGACCATTTTGCACATCTATAGCCGTAATAGTACAGATTAGCATGGAATTTCAAAGCCGATTGCACTGGCACTTGCTACAGCACCAAACTTGCTTTTCACTAATTTGCTATTAATTTTAAGAAGCAACCCTATTTAATTAACTGATAATCAAATTTTATATCTTAGCAAATGATGTTGCTAAGCATAACACATAAACATAATGGTTTAAATCTGTGTTGCTTCGTCATACAAAAGTATATATAACAGCTTTTACCAAAGGCAATGGAAATCTGTGATTGCTGCGCTCAAGTAAAAGTTTTGGAATTTAAGAAGCACTTAGTTGCTGCATTAGGCCGTTTAGGATGTTTCAACGTCTCAATTGACTGTAATTCCAATCTGCTCAAGTGCTCTGTTAATGACCTTCCATCTCCAAGTAAGCAGAGGAATTCAATGTTTATACTTAAAAAAAACTACCACAAACAGACTGAAGGACAGGTTCTTTCCATTCTGCCTTCACTACAGCAGGAAAGAGCAAATTGTTGCCACTACATCAATTAAGAAAGGCTAACCTTTAGTGGCTTTTAATGAAAGCTCAAATTGACCAAACAAAATCAACAGATCCAGGTATGAGGAAGCCACTTCAATGTTTTCTATTTCTTATTGTCTAACAGTGAGTAATTATATTCATAAAGTTCAAGCAAGCAATGAAATTTACCCACAATTAGACTTTAACTTTGGTGAGATGTGGTAAATGGGTAGGTGTGTAGACTTCCTGTCCAAGTGTATTTCCAGCAGAGAAATAAATTCAGATTTCTATGCAGAGTGAAAAATCCTTAACATCTGGGGCTGTTGCTACACAGATGGTCCACGTTCAACCCTCATATCAAAATAATTTTATTCAAAAATATGTCAATATCTATTTGAATTAATACCATGTTAAAAAAGCTGCAAAATTTGTTTAATCATCTTTTAAAGCAAAAAGTAACTGTGAACTTTTAAAAAAAATATTTTATTTATTTAACTGAGAAGTAGAGTTACAGAGAGAGAGAGAGAGAGGGAGAGAGAGAGAGAGAGAGAGAGAGAGAGAGAGAGAGGTCTTCCATCTGCTAATTCACTTTCCAGATGGCCACAATGGCCAGAGCTAAGCTGACCTGAAGCCAGAGCCAGGAGCCTCCTCTGGGTCTCCCATGAGGGTGCAGGAGCAAAAGCTCTTAGGCCATTTTCCATTGCTTTACCAGACCATAGGCAGAGGGCTAGACTGAAAGAAGAGCAGCCAGGGCATAAACTGGAGCCCATATGGGATGCCGGACCGCAGGCAGAGGCTTTGCCTACTGTACCACAGCGCCGACCCCAGAAACAAACTTGTGAAATTAAATATGAAAAGTCACTGTGCTTCTGACGCAAGTTGGGGTATCAGAGTTAATATGTCAGCTTTTTATTTTTATTTTTGACAGGCAGAGTGGACAGTGAGAGAGAGAGACAGAGAGAAAGGTCTTCCTTTACCGTCGGTTCACCCCTCAATGGCCACTGTGGCCGGCGCACCGCGCTGATCCAAAGCCAGGAGCCAGGAGCTTCTTCCGGGTCTCCCATGGGGTGCAGGGCCCAAGCACCTGGGCCATCCTCCACTGCACTCCCGGGCCACAGCAGAGAGCTGGCCTGGAAGAGGGGCAACCAGGACAGAATCCGGTGCCCCAACCGGGACTAGAAGCAGGTGTGCCGGCGCTGCAGGCTTAGAGGATTAGCCTATTGAGCCACAGCGCAGGCCTAATATGTAAGCTTTAACAAAAAACTATGCTATCTTTCTATATAAGCATAAAAAGATATTTTGTATTTTCTTATATATTTATTCTAAGATGATTCATTTCTAGTAGTATACACTATGATCACTTTAACCCACAGAAAAATTATTCCATTATGTTTTTTACAATGAGATTTTGTATTCAAAAATGAAAAAGGCTTAGGGCAAAATATCACTTATATCACTTAAAACTACACTGCTTTGGGGCCAGCACTGTGGTAGAGGATGAAGCTACCACCTGTTGCTGACATACCCACATGGGCGCTGGTTGGATCCTGGCTGCTGCACATCCTATCCAGCTCCCTGCTAATGCTCTTGGAAAAGCAGTAGAAAATGGAAGTGCTTGGGTCCCTGAAGCCACATGGGAGACCTGGAAAACTCCTGGCTCCAGACTGGCCCAACTCTAGCCGTTTGGACTCATCTGGGGGGTAAACTAGTTGATGGAAGATCTATGTCTCTGTCTCTCCCCCCACCCCATGTGTGTGTGTATAACTCTGCCTATTAAATGAAATAAATATTCTTTGTGAAAAATTGCAGTGTTTCAGGAAAAAATATCAAAGGAAATATCCAAAATTCCATAATTGTAACTATAACATTAATTCAAGGATTTAAACAAGGATAAAATGCACCCACACAGAAACATAAAGTGAAAAATACTGTTTGAGTACTGGTTATAGCATTAAACCACAATGTACAGCACATTAGGGACAGAGATCCTACATGAGGAGTAAGTACACAGTGACTCCTGTTGTTGACTTAGCAAATTGACACTCTCATGTATGGCGTCAGTAATCACCCTAGGCTCTTGTCATGAATTTCCAAGGCTATGGAGGCCTTTTGAGTTTGCCAACTCTGATCATATTAGACAAGGTCATAGTCAAAGTGGAAGTTCTCTCCTACCTTCAGAGAAAGGTACCTCCTTTTTTGATGACCTGTTCTTTCCACTCGCAGAGATCTTTCACTTAGGTCATTTCACTTTTTTTTTTTTTGCCAGAGTTTCTTGGTTTTCCATTCCTGAAATACTCTCATGGGCTTTTCAGCCAGATCCGAATGCCTTAAGGGCTGATTCTGAGGCCAGAGTGCTGTTCAGGACATCTGCCATTCTATGAGTCCACTGTGTATCCCGCTTCCCATGTTGGATCATTCTCTCCCTTTTTTATTCTATCAGTTAGTATTTGCAGACACTAGTCTTTTTTATGTGATCCCTTTGACTCTTAGTCCTATCATTATGATCAATTGTGAACAGAAATTGATCACTTGGACTAGTGAGATTGCATTGATACATGCCACCTTTATGGGATCGAATTGGAATCCCCTGGCACGTTTCTAACTCCACCATTTGGGGCAAGTCCGATGGAGCATGTCCCAAATTGTACACTCTTCCCTCTCTTATTCTCACTCTTTATATTTAATAGGGATCACTTTTCAGTTAAATTTAAACATCTAAGAATAATTGTGTGTTAATTAAAGAGTTCAACCAATAGTATTATGTAGATCAAAAAATACTAAAAGGGATAAAGTATTAAGTTGTACATCAACAGTCAGGACAAGGGCTGATCAAGTCACTATTTCTCATAGTGTCCATTTCACTTCAACAGGTTTCCTTTTTGGTATTCAGTTAGTTGTCACCGATCAGGGAGAACATGTGATATTTGTCCCTTTGGGACTGGCTTATTTCACTCAGCATGATGTTTTCCAGATTCTTCCATTTGTTGCAAATGACCAGATTTCATTGTTTTTGACTGCTGTATAGTATTCTATAGAGTACATGTCCCATAATTTCTTTATCCAGTCTACTGTTGATGGGCCTTTAGGTTGATTCCAGGTTTAGCTATTGTGAATTGAGCTGCAATAAACATTAAGGTGCAGACTGCTTTTTTGTTTGCCAATTTAATTTCCTTTGGGTAAATTCCAAGGAGTGAGATGGCTGGGTTGTATGGTAGGGTTATATTCAGGTTTCTGGGGAATCTCCAGACTGACTTCCATAGAGGCTTTACCAGTTTGCATTCCCACCAACAGTTGGTTAATGTTTCTTTCAGTGAACTCAGACTTATGATAACAGTCAATCTCCCTATATGTTACAAGAAATAAATTAATTACCTGGCAAAGAATTCCTACACTATTTTATCACCTCAGATCAAAAGAGGTTGACTGAGGCAAGTTGTTTCTCTCCCTGAACTGTGGTTTTCTCTATACCTCAGACAAATGTAAGCTTAAAAGATGCAGAACAATGAAAAAGTTGTCCCAAGAAACTTATAACAAATTAATACAACCCATGTGAACACAGTACAGTTTTTTAGGGTTTTGTGTCAAACATCTGGCAATTTTTCACCTGATTGAAAAAGGAGAAACCAGAGAGAAAGAAGGATTCATTGGAGGGAAGGGTTAAGGAGCAAGTGACATAGGATATACTAAGAGAGTAGATTTGTACCAGATTGCAAAATGCCTTGTGTGTGAAATTTTTATGCTTTAGATCTTATTGAGTCTTAGGGAACCAATGCTGGATCTCAAGCTGGAGAAAAATTCTTGACACTGACACTTCCATGTCTCAAATTTCACCAGCAAATAAAAGTGTTGTTAAAAGAGTATTGCATAACCTAAAGTGTTTCATTAACATTTTAGTGAAAGTGGGTGCCATGATGATAAATGAGAGGATATAAACAGAATTGAGAATTATCAAGGGAAGAAAATCAAGAATAACATAGTAGGAAAAGTGACGTGGGCAAAATTTGATAAAATTAGACAATGAGGGGCTGGTATTGTGGTGCAGCAGGTTAAGCTGTTATTTGTGACATCTCCGTCTCCCCTCACCGTGCTTGTTCAACTTCTGACTGCTCCCCTTCAAAATAGCTTCCTACCAATGTCCTAGGAAAAGCAGAAGATAATCAAAGTCCTTGAAAAATATTACCCATTTTCCATTTGAAATACCCTCATATATGTGTGTGCATATGGAAAGAGGGAGACCGAAAGATAGGAACTGAGAGCACACATTTTATCCTAAAATATATTCTGGGAAAAGGAATTACTAGATTACAATTATTGCATCATTTTAAAGTGTCTCATACATATTGCCAATTTGCATTCCAGAAAAGTTCTGTCAAGTTTCTCTTCTGTCAACAGTATATGAGAGTGACCAATTCATTGCACTCTTGCCAATACTCTGTATTATAATTTTCTTTCAAAAACAGTCTTTGACAACTTGATATGTGTAAATGGTATGCCTTTTTTGGTTTTATTTGCATTCTTTGATAACTGGTGATTTGGAGAATTTTATGCTTGTAAGTCATTTGTCTTTTTATTTTGTACATTTTCTGTTTGTGCCCACATTTTTTATTGGTGTATTTATTAATTTGACTTTAGACAAGTAGATTTGGAAATAAAAGTAGAATAATAGGCAAGAAGTGGCTAATAAGTACATAGAAATATTCTAGTGGACTTGTGAGAAGGTTAAGGGGAAATATGGCTTTATTTTTAGTAAGAATGAGAGGTAAAACTGTGAACATGAAGGTTTTATTGAGCATATACAAAGAAAAGAGCAAAGGGCCAAGGATTTGTTCTTGGAAGACCTACAAAGCTCTAAGCACACAATGAATCAGTAGTACTCAAAAGGACGGATGAGGAATGAGCAAAGCTTTATGTGTGGAAACAACTGGGTAGTGTTTTTCAAGGGAGAAGATAAAGTGTTACAGGGATAATGAGCAATGAGAATCTGTTGATATGGTTGTGGGAGGATTATAAATGATCTCTGAGAGTGAAGCAGGCAACAGTCAAACCTACTATTGGACATTTTCTTTCATTTAGAGTTTATGTCTTGCTTCACACAGTTTGGCATTGGTCCTGTGCAGTTGTCACAACTAGACAATGATGAATTTGACAGAAAGATGCCAATGGCTTTCTGTGGTGTGGGGGATACACTCTCACTTCTAGCCAAGGGAAAGATCCCTTGGTGTTAAGAGAGCCTGAGCACAAGTTCTATCAAGACTTCCAGAAGCTTTGCCTTTTTCACAGAGCTTTGTGACCCTCCTGCCTTGTGCAGATAAACCTCCAGTCACCTCCTACACATGAGGTGGAGCAAAATTAGTGACAATTAAGCTTTCCCCAGATACCTAGTGTAGCACTAGATAAATTCAATCTCAGAAATAGGCCCAGACCTTTAGGTTCTCAGATTTTTAAATATTCTATTCCACCATAATTCTTGACATTTATTGAATCATTTTAAAAATTAATAATCATATTTCACTTATATTTCTATCTTTCCTGTCTTGTCTCTTTTTATCTTTGCCTCACATCTTTTCCTTTAGCGCTTATGCTAAAAGATTTACCAAGTATTTAACATAGACACAAGGACAAAAATTCCAGTTTTCTGACAATTTTTAGGAATAGCTTACCATTTTTTAATTATCAGTGATAGTCCTCACACTGAAGCTGTGCTAGCTTTAGCTTCCATAGTGCAGGTCCACTGATCCTCAGGGGAGAGGAATCAAGAGAAAATTTTTTCCATTCACATATTCCTTTTCTTGGTCCCATGTGTCTGAAAACCTTTACAACCAATGGCAAATTACTACTCTTCCCACCAAGTTTCCTAACTCTATTCCATTGATGAGATTCAGAATTTTCACTGTATAGCAGAAAAAGCAAATGCTCGACCTAGATTCATCTAGCTTTGTTGCTTAACAGCTTTGTGACTCTGGGCTGGGAGAAGTTGTAGGATCTCTTTGGTCTCGATTCCTTTATCTATAAAGTGGAGTCTTTACAAATTAACCAGTTATTTAGAGGAGATAAATAAATTACTTAACAACCAGTTTCTTTCATGTGAATCTAAGAATTACTATGATAACTAAAAATTCAAACAGCAGATGCATACATATTGGAGTATGTTATAATGTATCATAGTGCAGAAATATTCTTGAAGCAGTCTTATTTCTTAAAATTTTGATATATTCTTTTAGTTTCTTAATTTATAATATAAATTATTATTAATTATAAATTAATTTTTAATATTTGTCATTCTCATACTCTATGATACTTGTATAAATGAAATTCTTGAAGAGTTATTGGCTCTTTTAACAGAAATCTCTAACTGTTGAGCTACAAAAAAGCATATAGAAATGTATCAAGTTCAGAATCAGAGGAAATAGCAAGAAATACACCTACTTACATCTCTTGGCCATCAAAAGGAAGCATCATCTTTTCAAACTACAATACTATGTCAACTAAAAATAATATTGATAGATAATATAGATACACTAATCACTCATAATTTAATTAGGTCATATAGCTAATTATAGAAAATTGGTAGCTATAAGTGATTTAATCATTAAACAATAGTCCTAGTCAAATGTGTGGTCTACAGAGAGTAACCTTGCAGTCTAAGTTTGGACGTTGTGCAAAGAATTATGAAGCTGAACAGGAACAATTTCAAAGCATTTTGGCACCATTACAAACAGATACACTCAAAGTTTGTTATCTTAGTCTAATTTTGCCTTTTTTTAAGGTTGTCCCTGATAGCTTAGATTGAGTGATAAAGGACAAAGAAAACTGCTTGAAGGCACTGTGAATTTGTTGTTTCAAAATTTGAAATTTAGACGGAAGAGTTGAAAATCAAAGGTAATCCTAAATTTGTGTTCAGAAAGAACCACGGGGAAGAGGGTCCCTGTAAACACGTAAGATTGAATGGAGCTGTACCCAAGCAAGTGCGACAAAGGAGCCGTAAGGACAGTATACCTCAGTACACTGAACTGTGCTCTGCTGGTCTTTGAGGACACATCAACAGACTTTAAAATATACTGCAGGGAATCAGCTCAAACGCAAGACTGAATCTAAGTTCATAGTTCACAATCATCTTTGTTCTTTCCAAGAATAGTTGTTCCTTTTTACATTCAATGCAATACCAATCAAAATGCCAAAGGCATTCTTCTCAGATCTGGAAAAAATGATATTTGTTCCTTTATAAAGGCAAGATGTAATACCTTTTTCTGGCAAATGTTATTAGCATTTTATGAGGTGACAAATGTTAGCTCTACTTTGTTTCAAATTTGGTCATCTATGAGGTAGAGTCTTACATTTTTCCTTCATTTGCCAAACTATCTTACTTTCTTTAAATGTTGTAGTGGTCTTATTTCTATATACAATAAATTTTAATGGAACCACCAGTTTTCAACAATTCATGAACTCATAAGAAAGATTTAACAAGAAACCATAGAGGAGGTATGTCTACAACTAACTATATGTGAAAGAAGACAGTCTTCCTAGAAGTGGATGAGAGAATTAAAATCATTATCAGTAGGAAAAAGATAAGGGGGAAAGAGAGAGAGAAGGAAAGACAAAAGAAAGCAGAAAGCATAAAAGAATAAAATGAATAGACATAAAGGCAGAAATATGTATATGAGGTGGGTATTTAGTGGAGACACATCTATTTGGAGCAGACTTTGTGTTTTAGGACTTGATTTTGTTTGTTATTCACATATTAAGCTGAAGAGGGAGAGCAAAAGTTTCTAGTCTGACTATATATATTCTGTTCCTTCCAAAAGAAATATCCTCAGCTTCTCAGGAATGACTGGAATTTGGCTGATATTTTTAAGGGTTCCATTAAAAATACTAGACATTTAAAAAGATATCATATTCTGTTCAATTTTCAAATAGATTTATTTTAATTTGATACACCTCTGGTTTAGTTTAAAGTAGCTGACACTAAATTAATAAATTACATCTCAAACTCAAAAGATCTGACTTTTTCAGTTCTTTTACATTGCCAAAATAATACAGAAACATTATCTTTCTTTACTCTTATGCAAAAATTGTTACCACAACTTAATACACATGAGAGAATTTTGTTAATACTAATTCATATCTGAAAAATATCCCAAATATACCAACATGGGTAATATTAGTTATTTATCTTACTATCCAGTTTACTTGCCTTAATTCCACAGTGGTTAAAGTGGGAAGTAAAATGTATCTTATCATAAAAATATTGTATAATGAACTGACTTCATAAAATTAATACACAATTTGAAACAAATCTTTATCTGCCCTTTAATCAGGGTTTTATTAATCTTTAAATGGTTGTCTACTCTTGCAAAAATTCCATGAAATAATTTTAAATCTGTAAAAAATATTATTTCATGGCCGGCGCCGTGGCTCAACAGGCTAATCCTCCGCCTTGCGGCGCCAGCACACCAGGTTCTAGTCCCGGTTGGGGCGCCGGATTCTGTCCCGGTTGCCCCTCTTCCAGGCCAGCTCTCTGCTGTGGCCTGGGAGTGCAGTGGAGGATGGCCCAAGTGCTTGGGCCCTGCACCCCATGGGAGACCAGGAAAAGCACCTAGCACCTGGCTCCTGCCATCAGATGAGCGTGGTGCTCCGGCCGCAGCATGCCGACCCCGGCGGCCATTGGAGGGTGAACCAATGGCAAAGGAAGACCTTTCTCTCTGTCTCTCTCTCTCTCTGTCCACTCTGCCTGTCAAAAAATATATAATATTTAGTAAAATTATAAATTTTGTGACAGACAGAACTATGTGATGTTTATTAAAATTGAGATTGGGTAATGGTTTTACAAATCATATCCCAAAGATTTTGACAAGGGAGAAAATTTCAGTTAGACCAGTTAATTCTGAAGAAAAAAAAAAAAATCAACTGATGATGACTCAGGAGATGTATCATAAAACAATTACTTAAGAACCAAGGAAATTAACTCCTGAGAAAGTGAATTAATACACATATGTGTATAATCCGCGCTAAGACCAGGATGGGAAAGTTTGTAGATAAAAGAGTGTCAGTTAAAGTCTGCCACAAGCTTCTCTCCTCTTACTTTTTAAAACCTAATAATTACTATACAGTTGCAATTACAAACTTATTTTTCTTATTATGTGGCAAAATAATCTATTTTCATAAATTTTACTTTTTCAATTATTTTTCATAAATTTTTCATAAATTTCAATTATTTTTCATAAAAATCATTCCCTATTTTATGGTGATTAATTTCTTTGCCCCCCCTTTTTTTTCTTTGACACCAATTATTTCCAATTCTAAGACTACCAGGCACATCGTAAAGATATTAATTTCTGATTTCTATTAGAGTGTCTTAATTACACAAATAGAATTAATAGTTAAAGTAATATGGAATAGCAGTTTGACATAAAGATAAAATAACTGTACTAGTGGGTTTCAAATGCTTTACTTACCATTACTTGACATCCAACATTAAACTTAGCTTCTCCTTGTTTCAACTTTCTCATCTATAAAATAAAGTGGGGCTTATAGCATGACCTATTCAGAGGCTTATTTTCAAGATTAAAAAATTAATATCTGGAATGTATATATAATAAATTTCTCATATGTACTTAAGTGCTGTATCAATAAAGTTGAAAAATGAGCTTCAAAGTTACATATTAATCTATCTACCATTATCATTCCTTGAATTATTTATGACTGTCCCTGTCCTAGGTCATTGCCCTCTCTATTTTACTTACTCTCTACCACTCCTATTTATGAATGCCTTCTACCACTATTAGTAAGTGAGCTAAACGCCAAAATAATTTTATTAATTTGTCCAAAGTGTTAGAATCCTACTCTCACATCAGTTTCCTTTGGAAATCTCCAGATCTTATTCCATTTTTGAAATGACTCAAAATAAAAAGCCTTATCCTGTTTAGAATGATTATGCAACATCTTTCTTTCATGGATGTGTAAAAATATCCTCTAAATAGAAGAGTAATGCACTAGTTAAGTGGAACTAAATTAGTCAGATTTCAAAAATATGAATATAATATACTCAACTAAACTTGCATGTGAAATAAACAATGATTTATTTTTTAGTGTAAGTATGGCCCAAAAAAATTTTGTTCATCTAATCTGATTCAGATTTAACATAAAATCTGTATCTAATCTGGCCACCCTAAACAGAGCTAGGTGCGAGAAATGTTAAAGTCTTTTAAATCAGTTGAATTATATTGAATAAGTATGTACAATTCATATTGAAATTATATTAGACAGATTTTTTTGTCTAATTTCTGATTTCATTTGAGGTTCATTAGAATTTTGTTTTATTGTTGATGCAGGAAAAATTTATTTCCCTATTTCTTAGAAAAATATGTAATATTAAAAAATTTTACTGTGTATATATTTTATTGAGATTGTACCATCTACTAAGTTTTTTTAAATAATGAGAACCAGAAACGCAACCAAAAAGAATCATATCATGCAAAAATGAAACTTGAGACTATAATCTGCTTTTTCTGTTTAAAAGCATTTTGGTGAAATTGAATGGAGATATTACATGAATAGCACTTTGTCTCAGAAGTGAACTCTGTTAGAACAGGTATATATTACCATTAATTACCTCAATAGTGTTAAAATACAGCTTTCCAAGTCAACTTCCTTGATTATGTAACATCATTGAAAAGGCTACTTGACTCTCAACTGACTCTTACCAAACAATGTTTCCATTAGCAAAATTAGGGAAATAATTCATAGGACTTTCATAGATGCCCATTCACATTCCAAGTTGGATATTGGTGCTTCCTATTTTTATCTGGTCTCTGACCTGGAGAAAATTGAATAGAAATGTCCATAAGTCTAAGCAAGAAGTTTAAAATTTGCATATCTCTGGTCAGCCTGTAATAGAAAGACCTGCTATGTCATATTCTCTAGAAAGAATCAAAATAGTATTGGCCCCCTAAATAAATGATTGTGGGATACCAGCTCCAAAATAGCTGTCCCATCTCCACCACCATGCCGCCCCCTCACTCACCCTCATCTGAAGTTGGAGTCATAACTGAAAACAGAGAGCAAAGGCATATGCATTACATCTAGAGATCCACTGTTGAGAGATGGCCACATAACAGTGGTAGAGTAACACAGCCTTTAGTTTGCTCATCATTCACACAGCAGGTCTAGCATACCACACTGGTTGTAAGGGTAGAGTACAAGTATCTGTAAATAAAAATAAGAAAGGGACTCCAACAAGGAGCATGAAATTTTTGTGAAGAGACGAAAGTAAAGGCCTCAATAGGCCACTAAAATGAGGTGTCATGGGTTTCAGAAATCAGCCAACACCAGTGCAGCAGATTTGCATGAGCTGGGCCCCTACAAACATCAGGACATTAAGTTCACCCAGGGACATGCCTTACTGCTCCCATCAACTCCATCTCATCATCCTTCCAAGGCTTGTCTGTGTAACTCTACTATATTTGCAGCACAGAAAAAATAGGCATAAAACCATGCCAAAATATTGCCTTACTGAGATCATCAAGATCATAAGGTTAATAAGTTATACTTACGTAAGAGTAAGAAGTTTGCTATTCTATTGCACAGTAAGGTGAGTGTAGATAATGTTAATCTACTGTAGATTTCTCTAAAATATGTTAGAAAAAAAGATTTCAAATGTTTTTACCATAGGGAAATTTTAAGTGTTAAAAAATAAAAAAAACAATTTTAGGCCTAAGCTTATCTGATCCAAAGCTAGCACTATTCAATGAAACTCTCCTAGAGATAAGATAAGGAATGAGGAGAAACAGTGAAAATAAATGATCTGATATTCAGTATGTGTCAAGGATGTTCATTGAAATTCATTCTTTCAGTATATGTTGATTGAGACCATATAGCTGGTCTCAATTTATACTAAATTATTTTAAAAGATTTATTTATTTACTTATTTATTTGAAAGGCAGAATAACTGAGAGAAGGGGAGAGAAAAAGAGAGAGAGAGAGAGAGAGTTTGCATCCCCAGACCTGGGACCACTATCCTGGTGTCCCGCGTGGAGGGCAGAGGCCCAAAGACTTGGGCTATCATTTACTGCCTTCCCTGGTACTTTATCAGGGAGCTGGATATTATGCTGATGTTGCAGGTAGCAGTTTAGCCCACTGTGGCACAACATTTGTCCCAGGCTAAATTCTTGAAATTCTCCCTATATATTAATTATGGTGTGATAATACTTCTAAAGCCATATGACGTCTTTCCTTCTATTTTTGTCCTCATCATACTACATGTATGTATACTATAGTATACTACTGTATTTCATGGTCTTTTTACCTCTGTTAACCTTCAATAATACAGCATCTACAAACTACCTTTGATTGTATATAATATCTGTACACACACATATACACTATTTATATAATTAAAATTGTAAGCTGTTCTGTTGCTATTTGTCTTTGAATCATTCCACATAAAACTATTATCCAACATAGATTTGGATTATTACCAAGTACACAATGTGTCAAGGTCCTTTGAATACTGCTTCCGAGAACAATACTCTTTTAAGTATAGGCCAACCTCCACCTTAGTGATTAAACTCTATTCTCTGAATAAGACTAAATTCTCCCCAAAATACCCATTGCCTTCTTGGGAAATGCCTCAATCTTTTCTATAGGTGATTTTGATCAAGTTACTTACAAACTTTAAGCAGTAAATAACTTTTACTGCTTTATAACCTGATGATGTCAATCTTTTTAAGATTTGTGTAATTAAATTTCTAATTTTCCAGGGCCGGCGCTGTGGCATAGTGGGTAAAGCTGCTGCTTGCAATGCCGGCAACCCATATGGGCGCTGGTTCGAGTCCCGACTGTTCCACTTCCAATCCAGCTATTTGCTGTGGCCTGGGAAGGCAATGGAAGATGGCCCAAGTCTTTGGGCCCCTGCACCCTTCTGAGAGACTGGGAGGAGGCCTCTGGCTCCTGACTTTGGATTGGCACAGCTCCAGCCATTGAGGCAAATCGGGGAGTAAGCCAACAGATGGAAGACCTCTGTGTCTCTCTGCCTCTCCTCTCTCTGTGTAACTCTAACTTTCAAATAAATAGATAAATCTTTAAAAAAATTTTCTAATTTTCCATTATAACTTGATTTCTTAAATGGAAACTTTTATTCTCTTATCTTTTTCCCAGTTACACTTCATGTGCTTTATCTTTTGGTCTACTCTGTCTAGAACAATTAACCATATCCTCTTGAATATAACTTCCTCCATAAGTAGTTATATTTGTGTGTGTATTTATCACTTTTTTCTTTTATTTCTGTCTTGAGCCCACTCTTTTTTTCTCTTTATTTTCCAAATTTAGAGAATTTTTTTTCTAAAGCAAATGCTTCAAAGGCTACCTCTGAAAGCTGTCTTAAACATTAGGGTAAGTCAATAAAGATTTATGATAGCTTCCAGTTTAAGATTGCTTTTTCTGGGTTGTGCATCAAGGTGCAGTGTGTTAAACCACTGTGTGTGATGCCTGCATCCCATATTGGAGTGCTGGATTGAGTTCCAGCTACTCTATTTCTGATTCAGAATTCTCATAACATCCTGGGAAGGCAGCGAATGTTGACCCCAGTATTTGGGTCCCTGCCGCCCACATGACAGACTCAGAGTTCTGGGCTTCTGGTTTTAGTCTGTCTCAGCCATGGCTGTTGCAGCTATTTGATGAGTGAACCAATGGAGAAAAGGTCTCTCTGTTTCTCTCACTCCTCTCCTCTCTGTCTTGTCTTCTCTGTCACTATGCCTTTCAAATAAATAAATAACCTTTTTTTAAAAAAAAAATGACTGCATTTCTGAATATAAATCTAATCCTTGGCTCATTAGTATTTCTGTCTTATTTATTCATCACTTGCAAATAATTTGCTTTAATATAGAAAAAGCTGGATATTTTGTGGTTTTGTTCATCTATAAGAACTGAATATTCAGTTCCGTAGGATATGACACATTACCATATGTCTTTTTTTCCAAAATTCACATTATTCGGCTGTTGTGTAATTGCTATCTAACCTTAGAGTTAAATGTACAGCATAAGTGAGTAAACCCAAGTATTTCTTTATTTCTTTATTGAGAAACAATTCACTAGAGCTACAATTCATTTGCTTTAATTTAACCTTTTGATATAATAGATATGTTCATTGGCCTGATTTAACATTAATTCCAAAATGCATATTATATTTCAAAAGATTATGTCGTTTTTCATCAGTTTTAATAACTGTCAGATTTTAAATGTATATACGTGTATTTGAGAAACATAGAGAATGAGACATGTAGAGAGAGGGAGAACTCTCATCTACTGATTCATTCCCCAAGTGCTTGCCAATAGATAGGAGGATAAAGTGAGGAACCTTGAACTCAGTCTGGGTCTCCCACATGGGTAACAGAAATTCACCTGTGTGGGCCATCACTGTTGCCTCCTATGATCTGCATTAGCAAGATGTTAGAATCAAGAGCCTGAGGCCAGTGCTGTGGCTCAATAGGCTAATCCTCCGCCTATGGCGCTGGCACACCGGGTTCTAGTCCCGGTAGGGGTGCTGGATTCTGTCCTGGTTGCCCCTCTTCCAGACCAGCTCTCTGCAATGGCCAGAGAGTGCAGTGGAGGATGGCCCAAGTCCTTGGGCCATGCACCCACATGGGAGACCAGGAAAAGCACCTGGCTCCTGGCTTCGGATCAGTGTGATGTGCCAGCTGCATTGCGCCGGCCACAGCGGCCATTGGAGGTTGAACCAACAGCAAAAGGAAGATCTTTCTCCCTGTCTCTCTCTCTCACTGTCCACTCTGCCTGTCAAAAAATAAAATAAAAAGAATCAAGAGCCTGAGATAAGGACTTATCAGAATTTCTCTTATATGGGATACAAGCATCCTCGTTGGTAGCTTAACCAGCAGCTTAGCTACTAGAAAAATGCTCATCCCTTTGTCATTTTTAAAAGTTTTCAAATAAATGTTTTTTAATTTATTAACAACTATGTATAACCATCATCACACTTTTTTTAAGATTTTATTTATTTATTTTGAGAGGTAGAGTTACAGACAATGAGAGGGAGAGACAGAAAGGTCTTCCATCCGATGGTTCACTTCCTAAATGGCCACAAAGGCTAGAGCTGGGCTGATCCGATGCCAGGAGCCAGGAGCTTCTTCCAGGTCTCCCACGTGGGTGCAGGGGCCCAAGTGCTTCCCAGGCCACAGCAGAGAGCTGGATTGGAACAAGATCCCCTGGGACTGGAACCACACCCATATAGGATGCCAGCACTGCAGGCAGTGGCTTAACCTACTGCACCACAACATTGGCCCACACACTTGTTTTTAAAAACAAGAAGGAAGGGCCCAAGATCATTGTTTGCATGTGTGTATCCAGTTGCCCCTGCACTATTTGTTGGAAAATCTATTTTTCCTTTATTGAATGTCTTTAGCACTCTCACACAAAAAAATCAGTTGGCCCTAAGTCTATGGGTTTGCTTCTGGACTCTCAATTCTATTCCATTAACCTGCATACCTTTCTTTATGCCAGTGCCACATTGTGTTGATTACTAATGCTTTGTGGTAAATTTTGAAATTCAAAGTGTGAGTCTTCACTTCTATTCTTCTTTTTCTGTATTGCTTTGGTTGGTCTACATCTCTTGAAATTTCACATGAATTTTAGAAACATCTTGCCAATCTCTACAAAGAAATCTGGGATTTTTATTCGAATTGCATTGAATCTGTGAATCAGTTTGGGGATTATTGAGATCTTTATTTAAATGTTCTGATGCATGATCTGTGCACTGGGGCCTTTGTCAACTCTAATTTCTTAGTAGGTTTTCTTCTATGTGTTAGAATAAATATACCTGCCATGCCATCTTATAAAAACCACATGAGTATTTCATTTCAATATCATATGAAGAGAAACATATGAAAGAAAACTCTTCATTGCTGGCATATGAGTGTATTGACTTATAAATGTCTATATTTTGGAATGTAATGGGAGCAACTTATGAGTAAACTGCTACTTGTAAAATTTCACTAACCCCTTCCTTACCTAGAAAAGTCTCTGTGTTAAAGGTACTTTTATTATCAGATTATGAGTTATCCTTATGCATCAGCAATCAGAGCTAGCAAATATATACCTACTACTTGACTTTGTTTTTGCATTTCAGTGCTTTCTTGCCCAATTCTATGAGGACTACATGTAAGTTACCATATCAGGTGGAGGTTGTACTTGGAAACTATTGCTCAGTTTATACTTCATAAGACTGACTACTGCATTATGAAAGTATTCTTCAGTTTTTGCACATTCCTAAACCTCACAAAGCTCTCTTATCCCTATGTAAATCTTATGTGTTCAATTTTGTATTGTGCTAGAGTTAATAATTTGGTGTCATATGCCAATACCTGCAGAAATAAAACTTGAAATTATGGCTTTCAAGTTTCCATTGTTCATCCATGAATTTAATATGCAGCTGGATTTCTCACTTGAATTGCAACTCTGAAAGCATTGTAGCATGCCCACTTTTTCCATCAACTTGACACATAAGTGTGAAATTATATGTACTACTTTTGAGCCTTCCATAGATGGTCTGAAACACACCAGAGAGATTAGAAGGAAAATCATGATGGTTTTGTACAGTGTCTAAGATTTTATTGCAGATAATGGCACTTGCAAAGTTGGTGGTCTAGTAATTAAGTAAGAATCAATCCACAGCTCATGTGTTTGCATACAGTAGCTCTTAATGAGAAATCCTAAGTGGTCACTTGAACTTTTTGTGGCAAGGAACTTTGGTGGCAAGGATCCAAGTTCCTTAAAACAATGCTGAAGGAATTCTTGCCTCCAGTAAACATAAACCTTATACTGAGTGGAATATTCTGCCTTTATCACTCTATGGAAATAGTATAAGCAATAATTTGTCAGCACACTATAATAAGTTCATAAAATAGAAAGGATAGAGTTAAATAATGGTGAGAGTTATTTTGTCACATAAAATGATTTGGAAAAAGAAACAAGATGAAATGACTGATTTATCTTTTTTATGCAAGATTATATTTAAATAATTACATCTCAGTTGTTTCAAATGTTTTCTCCTGCTCTGACTTGAAAAGTGGTTCCAAGTTCTTTCATTTAATTTTAGCCTTAAACAACGCTTGTTGGTGATAAAACATCAATATAAACTGTGGTTTTCCTACTGCATTATCCAAGTAGAAATAAGTTTCAAAATCCACTTAGGAATGGGGAGTGAATAAATGCAAATAAGTTTTGCTTTAATCCACAGTTCTTTGCTCTTTTTAAATGTCTGTGACAAAGATCATTTTAACATCTCAGGTTACTTACTTCAGCTCTTCTGGCTACCCTTGAGTAACTATTTCAGTGTGATAAACAATTTAAATGCAACTCCTTCAGACACTGGTCCTGCACTTTGCCCTGTAAATGTTGATCTTCTTGTAGGCAGCAGTTCATATTTCAAGTCTTAATAGTGAATCAATGTACAGAAATTTGATTTTTATTTTTGATAAAAGAAAAAATGAATGATAGAAATATATTCAGGACACAAAAGAGATAAAATCATACTTAAATATTAAAATTTATTTTATAATAAATCTATACATTATTCCACGAAATGAAATAAATAACTGCCAAGAGTGTTGAAAGGTTCCATGATGATAGAGACACAGCCCAGAGTACTCAATTTCCTGATCTGTGGAATAGGGATGATAATAACCCATAAATCACGGGACCATCGTGAGTAGGAAGTGAGATAATACTTGTAGAGAGAGCTGTATTTATTTGGAAAGTTATATCATATGCTCTGTTCTTCTCATTAGGAAAGAAACAATTCTAAAATATGCTTGCTAGTGAATCCTTATAGCATTAAACAGAATGTAAATTTTACTACAATTATGCAATTGCAGAAGTTTTTAAATTTTTAAAAGTCAATACTGCATTAATAAGTGAATATTTTGTCTGATCAAAAATTGTAGGAAAGATAACTTGGCTGTGGGTTTTCAAAAGGCCATTCAGAGATCATAAAGTGGGAGTGTTCTAGTCATATGTTGGCCTCTGAATTATACACCATGCCATACCTTTGCTTCATAAACTATTTCTATTTTCAACTTGAGTTTCAACTTCTCTGATAACTCGCTGCTTCTTTCTATTTATTTCAACTCTAGAAATTATCTAAACAATCAACTTTTACTGAGCTCTACTGTATACCAGACACCACTGAGTAATATGTCATTTTCCCAAGAAACCAGAAACACACAGGCAAAAAAGTATAATTGATATACAAAACTCTCTATATATGCAAAGAACAGGCAGAAAAGGGAAATCAAGCTGGGAGAGTCAAAGGCAATGACTGACTCTGTTGTGATAACATCCTCAAAATCTCAGTGCCTTGGTCCAAAAAGGAAGTTTTCTCCCATACACAACATGTATTCAACTCAAGAGGGGTCATCAGCCAGGAATCCAAAAATGCAAAAGTCTCCACCCTTCCAGAACTGGCTTCCTCAACTAAAACACAAGGTTTCACATTCACAGTGCCAGAGGAAGAGTCTGCGTTACTTCAGCTCACAGCCCATGGAACAGAACATGAAAATCATACTTTGCTTTTTGTATTTCCCCATTTTCCACAGCAAGATGGATGGAAAAAAAGATGGCTAAACAGAATTATTGTTTGAAAAGTTTTTTTTCTATACAGGGAAGAAAGGAAATGAGATTTAAGCTGAACCTTAAAGCTTGAGTCAAGTTTTGATGAATTGTATTTTGAGTAAAATGTATTAGAGGTAAAGGAAAGAATGAAAACACAAAGGAGGGACCACATGGTATGTGATAACAAAATATTTATCATTTCCTCTATTGTTCCAATGGAACTAATAGTTCATTCCTCAAACTTCTGTTCTCCTTTTTCTGTTGTAAAGATTTTTTTACTTCCTTATTTGAAAGGCAGAATTACAGTGAGGTAGAGACAGAAAGAGAAAGAGAAATCTCCCGTAGGCTGATTCACTCCCCAAATGGCCACAATGGCCAGGGTTGAGTCCGGCTGAAGCCAGGAGCCCAGAATTTCAACTGAGTCTCCCATGTGGATGCAAGGACCCAACCACTTGTGCCATCTGCTGCTGCTTTTCCAGGCACATTAGCAGGGAACTGGATTGGAAGTGGAGTAACCCAGACTCTACCTGGTTCCCATATAGGATACCCACATCACAGGCCGCAGCTTAACCCACTGTGCCACAACACCAGCCCTTGTTATCACTATTTTTTGGTTGCTTTCCTTTTTCTACAGTAACAGAAGCTTTAGTGGGCATAGGTTAACCTACCTATAGACTTCATTGTGCAGTCTTTTCTGTATTTAGGTTTCACCATTGGAGTGAATTCTTGTCTGTGAAATGGAGAAATGCTATGTGCAGCTTGTAGGATGTTCTACAGAGACGCAATGTGTCTCCCTCTTCTGTTTTCTTTCCATCATTTCGGAAGTCTTTTCCATCACATGCATGAGAACAAACTCTAACAATGACAGTGCAAGAAGACAGAAAGAGCTAGAATCCCTGATGCCACTAAACTGTCATACTGTTCCTGATTAGTTATCAAGAGAGGTAAATCAGCTTTCATCTTATCTTATTGAGGTCATTTTTATGTAGCAGATAAGTATATTCTTTAATATAGTCTCTTTTAGGTAATATCAATATTTCCTCATAGTGTAAAATCTTTTATCACTATAAAGATTTTTTCAATGAATATGCAATTATAAGTTTAGAGCTATAATTGCAGTAGATAACTCTGCTTTGGGGTTTATTGCATTTCCAATATCGAAGTTGTGAATATGAAGGTTAAGCAGTATGTTCAGAGATACCACAGAGACTTTGGGATTCCTGTGCTGTAGAAAACATGAGCACACAATGCAATAATATAGGTTAAACAGGATAACTATCATGTCTCATTGTAAGAGACCCTGCTTGAACACATCTGCATATCAGTGGGAAATGATATTACATGATAGAAATTACATGAAATGAAATTACATTATAGAAAAAGGATACAAGAATAAGCTAACTAAGCAAAATGATTAAAGGAGATAGGAGCATCTCTCCCAAGAACTTTGAATTGAATTCTGTAAAATACAAATCACAGATTTCAGAGTAGATAACTACTGCAGAGATGCACAAAATCTACTATGCTTACACATTGAAAGAACTGAGCAGGAAGTCTAGAAATATTAGGGACTCAATCTGAAATTAGGCTAATGAAATTCTGAGATCCTTCACACACCATCGTTCAAGCACCAAATGACAAACTGAAATCAGGAGTTCAACATCGTGTTGTGAAGGGAGAGGCATTTTTAACTTCACCTATAATCATGAATGAATGTTGTCTTTCAAACTAATTAAATTCATTAATTGGATATCCACTCTGTAAAATTCCATGATACTAAGAACAGTACCCAGACAATTTTTGAGAATATTGACACAAGTGCTATAAATTCTGCAGCATAGTTAATAAAATGATCATATTACATAATTATAAAATTTTATGAGGATTAACAGCACCATTTCACATATGTCACTTAATACAGTGTCGAGAATAAAATAAGCACTCAATAAACTTTTTGAAAAATCTGCATTATGTAGAATTTGGAACAGCAAAGGAAACAATTAGAACACAATTATTTTTCAGCAAATGAAGCAAAATGTTGGTTTGTGCTTCTATTGTAGCATATCTATAAACTAATTTCTCATCTCAATACATTGTTTTTTATCATTTTTATATAGAGTTTGATACTTAAATATTATTAATTTTCAAAATTATGTATGTATTTTTACTTATTTGAAAGAGAGTGAAAGGGGAGGGAGGAGGAGGGGAGAAGAGAGAGACAGAGACAGACAGACAGACAGACATTCCACTCTCTAGTTCACTCCCCAAATACTCACAACAGCCAGGGCTGCGCTAGGCTTAAATCAGGAGCCCAGTGCTCCACCCAGGTCTCCCAAGTAGATGACAGGGCCCCAAGTACTTGAGCCATCATCTGCTGCTTCCCAGGATGCATTAGTGGAAGGCTGGTTTTAGTAGATGGAACTCACAGAGGCACTCTAATAAAGGATATGGATGGCCCAAGCAATGGTTTTAGCTGCTGCACCATAATGCCAATGGATATTTAAATCTGAGTAAGGGGGAGAACACTCATATTCATAAACATTTGTATAATAAATACCATTCTGGGGCTGGCACTGCTGTGCAGCAGGTTAAAGCCCTGGCCTGCAGTGCCGGCATTCCATAGGGGCGTCTGTTTTAGTCTCAGCTGCTCCTTTTCCCATCCAGCTCTCAGTTATGGCCTAGGAAAACAGTAGATGATGGCCCAAGTTCTTGGGCCCCTGCATCCATGTGGGAGACTCAGAAGAAGTACTTGGCTCCTGGCTTTTGATCGGCTCAGCTCCAGCAATTGCAGCCATCTGGAGAGTGAACCAGCAGATGGAAGACCTCTCTCTCTGTCCCTACCTCTCTCTGTAACTCTGTCTTTCAAATAAATAAAATAAATCATAAATAAATAAATACTGTCCTATATGAACTTGTGCTTTGTCCTTAAATCCACTTGAAAGTATTTCTATTCACTCAAATCTTTGTCCACTTGCCTCTCACAGAAACCATGAATACTCTTCCTTGCTCACATCTCTGATAATTCCATTCTGGGAAATACTATTTACATAGTTAATTTCACTTTTCTTGAAGTCCCCTCTTTATTCCATTGCTCTGACACTTACCATTGATCCCCTTTTAAAAAAGGCACACACATACACACACAGAGTTTCATTGTGTGAACTAAACAGCAACTTTGTAATGTAAGAGGTAAGATATATCTGCATCACAATGCAGGCAAACTACAAATTATGAAATAAAATTAGAATAATAAAGAACCATTAAATCAATATTTCAAACTTCAGTAAACAAGCTCTTTTCTCTCTGATAAGCTTGTTAGAAATCATATTCTGGGGTCCTAGCCCAAGTGATTCTAATATATTCTCTTTGGTTAAGATCTAAAATTTGACAGTATTAATAATCACCTATATGATCCTGATACAGGTGTTCCAGAGGACACACTTGAGAAACGCTCTGTTGAATTGTAGATTTTGTGGAGACATGGATATATAAACCAGCATCTTTAGAATGATGCCTAGACTTTAGTGCATATTCAAAAAATGTGTGTTGTTGACTTGTCACCATTGCCGTATCAGCAGATGAAATTTTCATTTTACTGTTTAATCCAAATCTTAAAAATCGTTCTTGAACCATCTCTTCCTAGCACACTTTGTATCCAATTTATGAGAAAATCGTATAAGCTCACCTCCAAATTAAATTCTGAGTCCTACAGCTTCTTACAACCTTCTCCATTTCACTCTAGTGCAAGCCATCACATCTCTGGATGCCAGCCTTTTAGCTGAACTTCTAGTTTGTACCCTTTCTCTCTGGTCCTTTGGCTGCTGTAATAAATGTCTATAAACTTAGTGGTTTAAAGCAACATAAATGTGTTTTCCTATAGTTCTGGAAGTCAGAAGTCCAAAATTGGTCTTACTTTGCTAAAGTTCAATGTTGGCAAGGCTGGGGACAACACAGGGAGAATCAGTTTCCTTGCCTCGGATGAATTCCAGAGGCTGCCTGCATTCCTTCAGTCATGACCTCTTCCTGGCATCACTCCAACTTCTTCCTCCCACACCACCTACTGTTCAGGGTCACATCACCTGACTCTGATCTCCTGATTCCCTCTGTTAAGTCTCTTATGATTGCGTTAGATCCACCCAGGTTGAGCAATTGAGGTTGCTTCCCATTTCAAAGTTCTTATTTAATATCTCCTAATTTACAGAGTCCTTCCTTTAGTAAAAGATTTATTTATTTACTTATTTGCTTGGAAGGCACAGTGACTGAGAAGGAGAAAGAGCGAGAGTGAGAGCAAGAGAGAGAGAATTTTCCATATTCTGATTCACCCCCCAAGTGCTCTTAACATCTAGGGCTGGTTCAGGCCAAAGCCAGGAGCCAGTAACTCCACATAGATTCCTCATATGGGTGACAAGAATTCAAGTATGTAGGCCATCATCTGCCTCCTCTTGGGTTCATGAGAAGGAAGCTGGATCGGAAGCACAGCAGCTGGGATGCAAACCAGACACCCTGATATGGGGTATGGGCATCCCAGGCAGAGGCTTAACCTCCTGCACCACAATGCCTGCCCCTTATCATATAAAACAACATTCACAAATTCTGGAGATTAGGACTTGGACATATTTTATGTGGAATGTGATTAATCCTACCACACTTCCTTATAATCCATTCCCCTTAGAACTGCAAGAATAAAAGTCACACTTTATAAATTCTAGGTTCCAAATTTTCCATTTGTTTCCCTGTTTCTAGAGTACAAAATATGAAGAGTTTATTATCTGAAGACCATGTATGATAAGACTCTAACATTTACAACACTATGTTCTGTCAAACCTTTCACTCACTGTGTTCTGGTCATATCCATTCTTTTACTGTTCCTCAGAGATACTAAATTTACTTCAGGACTTTTGCACTAGTTCTACCTCTACCTGGAGTATTCTACCTCCTGATAGTCACATGCTGGGCTTTCCAATTTCATTCAGGTTTAGGGTTAAACAGTAATTAATTCCAGGACTTCTGGTAGCACTGCATGAAAAATACACCTGCATGACCAATCCCTACCTTGCATCCTGATTGTTTTCCATAGAAAATTATATCTATCAGAAAAAATATATGCTGCCACCTTTCTTCTACTTTGAGAACATGTGTTGCTCACTGCTCTGTCCCTAGTACCCAGAACAGTGGCTGACACAGAGATATCCTAAGGTATTACTTTTTAAAATATAAACAAACAAATAAACATGAAAAAGTAATTTCTAAACAGGAATTATCAGATATCCTCTTGAAATCTTCATGTTTCTTTTACTATATTCTCTTTCTTTTTTATTAAATATGAAATTTTGAGATAGATATGTTTTTATTATAGAAAACTTTTATTTAATAAATATAAATTTCATAAGTACAACTTTTGGAATATAGCTGTTCTTCCCCTCATAACTACCCTCCCACCCCCAAACCATCCCACCTCCTACTCCCTCTCCCATCCCATTCTTCATTAAGATTCATTTTTAATTATCTTTATATACAGAAGATCAACTCTATACTAAGTAAAGATTTCAATAGTTTGCACCCACACAGATATCTAAAGTATAAAGTACTGTTTGAAGTCTGGTTTTACTGTTAACTCTCATAGTACAAGACATTAAGGACAGAGGTCCTACATGGGAAGCAAGTGCACAGTGACTCCTGTTGTTGATTTAACATTGACACTCTTATATATGACATCAGTGTCATAAATAAGGCTCTTGTCATGAGCTGCCCAAGACAATGGAAGCCTCTTCAGTCCACAAACTCTGACATTATTTAGACAGGGCCATAAGCAAAGGGGAAGTTCTCTCCTCCCTTCAGAGAAAGGTACCTCCTTCTTTGATGGCCAGTTTTTCTGCTGGGATCTCACTCACAGAGATCTTTCATTTAGGTCAGTTTTTGCCACAGTGTCTTGACTTTCTATGCCTGAAATGCTGAGATAAGTTTTCTTCTTCACCATAAAACCAAAATTATTCTCTAATAATTTCATTGCAAGTACTTATCACAGAGAGATAGAATATTATACACTTGCTTAGATAACTATTGATACTTTTTCTGCATAAAATATATTTTAAATAAAATGAGGCAATTCTCAATAAATTTTTAATATATGATACATTCATAATTTTATGACTAGTAACATATATGTGACTACAGAAAGTACATATCATGTATATTTATAGTTGAATCAACAAACATATTTGAATTCATAGGAGGTTGCCCAAATTAACCAACTGTGTTGAGATAATGATAATAATATTTAGAATTACTACAACATTTTATTGACATTAATTACTACTCACACTATCATTGTCTTGTCATCCCTCCAACAGATTTTGAACCTAAGGGATAAGTTACAAAGGAACCCAGTGTTGAGATTAGAACTCAATGATTCCTAGCTCTTAGAATGTGTGATGCTAACACCAGGCCACAGTCTTCTCCCTAGAGAGAAGTGTCAGCATGGAACTGCACTGAAGTGAAGGTGTGAAATGGAGATATCACATGTCTAGCAAGTGGAAAGGCCTGCAGAAGAATCTATCATTGTCAACTAAGAGAAAAACCATATTACAACACTCTATTTTGAAGACCTATTGACTATATCCACAAAATAAAGTTGATGGAAATGAAAAATAATCATGCCATTTAGAAAACACAGCCACCTTCATATTTTTGGAAAAAGTACACTAAAATGTCTTCACCTGATTTGGTCTCTAATATTATGAACAATCATCTTATAATTCACCTTCCTACCACTGAATTGTTCTGCAGTTCCAGCATGTATGAGAAAACCTAACAAAATTCAGACATTTAATTTAAAGATTTGGCTTCTGTAGAAAACATAGAAGTTTCACATTTTCCCCATTAATAGAATGCAAAATATTTAAGGCCTATGGTCTAATTTCAACTATTAAAATTATATACAGGAACACATGTCTCTTTTATTAAGCAGTGATTCTTTATAGTTTTCCCCTTAGAAGACACCCACACTTCTTTAAAAATAAGTTAGGCAAACATTGATTGTGAATGTGTTTTTGTTTTCCTAATGGAATATCAATGGGAGTTGTACACACAGATCAAAAGCTGTACACATATTATTATCTCCAAATAATTAATATTTGTGTATTATTAACCTTGGGCTGACTATGCGTGAATACAGAAGCACTCGTACTACTCATCACAAAATACAATGTTGGCTGGTTCCAGGGGTGCCTTTGTGAATACTCCCTGCCAGTGGTTGAAAGGTCTAAGGAAGCACCCCTGCTGGGTCTCCTCCCGTCCTCCTCAGGGAGTACAAGCTAATTCTATCTTCTCAGATTGGGAAAGCAGCCAAAGGCAGAAGCAGGAAGGACAGCACTGTAGTTCCTAGAGAGAGTAAGGTGCCAACAGTGAAGAATGCAAGGAAAAAAAAAAAACAAGGAAAACAGAAACAGTGATTAATTCCTCAGTTTTTCCATTATGTCTGTGGCTGGCAGATAGATAGGGTAATAGTATCCAGTTGTAGACTTATACTTCAGCACACATATGGAAGAACATAAAGAAAGGAAATGGAGGATTTAAGCGGTGGAAACATCAAAGTCAGGCAACATATGGACTTGTTACCTGATAAAGTCTCTGTGTATACACCTGCAAGGCCTCACCAGTTAGTTTGACTCTCTCCCTTGTTGCTTAATTTTTATTTATTTATTTGGGAGCCAGAAAGAAAAGATAGGTAGATAGACAAACAGACAAGCACATAGGCAACAGAAAGGAAACCCCAATCCATTGGTTTATTTCCCAAATACCTGAAACAGATGGGGCTTTGCCAAAATCAATGCCAAGAGCTAGAGAGTCAATCCAGGTTTCCCACAAGGGCAGCAAGAATTCAATTTTTAGAGCTGTCACCAATGCCTTTTAAGGTCTGCCTCAGTAGGAAGCTGAAGTCAAGTATTAAACCCAGGTACTCTGACCTGAGAAACAGCATCTATTTCTCAAGGCTAAATGTCCACCCCTCTGCTTGCTTTTGACCTTGAAAATTTGGCCAACAGTTTAGTTTCTACTGTTTACAGGAAAATACTTAGATATTTCAAGAAATATGATAGAAGTTATCTAAAGGAATTTGCTTATATGCATAGGTCCATTAAGAGAACAAGTTCTACAAGATACTTTGTCTCTATGAAGTGGGAAAAGTAGATGGTCGTTGAGAGACATACTTCATTCCAAATGAGAATTTAGAAATGAATAAGAAACATGCCCAAAGGCAAATCATCCTTCATAAATAATACTTTATATTGGAAAGTATAACTAATTATCTGTCATATTTAGGTTCACCTTACAGGAGAACATTTATAAACACTAGACCTCCTCATTATCATAAAGAAAAAAAATATGACCCTGTGGAGCATTTCATAATGTTTACAATTAGAAAGGAAATTTAATATGAATATTAAATTCAGTTTGGAAACTACAACAATTCTTTAAACAGCTGAAAACTCAGTTCACAATTGTAAGAACATTAAATAGAATCTAAATGATCATTATGTATACAAATATATAAATGCCACAATTGAGGAGGTTTTTTCCTTAATATGTTGCTAAAAATATCCATAAATGAAGGAAAATTAATATTTTAAAATTCTTTTAAAATTAAAATTTCTCAGTTCCATGGTAACAATGTATTATAAAGTTAAGTAGCAATCACATGTATAATTAAGGCAGTAATTATATGTATATTTAGATCATCAATATACAGTCCTCAATTTGTTTAAAACAAAATATAAAACATTGCAAAAATGAGGATTTTGTGACATTTTGTCATTTAATTGAGCTTTACCTCTCCTCCACATTTGTTATTTATAAATCTTATAACTTAACCTCAACCTAAAATCCAGAAAAGAAATATATTTGGGAGGCAAAAATTAATTCAAAGGAGGTAAAAATATTAGCTGTGTCATATTTCCAAGGCAATCAAAGAATGAAGGCACTGGTATTTGAAAGTGGAAATTACCCATAATTTTCGGCTTTTAAATGAAAAACTCAAGAAGAGAGAATGCAAAGTTGAAAAACTATCCACGGGAACTGAAATGTCTTTTCTTTATTTTGACCTTTTCTGCATGATAGTCAGAGCACCAAAGTCAGATTCCACATCTGCTCATTTGAAACCCTGTCGCTTCTGATCTGGGGAGGGGAAACACGTGCACTTCAGTGTGTGCCCCTGGATTCATGAATGTAAAGAAGACATTATTTCGAGATCATGAAGCCAAAGGCTGCTGGAATAGACTCTCTCTGTGGAAAACAATGTCTCTTCCAACCTTCTCAATGGCCACAAATTATCAGTGGACCTAGAAACAGTGGCCTCCAGATCCATCTCAAACCAAATCTTGTGGTCCTAGAAACGACCCATGTAGACTTTAAGTCTGAGATCAGAATTCAAATCACATTCTTCAAGTATCAGCTTAAGATAGCTCCCTAACCTCTCAGTGCCTCAGGTATGTTTCCATATTTGTAAAAATTCGGGTAACTGCAGGATGCATTTCAGAATGGTTTTGAGAGGATCAGTTCAGAGGACTTTGGAAAAGTCTTGGCAGTGCAGCATATTTGCAAACTGTTACATTCATGTTTGCTCTTGGTACTTTCATATGAAAATTTGTGTAAGCACAACAATATGTAATATAATTATATTTAGATAAACTTAATCATATGTAATATAATTAAATTATTGTTTAGGTAGTTTAGGCTCAAAGATATGAGTTATCTTGCCCAAAATCGAAGTTGTTTTTAAGTGTAAGAGACTAGGTTTCAAGACAAAATCTTAAAAAAAAAATGTTTTTCCTCTCAAAACCAAGAAGATATGTGAGAAATTGCTGCTGCATCTAATTTCGCAATAATTTTTCCTGCTCATTTTGTTTCCATTAGTTGAAGTTATCAGCCTCTCTATAAATGGGCTGATATACCAAATGATTTAGTCACCTTCGGCTAAGTGCCCTTGTGAGCCGTTTTTGCTTGTGTTAATGATGTCAGATGACAGGATAAAGAACACACAGCAGAGGCAGGCATTGTGGAATGATGGGTTAAGTCGCTGATGGGGATGTCTGCATTCCACTTCAGAGTGCTTGGTTTGAGTCCCGGATATTCCATGCTTCCCATTTCGCTTCTTGCTGATGCTCCTGGGAGGCAACAGATGATGGCTCAAGTACTTGGTTCCTTCTACTGACAGGAGACCAGAGTGGATTTCCTGTTTCCTGTCTTCAGACCTGCCTAGCCCTGGCTGTTGTGGGAATTTGGACAGTAAACCAGGGGATGAATGATCCCTCCCCCTCACCCCATCACTCTTTCAAAATAAATAAGAAAAAAAAAACATTTTTAATACAAGGGACACATAACAGAGATGCCCACTGGAAATTGAGATATTTTCATATTGTTAAACACATTTATAAAATTATCTTGGGAATGTAGAACTAATATTCCCACATGCATTGAAAAAGCTAAATCATTAATAGCCTCCCCAGTGCTTTGAATCCTCCTATGACAACATCAATGACTTTGTCATGGTTTAAACACTATAAATGATTATCACTTATTCTCATGAAAAGACAACTCAGTTGTTTGGAGACCTTTCTTGCCTTAAAATAAAGTATGTTTCTCTGCTTAATGATTAGTGGATGATTGACTTATACAAATCAAGCACAAAAACCTGTGAAGTCTAGAGTCCACTATCCCGCAGTAATTAAATAAATTGGATCACTGACGAGATATTCCTTAAATTTGGTTCTTTTTCCAGTATCCCTTTCTGTATGATTACCACGTATTAAAGTGAAAGAGACTATAGGTTCAAGAAAAGTAAATATGTAATATTATATATGTAAATATATAATAGTAAATATAAAATAGTATGTATAAAATATATACTTGATAAATAAAAGTATAAATAGACTATAATTGTATTTGATCTTGAAAGTAAATGAATAATAGAAAAGTTTGCACAGGCTTTAAAATGAATGATGATTCTCTTAAATATGGGATACTTCAGAATGTACCTTAAAATATTAGTGTTGATGTTAAATATGAATAATATTCTCATTGGATTAAATACTGGGCTGTCACTGAGTTGGGGAAGCAACCAATGAGGTAGGCAAAGAAAAGTCTGATTTCAAAGTTCAAGCAGACTCAGACTAGAACAAAGTGAAGGCATCCAAGCAGGAAAGTAAGCTATCAATGCACCTCCTACGGATGGGTGAATGAATGGGTGAATAGACAGGACAATGAGAACTCATATTTCTTCTGACTGCACCAATCAATGCTTCAGTCATTTTAGCCACAATATTCGTTATATTATTTCTTACAGGTCACAATGTTTCATTCCTACCCAAATAGAGAGAATAAACTTCATAATGTAAATTTCCAGTATAGATATGTAAGGCATCATTTTTATGCCAAACAAATACGATAAGCTATTTTTTACTTTTCAAAGTTGTTTCTGTGAATTTTTAATGAAAAAAAACTTTGTTTAACATTTTCTAACATTTTCCAATGCTGCTATTGCCTATTATAATATAAAGACTATTACAGAACAAAAAAAAGTAGTATTTTAATTTTTTTGTTTCAGCTCCTATGATTCTTAGTGCATTATAATCATTAAGAATAGGTGCACCTTTGAACTGCTTGTTCTTCAAAGATTAATGAGGTGTTATGTACAGACAAGTCACATAAGAATGTGCCCAAGCCCTGCAAATAGATATCTCAAAATATTCAAACTCAAATCTGAATCCTAATGCATTTTCCTTTCTCCATTCCTTCCCTCTTTCTCTCATTCTTTCCTCACTCCTTTCTTCATCTCTTCCTTCTTCTGTGCCTCTTCCTTCAAAGTGTTCTCACATTTGCTTTCATAAATGTTGTTTAATGAGGTAGGATCTCACATGGTTCATTCAATAGAATGCTCATGGTCAATTGGGGATAACAAGCATATAAACAACTTAAGAACAAAGAATGATAAGAGCTAAGGAGACCATTTTTACTTCCAGTGTGGAGAGCCAGACTTCAAGAGCAGCCAATATGAGGTAGATTGGTAGCAGAATATCGCCATGTATATGAGGAAAGGGAGTTTCCATGCAAAGTGAAACTCTCAGAGAACTGAATTAATCTCCTCCTTGTACTACATCAGTATAAGTATTCCTTTCCAAAATGTGTTTTCTGTCTTTGCACAATGGCCATGATCCAGTGTGGAGGCAATTGAGTTAAACCTTGCTCATTCAAGACAGGATATACTTTGGGGATACATTTTCGACAAGAAGTGAAATTTATTGGCTTTCTGCATGGGTCTTCTCAGGAAATGGGTCTTGGGAAGAAATAGAAGAAAAGGTGATTGGTTATTCTCTATAGGTAAGTGAGAATCAGTGTAAGGATGAACACCACAGATTAAAAAGAAACTTGGGAGAAAAGTACACCCAAGTCAGGGAAAGTTCATTTTCCTGGGCTCAGCACCCCAGTATAACAAAGGTCATGCATACCTACTTCTTGATGAATTTTTTTTATTTGACAGATAAAGTTAGATAGCAAGAGAGAGAAACAGAGAGAAAGGTCCTCTTTTCATTGGTTCAGCCCCCAAATGGCCACCACAGCTGGAGCTGCGCCGGTCAGAAGCCAGGAGTCAGGTGTTTCTTCCTGGTCTCCCATGTGGGTGCAGGTGCCCAAGCACTTGGGCCATCCTCCACTGCCTTCCTGGGCCACAGCAGAGAGCTGGACTGGAAGAGGAGCAACCAGGACTAGAACCCAGGGTTAATTAACCCAGGGTTAATCCTCCCGCAGGCGGAGGATTTACCTAGTGAGCCACGACGCCGGCCCCTTGATGAATATTTTTCCTTCTTTCTGAGTCTTTTGAAGGTCACTAGTTCTGAGAACCAGAATGACATGACCATGAGATAAAGAGGACTAAATCTCGAGTGAGTGCCGGATGACTGGAATGTTCTGCCACTGCACACTTTTTACAGGATCCTGGTCATGTGGCCACATTTGTATTTCCCTATGTAAGTTTTGATCTTCTTTCCTTTATCAGGGAAGTTAGAGGCCAACACATTAGCCTGCCACCTCCCCCAGGTACTAACTAACAGCCTGAATAAATTTTCTCCCTTTCTTTTCCCCATATACTTTTCCTCTGAATTACTGGACTCCCTTGTAACAAGTATCAGACTTGGGTTCAATAATACCAGTGATCATTGTCCCTTAGTTTCTGAGAAAATCTAAAAGAAGGATGAAACCAATAATTGCCAGAATTTGGGGAGATATTTTTAGATATGGTTTATAAGATGCTATGTAAATCTAAAATTGGGTCAAGATTAACTCAGAAAGACTTTAAATATTCTATAACCCAAAATAGTCTCATGTTTTAATTTAACCCTGCTCTATTAAATGTCAAAGATGCGAGTGGTGGTGAAGATATTTTAGATAAATAGAATGATCAGACAACTTACAACTTGTATCTGTAAAAGAGCTTGGCACATAGGTAATGTTGAATAAATACCTGTGAATGAATAAATGAATGCTCATTTCCATAGGGGATAGAGTAATTCCTAGTGTTATCTTGTCTCTTCTGACATTGGTTTAACAGATGTTCCATAGGAGAAAATGGAGAAGGGAATAAGCTGCAAGCCTTCTGAATAAAAAATAAAGTTTCTTGTACAAGGATGAGACTCAACCAGGAGACACTCGGATGATTGCATTACACAGACTGGATAATACAGCACTTTGGGGGGAAATACGTGTGTATATGGAAAAAGATTACAAGCATTATGTTTAAAGTATATCAAATCTACAAAAGGTAATATCATTTTTGTTACATAAACAAAGGAATTTTGATGATGCTACATGATTCTAAGAATGCTGCTAAGCTATTTAAACCCTTCTTAAATATTAATAATTCTAGGAGATATTTTAAAGAATTGTCTTCATGAGTAAAAATTAGAGATACATACAGACTTTTTCAAATATTTAGATATAGGATGTTGTAAAAGAAAATCTGGCATTACCTGTAGAGTTTGAAAAATATCATAGTATCAGACTAACTGGTCTTCTTAAATGTTATCAGGTACTGGAGCTGGCCCTGTGGCACAGCAGGTTTAAGTCCCAGTCTGCAATTCTGGCATCCCATGTGGGTAACGGTTCGAGTCCCGGCTGCTCTACTTTCAATCCAGCTCTCTGCTGTGGCCTAGGAGGGCAGTGAAAGATGGCCCACGTCCTTGGGCCCCTGTGCCCTCATTGGAGACCTAGAAGAAGCTCCTGGCTCCTGGTTTCCAATCGGCGTAGCTCTGGCCATTGCAGCCATCTGGGGAGTGAACCAGCAGATTGATGATTCACTCTCTCTTCTGCCTCTCTATAAGTCTTCCTTTTAAATAAATATTTTAAAAAGTATTATCAGGTACTGATAAAAAGATGCCATTGTTCTAGCATTTGTTCTCAGTGATGGCAGATTGAGCTTAACCTCTTTGGAAGAAATATTTACAAAGAAAACAAAGTCTTAAACTCTAGCCAATATATATTTTCCATTAAATCGTTACTTATTCCTCAGTTTTTTTAATTTCTACTATAGTGACTACACTTAGCCCTAGAAACAAAATAAAAATGCTTTAGAACTTTTAAATTGAGAAAACTCTAGGAGTTCATTTTTTAATCCATCAGCCTTTCCCAGAAGGCAGCTATAATTAAGAAAGCTGCCAAGTACTGAATGGAATAACTTTTCTGGGACACCAACAGGTTTTTAAGAGAAAACAGCACATGGAAAAGGTCAAAGCTAACCAATAGGTTGCTCTATCTGGTTGGATCAGCATTTGTTGATCAAATAATGATAACAATAAAGTAGATGAAATCATAGCAATGATAATATAGAAGATTCTTATATGGTAAGTGGACTCACATGAGAGACCAGAATGGAGTTCCAGGCACCTGTCTTCAGCCTGCCCAGGTCTAGCCGTTGTATTCATATGGTGAGTGAACCATCAAATGAAAGACCTTTCTCTCTGTCTCTCCTTCTCTCTCTGTCAACTCTGCCTGTTAAAAAATAAATCCTTTTCAAAAAAGAAATATCCATCATATTAATAACAATAGTTTTAGTTAAATAGAGCAGATTCAGTAGAGCTAAGAGATTATTATTCCTGTATTCTTACATATATGTAATTTTATCAGCTAAAATCTGTCGTGTGTACAAGTGAACCAACAGTATCTGAACATTAAAAAAAAAGTGAATATTCTTCATTTTATTTGATTTCAAAATCCACTTATGTGTTCTTTCAAATTCATACCAACCAACTGCTGTATTAATAATTTGGGCTTTTGAACATTTTTGTAGAAATGAATTTATAGATTTGCATTTCACGGTTTAGATCCTTTTGTTAATTTCAATTCATTTCAGGAAATGTCTACAGTCTTTAATGAAGTCCTATCTTCATTTATAAGTTGCACTATAATTTGGTGATCTTCAGCAACTTAAAGAACAGAGATGACATAATCAATTATAATTGTTTTAGAAATGTTTTTGTCTTAACTTTTTAAAAGCATCAATGTAATAATAGCACTTTTCATCCACAAAGTACCTTGTAAAGGTGAACTAACAGGAAAGAAGTGTTCTTTGGTGATTCAACAAGAAGTTGAGAGTTCAAAGAACCGATTTCTATTTCTGTCTTATCTACTGACTTCAGTGATTTAGATAAATCACCTAACCTAAACTGTGCACTTCACATAGAATGTTTTCTGACTGAAAGGGTGACAAACAAGTATTTCCTGGCTACTTGAGTTGCATAAAATAGATAATTCCATTCCGTCCGTGTCATCCTATTTCTATCTATCCTTTCTCTTTTTTCTGGTTTATATGTCTTCAGTGTTTTACATGTGGGGATTGGGACTAATGATGAATAATAGTCTAAAATAAAGATTCCCATATGGAGACAGAACATGAGTTCAAATTCTGATTCTCTATTTAGTGGCATGCCTATGAGCAAGTCATTTCATTATTCTGGACTGTTTCCTTGCGTTTGAAAGAATTATTTTTTATTTATTTATTTTAAAGATTTATTTATTTGAAAGGCAGAGTTAAAGAGAGGCAGAGACAGAGAGAGAGAGAGAGAGAGAGAGAGAGAGAGAGAGAGAGAGAGATCTTCCATCTGTTAGTTCACTCCCCAGATAACTGCAACAGCCAGAGCTGTGCACATTCGGAGCCAGGAGCCAGGAGCTTCTTCCAAGTCTCTTATGTGGGTGCAGGGGCCCAAGGAGTTGGGCCATCTTCTACTACTTTCCCAGGCCATAGCAGAGCTAGACTGGAAGCGGAGCATCTGGGATTTGAACCAGCACCCATACGGGATGCAGGCACTGCAGTCAGTAGCTTTACCCGCTATACCACAATGCCAGCCCCTCAAATAGTTATAATACCTCTTTTTTCATGAATAAATTTAATTATACCTGATATGCATTATATTGCCTAGTCAGCCTCTGGTTGGCTTTCTCATTTGGTATAGCCTTTACCAAAAACCATGAAAAGGTTTCCCAACTTGCTTTTATAAAAATACAAAGTCTTTACAAAGAATCATTGCACTGAAATTTCTATCTACCTAACCCTGCCCCCTGAAGTGCACACAAACATACACACAACAACATGAATGTGTGCTTCTCCTTATCTTATTGTGTCATTTCCTGCTAATCTCTTTATGTCTCACTAGTTCTTTGTTAGCCACATTGACACCTTGGGTTCTTACACAGAATTACTCCTGCCTCAGGGCCTTTTTCTACCAGAAATTTCTGAATAGTTATTCTCCCCTCCTCCAAACTTTTGGCTTAAATGTTAAGATCTGAGTGAGTCCTTTTGTGAATATACTATTTAAAATTGCTCTCTGCTCCTTCCTTTATCTCCCCAGTAGTACATATCTATTTCCTGCTTAATTTTTCTCCATGTGTATCAAGTGTCTATTGTTTCATGTCATATCAAATTATCTCAAACCTACTATCTCAAAACAACAAATATTTATTTTTTTCATACTGTTTCTGATTCAGGATTCCTGGAATAGCTTAAGCATGCCCATGTGGTTCAGATTATCTTGTGAGGTTGCAATCAAGCACAGACTGGGAGTTTGGTCTTAGTTGAATGTTTGCCTGGGGAAGCGTTTGCTTCCAAATTCACCTGTAGTTGACAAGAACAGTCCCCTTTGGGCTGTTGGGCTTAGAGCATCTGGTTACCATATACATCTTTCCTTAAAACAACGCAGAGCGGCCGCCTTTCCTCAGAGTGAGCAAATGAGAATGTCCAAGATAAAAATGAGGTATGCTTGTAGCCTAACCTCTGAACTGAATTTATGCCATATCATAGTCATTAGATTATATCAAACTCAATATATCATCACAGCAAAGGCAATCATCAAGAGTGAAGAGACAACAAATATAAATTGGAGAAAATACTTGCAAGCTATGCATCTGATAAAGGTCTGATATCCAGAAGATTTAAGGTGCTCAAGAAATTCAGTAATAATAAAACAAATAATCTAAGTAAGAAATGGGCAAAAGATTGTGATAGACATTTTTCAAGAGAATAAAAATCCAGACATCCAACAAACACATGAAAAATGTTCAGTATCACTAGATATCACAGCAGTGCAAATAGAAACCACAAGGAGGTATCATCTCACTTCAGTTATAATGGTTAGTACACAGAAGTCAAAAATAACAAATGCTGGCGACGATGTGGAGAAAAGGAAGCCCTAACACATTGTTGGTGGGAATGCAAATTAGCACAGCCACTACGGAAAACAGTATGGAGATTCCACAAAAAACTAAAAACGGATCTACCATATGACTCAACTCTCTCAACTCTGGGAATATATCCAAAAAAATTGAAATCAATGTTTGAAAAACATACCTGCACTCCCATGTTTATTGAAGCCCAATTCACAATAATAAAAATAAGAAATCAATCTAGATGTTTATCCAAGGATGACTAGATAAAGAAAGTTGTTGTATGTATGTTTGTATACACATGATGGAGTATTACTCAGCCATAAAACATTTTGAAGTCTTGACATTTGCAACAAAATGGCTGGAACTGGACAACTTCATGCTAAGAGAAATGATCCAGACACTGAAAAGCAAATCCCAAATGTTTTCTCTTGTATGTGGATGCCATATATATATATATATATATATATATATATATATAATATACATAATATATATTCTTCACTGAATTATAAACCTTACATAATAAAATACCCGTCTTTCCTCACTTTACGACTTTTGTCATGAATTCAGTAAAATATGACATTAAAGCATATATCCATGCTTTCAAGAAAAATGATGTGTGGGTGTGTGTAGCTAGATATATAATATTACATATTATTCAAATATGAAGTTTATATGAAAAATGATAAAAATGTTTAAAACTACGTGTGTTCACTGAACTCTGTGATTTTCTGTATTATTTAAAATATTTGAAAATTTGAAAGGTAAATGTTTTTAAAAATTTATTTATTTATTTGAAAGACACAGTTTTAGATAGAGAAGGAGAGATAGAAAAAAGAGAGATTTTAAAAAAGGTTTATTTATTTGAAAGAGCTGCAGAGAGAGAGGGAGAAACGCAAAGAGAAAGAGAGTGATCTGCTATCTACTGGTTCACTCTTCAAATGGCTGCAATGGCCAGGTCTGGGCCAGACAGAAGCCAGGATCCAGGAACTTCATCCATGTCTCTCACATGAGTACAGGGGCCCAAGTACTTGGTCCATCCTCTGCTGCTTTCCCAAGGACATTAGCCAGGGAGCCAGATCTTAAGTGGATCAGAGGGGACTCAAACCAGTGCTCATATGGAATGCCAATGTCACAGGCTAAACCTGCTCCACAATGCCGCCCCCCCCCATTTTTTTAATATTAAGGTTTTTAAACCCCCAGCTCCCAAAAAAAGTAAGTTGTTGGGTCCAGCACATGCTCAAATGAAGGATATTGCATCATGGAGTAAACAGTGCAGAAAGTGAATCAGTTAGAGGCCATTTTTAAAGCTGCCTACCACATCATGCAAAAAGGGAACTTTTTTTCTATTTTATTCCCTTTTATAGCTCAAGAATTTAGCACAATGTTTCGCACTTACTTGGGATGTTTTCCATTTTTGTTGAACGAATGAATCTAATACACAATCTGCACATAGTGTTTAATAAATGATGGCAACTTTCTTTTTTTTAAAGAATTATTATATTTATTTAGAAGGCAGAGTTACAGAGAGAGAGAGGGAAAGACAGAGAGGTCCATCCATTGGTCCACTCCCCAAATGGCCACAACGGCTGGTGGTGCTCCAGTCAGGCTGAAGCCAAGAGCCGTGAACTTCATCCAGATCTCCCATGTAGCTGTGGGGACCCAAGGACTTGGCCCATCTGCTGCCTTCCTGGTGCATTAGCAGGGAGCTGGATCAGAAGTGAAGCAGCCTGGACTCTAACCAGCATCCATATGGTATGTCAGTATTGCAGATGGCGGCTTTACCCACTTTGCCACAATACCAGCCCTGAAAGGCCACCTTTATACATTCCTTAATTTACTTTTTTCTAGAGGTTTCTATTATTCGTTAGATTACTTATATTGGATTTGAGTTACTATGGTGCTACATTAGACAATTAGAAAAAGCACCATGGAATGCATTCTTTTTTTTATTATTTATTTATTTATTTATTTTTTTAAATTTTTGACAGGCAGAGTGGACAGTGAGAGAGAGAGACAGAGAGAAAGGTCTTCCTTTGCCGTTGGTTCACCCTCCAATGGCTACCGCGGACAGCGCGCTGCGGCCGGCGCACCGCGCTCATCTGATGGCAGGAGCCAGGTGCTAGGTGCTTATCCTGGTCTCCCATGGGGTGCAGGGCCCAAGCACTGGGGCCATCCTCCACTGCACTCCTGGGCCACAGCAGAGAGCTGGCCTGGAAGGGGGGCAACCGGGACAGAATCCGGCGCCCCGACGGGGACTAGAACCTGGTGTGCCGGCGCCGCAAGGCAGAGGATTAGCCTGTTGAGCCATGGCGCCGGCTGGAATGCATTCTTAAAACTTACACATTTTGTAGACAATACATCACCTATGGTTATCGAACTTGCAAATAAGGAAGACAAGAATGGCTATGTGAAAACCATATGAGATCAGTAGGAAAGAAATTAAAGGTTGACAGTAACCATCAAATTAGACTCTAGTATAAGGCTTTTTTGGAAATTAGGGTCATGGAAAAAGTATTTGAAAATTACTGATTGTTTCCAGCTATACACTTCTGTATTTTATTTTCTGTTAAAGTCTGAATTACTGTGAAGGAATGAGTATCCATTCCAAAAGTCTCTTAGTATTCATTAAAAGAATGTATTGCCCATGTATAGATGGCTTATTGATTATTTTATGCCTTTTAATACCACTGAGCCGGGAAAATTGTAGAAATTAGCAGTAGAAGAACATCCATAGCAGAAAGAAGAACATCTTGTTCCTGTTTGAAACTAGGTGAGATTCAACTGAAGAAAAGTGCAGTTTGATGAGCTCAATAACATCTGTTTCTCTTGTTTTCAACTGTTCCTATGAGTTAATGAATAAATGGCAGGTGCTGAAGAAGAAGGAATGCCAATACAGCTCTAACTAAGGATAGGCTGCTGTCCTCAGCGGCACTCATGCACAACAGAAAGTCTGGGTGTTCATCAAGGCTGGCTTAAGAAGGTGAGAGAAACTCCTAGATATCTGATGCCCATCCTGTGAGAGACAGCCTGTGTGTGATGCAAGATAGCAGCCCTGATAGGGAGCTGAGAAATCAGATCTAAGGTGATGCCTGTGTAATATGTTTCTGGTAAAATAAGAAAGCATTAACATTTTCACTTTCATTTTGATTCAGCTTTGCTCATTGTAGCTGTTACTGCAGTTCATAATCTAGTACCTTCTATTTGTATTATTCCAGAAAATGAGGTATGTATCTATTCAGGAGCTGACACATCTCTCTCTTGGTTGTATTGGAATGAGGCACTTATAAAACAGGGGCAGGTATTTAATCTGGCGGTTAAGACATTAGTTGAAATTCCCATATCCCACACTGGCATACAAAAGTTCGATTCTAAGCCCCAGCTCCTGATTCCAGCTTCCTGCTAATGCAGACCCTGGGAGGCAATAATGACACAAGTAATTGGGCTTCTGTCACCCATGTGGGAGACCTGCATTAAGTTCCTGGCTCCCAGCTTTGGCCTTGGCCCAGTAGTAGCATTTGCAGGCATTTAGGGAGTGAACCAGAAGACAAGAGCTCTCTCTCAGTCTCCTTCTCGAATTAATAAATCAACATTTCAAAAACCTTCTCAGGGGCCAGTGCTGTGGTGTAGTAGGTTAAACATCTGCCTGTAGGTAGTTTGAGTCCCAGCTGCTCCACTTCCTATCCAGCTCCCTACTGATTGCCTGGGAAAGCAGTAGATGAGCTGTGCACCAGTGTGAAAGACCTGTAAGAAGCTCCTGGCTCTGGATTGGTGCAGCTCCGGCCGTTGCAGCCATCTGAGGTGTGAATGACTGGATGGAAGACCTCTCTCTCTGTCTCTCCCTCTGTAACTCTGTCTCTCAAGTAACTAAATAAACCATTAAAAAAAACCTCATCAATAGAACAAATGACAATCTTTCTTTGCCTTTTGTGGTTATTGCCCCAAGATATTAACAGAGTATAACAGTTGGGTGTCCTGGTTGTACACTTACATTTTGAGAATCACTGAGTAAGGGAGATTACTGCACAAACATCTAACTCGGTGCCAACATTGCCAGGGTGAAAGCTTTAACTGGAAAGGGATGGGGACCCTCACCTTTGATGTCAGAGTAAGGCTGGAGCCCCATTCAATTCTTATGTAAACCCTAAACCACAAGGGAGACATGAAGTGTTTCTCAAATATGCCCTCCTCTGAAGGAACAAAAGCCTTGTGTTGTCTTTGCTTAGAATTTTACAGCTTCTTGGGTCCAGCTCCTTGGTACAGTGGTTAAAGTACTGACCTACAGCACCGGCATCCCCTATGGGCACTGGTTCGAGCCCTTGCTGCTCCACTTCTGATCCAGCCTCCCTGCTAATGTGTTTGGAAAACAGTGGAAGATGGCCCAAGTCCTTCAGCCCCTGCACCCACATGGGAGACGGAAAAGAAGCTCCTGGCTTGTGGCTTTGGATTGGCTCAGCTCTGGCTGTTGTAGCCATTTGAGGAGTGAATCAGTGGATGAAAGACCTCTCTCTGTCTCTACCTCTCTCTGTAACTCTGTCTTTAAAATAAATAAAGCAGATATTAAAAAAAAACTATACAGCTTATTAACAACAAAATTGTAATTTTAAATAAGCAATCAGGAAGTGCTGAAGAAAAAATTTAATGATCATGTCAAAAATGGAAATAAAGTACTGTTTATTACCTATGACATTAGAGAGATGATATTTTTCCTCAACATTATCCAGAAGTTAAACTGATAAGAATATTAAGACATACTCCCTAGTTTCTCAGCAAACAACTGAAGTATTACATCATTTTAATTATAATGAAATTACTTCTATGTAAGCTGCAATATAGCATTTACAGAGCATCATGATAGCTATATATGCAAGTGTAAGTGCTCGAGAGTTTAAGGTTTTAATTAGAATTAAAAACAGGAACACGTTTATGTATTATTCCTTTTAGAATAGAAGCTAGCTTCCCTTAAAGCAAAATTAGAAGATTTGCAAAAGAATGACAAATATGGTTAGGCTAGAGGTAGCAAAAAAGTGTAAAAGCAGTCAGCAAAAAATATGCTAAATAAAAGCTGTTATTTACATTAGCACTTAACAGAGTAAACAAGAAAAAAAGATTGTTTTACTAATAAAGACAAAGGTAACAATGCAGTTGTAACAATTCAGGTTTTTTAAACTATATTTCAATCATTTAGGAGGCATTAATGAAAACTGCTGTTAAACCAAATATAAACAACTGTGGAAGTGAAGATGTAGTGTTTTCTCACAGATAGAGCGCCAAACCGGAAATGGCTGGCCCTGGAAATTCTATTCAGCTGGTCCTTGTGACTTCATGAGGCTCAGAGAAAGGCATGTTATTTCTCAGCACCACTGTTTTCTCATCTGCAAAACAGAGTCCACCGAAATCTCAACTACCTTTCTGTCTCTCTCACTGTTCACTCTGCCTGTCAAAAAAAAAAAAGATAAAACCTGGGAATCTTCAGCAGATTATATTAAAAGCAGTTACTCTTCCGGAATTGAGAAACGCAGAGGTCACTCACCCGCCTTCAATAGCTCCACCTGGCTGCCTCTAAAACCAGCTCTTTGGGGTTAGTGTTTGACACAATCATTGCTTAGGACACGCACAAGCCATATTGGAGTCCCTGGACCAAGGTCTAGCTCCTCTACCTTGAAACCAGAGTGAATACCCTGGGAGCAGCAATTGATGACTCACACACTTGGCTCACCAATGCTCATGTGAGACACTGGGATTGGGTTTCTGGCTCCTAGTTTTGGCCTGACTAACCCTGGTAATTGTGGGTGTTTGGGAAGTAAATCAGCGGATGGGAGCATATCTGCCTGTTCTTCAGCCTCTCTCTCTATCTTTCAAATAAAATGAAAGTGATAATATAGATAATGTTTTAATTTTAAGAAAAGGAGCTACCGCTTTATTGCATACAATTTACATTTAACTATTTTGTGTATGTAGTTTCAATGGAGTGATTAAAGCACACTGAACCATGAAGGTATTGTTGAGATTCAGGCTTCAGAATCACCATTTTTCTCTTCTCTATCAAAATGTAAGTAAGATAAAATTACTGAATCCTAAAGCTGTGTAGCAATGTGTCAGCTAAAACCCAACAAAAAGCAGGCATTCCTAAAGAGCTCAATGCAAAGGATGCTTGAGTAATAGTGTAAAGCGCTCCTCAGCAGAAATTAAAAGACCTGGGTTTCTGAATTGTTGTCCTGGTTCTTCAATACTTTCCCATTTAGTTTTGAAAACTTTCCACAATTCATTGCACTATATAAAATTTGGATCATATATGAGATATAGGTTTGGTAGAGATAATATTTACAGTAATCACCAGAATCAGGGCAACTGACCACTTTATTATTTCAATGAATGAATCATTTTTCTTGTTTTAAAGTATGTATTTTATTGATGACAGAAAGGAGGGAGAGAGTGAACACATATCATTCTTTATCAATAGATTTCTTTTTAAAGAAAGATTTATTTCTTCTGAAAGATGGAGAGACAGAGAAGAGGAGAGAGATCTTCCAATGGTGGTTCACTTCCCAAATGGCAGAAAGGCTGGGCCAGGCTGAAGCAAGGAGGCTAAAACTCCATCCAGGTCTTCCATGTGGGTAGAACAAAAAACCCAAGTACTTGAGCCTCCATCCACTGATTCACAGGCTCATTAGCTGGAACCTGGATCAGAAGTGGAGTAACTAGGATGTGATAGGAATACAGACATCCCAGTCCTAGGTAGGGGCTTAATCTGCTGCCCTCAACACCCACGCCCTACCAATAGATTTATCAAATGAAGATTTCTCTCAAATAACACTGATTCCTGTATTTCTAACTGTGGACTGAGAAGAAATGTGACCATTACATTACCCATACCAAGAATAATTGTACCCGAGAACAAGATATTGGAAACAAAGATTCTGAACCTACAGATTCCGAAGGAGAAATATGTGAGGTTACAAGATTTTATTCTGTATCTAAGTGTCAATATGCTATTCTCAGAGAAGTTTCTCCATACCTCTGCCCTTCCACTGATGCCCCTTCTCAGATCCACCTCTCCTCCTCTTACCACCTCACTTTCTTCAATTTTTCCATTGGAAGCTTCCAGCTCATGGGTCAAAGTTTGAATTGGTTCCTGGTTTTTCTACAAAACTACAGTTTTAGAAAAAGGTGATTTTTGTTTCTTAACTTTGTCCACATAGTTCCAGGATAAGTTATGGACATATAATCGTATAAAAATATCAATAATGCTTAAGTCAGTATAAAAGAATTCATGCATATCCCATTACATAAGGAACAGCAAAGTGTGTGTTGGCATTCTCACCCTTCTCCACTTAAATCCCAGAAAATTAAAATCATTAAGATAAAAAGCAGTTTGACAACTACATTTTTGCTCATATCCTGACCAAGTCTTCTTTGTGTAATATACAATTTATTATAATTATGAATAAAGAAAAGACTTCCCATTAGCACTCTATCAGCTTTTATTAAGGGTATCTTGAACTAAATCCTTTGAAATTATTTGAATGTAAAACTAAGAGCTATTTTGAGTATGAGGATGACATCTTTGTCATTTGAAAAGTATCAAAACAAAAATTCCTAAACTTTAAACTTAAATATGTTCTCTAATTATAATGAAAATGTAACACATTATTAAACTGATTTTTTAACATACACAAAATCTTTCATCATGTTTTCTATAAAAATATTTTCAATCCTAATATATTGGCTATTTTATTTGTAAGAAATTCAATTATGTAAAAAAAACCTCTCAGGTTAGCGTTTTTAGAATACACTTAACAGTATTAATTATACAGGCACATTTCAAATAAAAAATGATAAAACTGATTTTCAATGATGAATAACATGGTTGGATTAACAGATAGTTTGCCTTGTACAAGAATTTGATCAAGTTTTAAGCCGCCACCCTTTCAATTAGTTTCTGAATTTCAACTATTTTTTTTAAAAAAAATGATGTCACTAAGAGGACATTGTGTAGTTGGGGTCAAAGATGTAAAAAAGTGGGGGCTGGCATTGTGACATAGTGGGCAAATCCACTGCCTGCAACACCAGCATCCCATTTGGGTGCCAGTTGGTGTCCCAGCTGCTCTACTTCTGATCTAGCTCCCCGCTAATGGCCTGGGGAAGCAAGATGATTGCCCAAGTGTATGGGCCCTTGCCACACATGTGGGAGGCCCAGATGAAGCTCCTGGTTTCAGCCTGGTCCAGCACTGGCCATTATGGTCATCTGGGAAGTAAACCAGTGGATGGAAAATCTCTCTGTCTCTCCCTCTCTCCCTCTCCCTGTTTCTCTCTCTCCCTCACTCTGTAACTCTGACATTCAAAATAAATTAATACTTAAATAAGTAAACTGTAAATAAGTATAATAGCATGAAGCCAAACCTTAAAAAAATCATCGTGTTGACTGATCATATTGTTAGCTTAAATAATTATGTTATCAATGCAAATACTATGATGAAATGTGAGAAACTATATTTGATTTCAGTGTGAACAGTAACCAAAGACAAAATAGCTTAATGTGACCTAAAACTATGACCAAATTTTGAAAAGATTACAAGATTCTTCTCTCTATAGCCTCTCTAATGCAAAATTCTGATCTGAGTTGTTGCTTTCTTTTAAATCTCATTCAGCACTAATGGTATCAGATTTTTACATCATCCTTTCTTGTCCTTTGCATCTACTAGGCCATAATAATAAATATACATCAAACATGACCTTGTAATCTGAAATGTGCCCCATTCAAGTAAATGGGAAAGACATTAGCCCACTGCCTTATACATTACTGAAGAACAACATTCGGAACATGGCGTTCTTTCTCCTTATTCCATAGTTTCAGTCAAGTCACATAAAAGATGAAAAGCATATGCACTCCACTAATCACCTTGGAATAACATTCTTAGAGGACAGCAGCAGTCTTACACTTTCACTGTTCAGTGCAGCACCTAGCACTTCTTGGGTGCTTAATAAATATTGAACAACCCAGCAATCAAGCCCTCCAGGCAATGGCTGCAGTTGTTAGTCGACACATATGCAGACTGTACACAGTAGGAATTGCCAATCAAACAGCCAGATCTGAACGCACAGAAAATAGCAGAGACAATAACGGCAGCATCACCTTCAAATACAAAGGACAATCTATACGTATATATTGTGCTGTGTCTCAATTTAAAAGTGCTCATGGTTTCCTTGGCATTCTGCTGTGCATTTACATAGCTTGCTGCATTGAAATTAGACAAAAGCATATTCTTCAGTGCATATGTTTAGCTAAAGGTCAATAGACTTATTAAAACAAATAAATAATGAACAATGCAACTACCTGAACTAAACCCAAAATTGTTCTGTGTGTGGAATATCTAACCCTTATATGACATCAAATATGGAATTTCTTCTAATTCTACAAACTTAAAATTACTCACTTTTGAACCCCACAAGCATGAGAGTCACTGTGGAATATGTCTCTTCATGTCCAATTAAGAATTAAACATGTAAACTTTACCATTAACACAAAATATAGCATTGAATTTTAAACCTTTGTAATTAACAACTCTGATTTAAATTTTGAACAATTAAGATGCTATTTAGTAAGCCATGTTATTGCCCTTTTTGTAACATTGTCTTCCTAGCGGCCTCAAAGAGTTAATGAATCTCCAAATATACCTAATGTTTTTGCAAAGACTTAGCTTTTCCTAAGGGATCTGACCCAGTTTTTTAAAAATAATAATTAAACTACATATAAGAAGCAAGATAAATGAAGGTATCATTGTACCAAGGTGTTGGGAAAAGCCTTTGCATGCTTATCGTTTTCCTTCTCACCTACATTCCCTGTGATGCTTGTTCTCGTCTCAACCCTTTAGTGAATACCGCTTGAGCTGCTTAGAATTATACATTCAATGTCAGCTTTATGCTCTAAGGAATATTTAATGTGAGACATCATTCACTTTTGCATAGAAATTAGCTCTGCAGTGTGAAAACTGGCTTCAGGTGAATTCTACTTTAAAAAAAAAAAATACAAGTGAGAACAGGAAGAACCTCAAAGCAAGCACCAGCAGCTGGAGGATCCAGTGCTCTCACAAGATTGTCTTATATTTAGATCATTGGAGTTGATATCCTATACAAAAAACAGAACCAAATTAGGAAAAACAAGAGTACTGGTATATGTAAGACTTGAAAAGAATTTTTTTTCCTTTAAATCTCAAGATCATCGTGAACTTGATTCATCCTTTGACATTTAAGGTGTCACTGAAAGAAAGAACTCTCAACCTAGTTCAAAATGCCTTTTGACACATTCATATTCCTTCTGACCTGCAAGTAATCTTGAGCCCCCTCAACAAAACACAACACTTGGCTGATTCAGATCATTTGTTCAATATTTACTGAGTGATTATGATGTGCCAGGCATAGTAACAGTTGCAAAGTGCAAATGAGGAAGACATGCCCCACCTCCTGCTCCTAGGAGACACACTCCAGAAGAGGAGATAGACAGATACAGATCATTACAATGCAATGTGGTAAAAGCTAAAAATGAGGCATGAACAACACATCTTACAAGCGAAGCTCAGAGAGAAGCTAATCAGGACAGGCAAATGAGATGACTCAGTAGATATGTTCTGAATATAATGCAAAGAATGAGCAAAGTGAGGTGTGCAGACCAAGCAGAAAGAGCAGTTACCCCAACCCTCTACTTCCTTCTCCACTAGTTCCTTCAGAATATGAATTTTAAGGACACCCAGAGTTCCCACTTGATTTGATGGGGATACAGAGTTATTCATCACTCTAAATGGTTAAATTACTTAAGATACCTCTGAACAACTTAAGCTGTTGCCACTCAACAGAAGGTGGATTTTTACTAGTTTCCATAATGTCAGCAAAATTCATAGAGATCACTCTAAGCTTGGCACCAGGTGTACAAAGATGAGTATAATTCTGCCCATGATTTGCAGGTCTCGTACTCTGATGAGCAAGACAGGCACATAACCATGGATTTCAATACAATTTATTAAAAGCAATTTGACAGATGCATTGGGTGCAATGCAAATAAGAAGACTGGACAATTACTCAATGAGAGAGGAGTCAGAAAAGAAAGATATCTTCAAGCATATATGTATGAGTTGAGTCTTAAAGGAGGTATAAGAGACAAATCAAAAGGGAAGGGGGAACCAGGATAACGAAATGTAGTACTAACGTGTGGAAGCACCAAAGAGCACCACATATGAAATATAAGGAAGAAGGCAAGGCAGATGAATGAAGCTAGCATAGCCAAGAGCTGTCAGATGCTCAGGAGATGTTGAATGCTTTTGGAAAGAGTTAATTGTTACAGTCTAGTTAGTAGAAAGACCTTGTGAGAAAATGGAGACTTTCCAAGTGTAATCACTGACACAAGATGCACAAGAAACAAGGAGCAGAGCCAGGAACAGACCCAGGTGTGTGTCTTCCAGTGTCCTCCATAAATAACCATGCTAGAGTTAGGGGAGTACCTTTTGTTCTTCATTAAGCTAACTTTTCTTCCCTCTAAATTCTGCTTCTTTGATATGATAGGAGGAGCACCATGGTAAGGGGACAGTGAGGGAGGAAAAAAAATCCTATACCAGGAATATGTCCGGAATTTACCAAGATGGCAAATATGAAATAACTGGGGAAAAGCCACACAAGTGCAGGTATCAGAAACCTGAGATTTTATTTTCCTGCTAAAGCAACAGAGTATCACGAAATTAAAGTCATAATTGGGCCAAGAAGGCTAATAGGTGCTGCTATGCAACCCAATCAGTAAACAAAGATGACTGAAAGAAAGGACATAGAATGTAAGAATGCATGACAACTAAATATGTAGCTCATTTGAAGAGGAAAAGTGTTACAGATTGCAAAGGAGGAGGGGAAGATGTTACCAGAAGGAAATGGCCCTATTCAGTGGGTTCTTTTCCTCAGCTCAGTATAGAAATAAAAAGCCAGGAAACAATTGAAAGTAAGCAGAAACTTTATCTTTTGTTTTGCAAAGCAAAAGTAAAAGCGTCTCCTCTGAGAAGAGGTGAGATGAAGCACCTGAGCCAGCGACTGGCTTTCAGGAAGTGCACCTGGCTTTTAAGGTCTTGCTGTTTTCTTATGGGGTCTCTCTGTGGAGGGTGACTATTGGAAGGGGGTCCTACACAATGTATGCTCATTGGCTTTGGGCCCATGGTGATAGTGAGGGTCGTTGGGTGACAGCCAGAATGGGAGTTTCTAGTAGCTAGTTTCCAATTTTGGTGGCCTCCGCCTCTCTGTTAGTGGAGAATCGCAACTAGCTTGAAGATGTGGTCAAAACCCCGGCTCATACACAGAACAGGAGGTTACAATGGGGAGAAGTGAGAGTAAGTCTCAGAGCAAACCTCCCTGTCACAGCTTACAGCTTGCACACCCAAAACATTCCGCTAAAGCCTGAGGGGAACACAGACACTTAGCCTAACCATACGGGCTCAAAAAGGATGGATGCAAAGTTAATCTAAAATGTATAAGATAAAAGTTTCTCAGATTATTCTCTCACACTGTTATAGTCAGAAATACTGGATTTAAATTTATAGAACAGTAGCCTGCATTGCAAAAAGCATTTTAACAGCAAGGTCAACTGCCAAATTGCAAGAATTTTGATAGATGTAGAAGAAATTTATCCCTTAATTTTTTCAGTTTAGTTTTTCAGAATAATTGAATCTATTATACACACAACAGAATGCTTCAGCCTTCAGCAGGAGCTGATGCACAGGTGATGTAACAGGGGCCCTCTTTGCCCTAAGGTTTCAAGTATGCTCTGACATCATATCAAGGTTCACTACAGTGCTGTCCAGGAAAATGATTGGCTACACCCTTTGTAAGAGCAACATTGTGTCAATAATGGAAGACAATTGAAGGAACCATGATTACTTCCCAACACAAAGACAATCTGCCCTCCCTTTTCCTCTTTCCCTGAGTGAAATGTGAAAGGAAAGAGAAAGGTGTTGAAGTTAAAAAAGAATTAAAGAAACTGCAGGTGATACAATGCTCTTTGAGCTGATGTTAGTAACATATCTTATGTCCAGTAATTGGAGAGACTAAACCTGTGAAAGTGCTAAAGGGTCTATTTGAGCAACATAGATGGGTTCTTAAGGCTTCTAGTTGAACAAAAATCATGTGTTATTAAGCTTGTGGTTGTCAATAAGGAACAGCCACCTGAAATCAATTTGCTGTGGAATCATTTGAAAATGTAATGACAGATAGTTGAAGGCCAGCATTCCTAATTTCATGTATACACACATATTTATCAATTTCTTTAGGAAAAAAAATTAAGGTGGCAAAAGAGGAATATGTATTTTGGCATTGAACTTGTTCCTTTTGTAGATGAAGCACGTATTATGCCATCTAGGTCAGTTGCAATATAAGTGGTTCTTTAAATAGTTATGGAGGGGTGGGCATTTTGGTGCAGCAGGTTAAGCAGTCATTTGGGATGCCTGCATCCCATACTGAAGTGCCCTTTGGAGCCCTGATATCTACTTCTGATCCAGTTTCCTACCTAGGCACCTGCTGCACATATGGGAGACCCAGATGGAGATCCTGACTCCTGACTTTCATCTGGTCCAGCCTTAGCTTTTGCAGGCACTTGAAGAATGAACCAATGGATGAAACATCTCTCTCTCTCTCTCTCTCTCTCTCTCTCTCTCTCTCTCTCCCTTTCTCTCTCCCCCCTCCACCTTTCAAAGAAATAAATCTTTTTCAGTGGTTTTATTTTTTTTACAAAGATGTGTGTATTTATTTGAAAAGCAGAGTTACAGACAAAGAGAGAGAGAAGAGAAGAGAAGAGAAGAGAAGAGAAGAGAAGAGAAGAGAAGAGAAGAGAAGAGAAGAGAAGAGAAGAGAAGAGAAGAGGAGAAATGTGTTCCATCTGCTGGTTCACTGCTCAAATGGCCAAAATGGCTGGAGCTAGGCCAGACTGAAGTCAGGAGTCTGGAAATTCATCTGGATCTCTCACATGTGTGGCAGAGGCCCTAGCACTTGGGCCATCCTTTGCTGATTTCCCAGGCACATTAATAAGGAGCTGGTTAGGAAGTGTAGCAGCTGAAACCTCAACCTGGGCTCCGATGGGATGCCAGATTCCCAGGCAGCAGCTTAACCTGCTATGCCACAGTGTTGGTCCCAATAAAATTTTTTAAATAAAATTATTGAGTTCCTGATATTTTTATTTTCAAGATGTATTTATTCATTTGAAAGTCGAAGTTACACAGAGAGAAGGAGAGGCAGAGAAAGAGAGAGAGGTCTTCCATCTGCTAGTTCATTCCTGGAGCTGTGCCCATCCAAAGCCAGGAGCCAGGAGCTTCTTCCATGTCTCCCATGCAGGTACAGGGGTCCAAGGACTTGAGCCATCTTCTACTGCTTTCCCAGGCCGTACCAGAGAGCTGGATTGGAAGTGGAGCAACCAGGACTTGAACTGGTGCCCATTTGGGATGCTGGCACTGCAGGTGGCAGCTTTACCTGCTACACCACAATGCCAGCCCCAGAGTTCCTGATATTTTAAAGCATTTTAGGGATAGCAGAATATATGATGAAATTTTTTTAAATTTTATTTATTTATTTATTTATTATTATTTTTTTGACAGGCAGAGTGGACAGTGAGAGAGAGAGACAGAGAGAAAGGTCTTCCTTTGCCATTGGTTCACCCTCCAATGGCTGCCGCGGATGGCACGCTGCAGCTGGCACACCGCCATCCGATGGCAGGAGCCAGGTGCTAGGTGCTTTTTCCTGGTCTCCCATGGGGTGCAGGGCCCAAGCACCTGGGCCATCCTCCACTGCACTCCCGGGCCACAGCAGAGGGCTGGCCTGGAAGAGGGGCAACCGGGACAGAATCCGGCGCCCCGACCGGGACTAGAACCCGGTGTGCGGGCGCCGCAAGGCGGAGGATTAGCCTGTTGAGCCACGGCGCCGGCCTTATGATGAAATTTTTAAAAAATGAGTTTATATCCTTGAGGAGCTTGCAAAATTTTGGGAATATAGTTGCCTCTACTAAAAGATTTCAATGTAGTGGTACCCATACAAGTGATTTATAAAGAAAACAAGAGTCAGCAGAAGGATGGCAATTATTCTTTGTGTTCTGATTTTTGCTCAATCTGAAGTGATGGTGATTTGATCCTGTACATGTGGATCTCAACTAGACCTCAGTATTGTCACAATGCTCACATTCCAGTCAAGACAGCCACTTTGCATTGTGTCATCTCTCCTCGAATCAGGGACTTTTCTTTCTAGCAGTAAACTGATGACCCAGTCCCTTATTTCATTAACAAAATAGAAATACTTGCAACCAAGATTGCCTCACTTCCCTGCTTATAACGTGTGACAGCTTCATATGTCAAGCTGAAGATGAAGTGTTCCCTGCCAGCCTCTCCCTCACCATTTTCCACCATTCTATGCACTCCTGGCTGCAGCCTCTCGGCTTGCTTCACTTCCTTCAATGGACCCAGTTCATTGCTGTCTTATACCTTTCCATCTGCAGTTCACTTGGTCTCAGACATCCTTCTTCTAGACTTTCTCATAGTCAGACTGCTCTCATCATTCAGTTTTCAGCTCGGTTATTGCATGATTAGCCAAACCCTCCTTACCATCTTATTTAAAGAAGCTCCATTGCACCCTTCCTCCCAGAATAAGCAATTTTTATTATATAAGCTTATCTTGTTTTTCCTTAGTGCTATAGATTTCTGAAATTGTCTTTTTTTTTTAACAGATTTATTTATTTATTTGAAAGGCAAAGTTACAGGGTGGGGGGAGAGAGAGAGAGAGAGAGAGAGAGAGAGAGAGAGAAAGTTCTTCCATCCATTGATTCATTCCCCAAATGGCTGGAACAGCCAGAGATGGGGCCTATCTGAAGACAGAAGTTAGGAGCTTCTTCCAGGTCTCCAACTTGGGTACAGGGGCCCAAGCACTTCAGCTGTTTTCTTCTGGTTCCCAGGCACATTAGCAAGGAGCTAAATCAGATGTGGAGCAGCTTGGACTTGAACCAGTGCCCATAGGATGCTGGTGCTTTACCCACTATGCCAAAGCACCAGCCCCGATTGTCTTTTACTTATTTATCTTTGTTTTCACTGCCTTGTCCTGGTGGAAAGAAAGTTCCATGAGGAAATAAAGCTAACTGAACATCTTCAGCATCTCACGCTATGCCTGGATTGTAGAGCTCAAAACATATCTGATGATTGAATCAATGCATTATTAAATGAGTGGCAAGGCTTGAGAGTAAATATACAAAAGAGAGACAAAGTAAATATACAAAAGAGAGTGGGTTATTTGTAGACTATCCTTACAGAGAAGTTTGAACAGCATAGGCTTCCAAATCTGACATTCAAGTATAGAGAAAACATTCCACCTTTGCTGTCGATCATGTGCACAGCTACCCATTAGATAAATACAATTAATCTGTGGTATGAAATGATAGTGAAGAGGATTAAAAAACATTTATGAAATGATACTGATTTCAGATAGTTTCCACCCATTATTTTTACTCTCATGTTGTTTTTTGGTAACATTTCTTGCTCTCCAGCTAGTTGTATAGATCAGCCACCAATAACCAAACTGTGGGTGTGATATAAGATAGTATTTGTAAGGATAGTGAAAAATGCAAACATCTTTGAGTAATTAAGAGCTCTAGTTATATTATCCAGCAACCAGTTATTTGATCTTCTCCTTTAAATCCCTAAAAAGTAAGAGTTCTAATTTAGCTGACCTATGCTACCAAAAAGCTAAAAGAATATTTATGATGACTATATGAATTAAGACTTAATACTTTTCCTAATAGAAATGAAAGATATATTCAAAAAAATATATGTTCTGTTTACCATTTGTTAATTTAACATTGAATATTTCTTTTATGTGAATTTTGGGAGAGCAAAAAGAAACTTGAGGGATTCAAATGAGAGGAAGCAGTCAAGCTTACTAAAATAATTCTCTACACATTCTTCTTCATACACATTTAATTTAACATGGTTCTCAGCAATATCTTAGAAAAGTGAGTGCCTCTTAAAAGACTTTTAGTTACTTTCAGTACCACTCTCTGGGTTCTTATAGCCACTTTAAAATTAAGGTGGCTTGGGAAAAAAAAAAAAAACTCTTACTATTCCTAAAAAGAAGCTTTTTAAGTAAAAATCTTTTTTTTCTTAATTTTATTCTTCCAGCTATTTCCTTTAATGTACTTACAGATATAATGCAAGATAATGTTGCTCATAAGTTCTGAACAGGTAGTTACGGGCGGATAATTTCATAGGTTAGAACATTCGGTCAGGACACTCATTGGATTACCATGTCCTTTCTCCTATTCTATAATTTTTCATATATCCATATGTCTATCTAAATACAAAAGACAGTGGCTGCTCTCTGCTGAGAGAGAAAACGAAAATCTCCATGACAATACATTGTCTCCTGCATGAATACGCTACATTTTCAGCTGTCTTCACTGTATTAACCGATGTCATCTTGTGGATTTCTAGCCTTGTCTAAACTACTCTTGCAGTGACACTAATAATGAAAAGATACATAATGAGGAGCAGTTATTAATATATAACACTAATTACATAAAACATTGTTTTGTCTTGTACCACTGTATTACATAAAAAACTGCCCTATCATGTTCATTTAACATCAACATCGTCTATACATGGAGAACTATATTTTGAAAGGGAAGTTGGTTAACTCTTTTTAAAGTCTTATGAAAAGTGGCTTTGAAATTACTATATATCACCAACCAAGCCATTATATAAATTTGCTTTTGTGAATGAAGATCAATCTGAGTAGCAAAAGTTTAATAATACAAAACGAATATGAATTATTCAGAAAGGAGCAGGCATTTAATGTTTTCTTTTAATGAAAATGCTGGTAACAAAAGTGGAAATGTCTTTCCAATTTGAGGCTTTTTGCAATTTTGTACTTCCCACTCATGTAACTGTAAAATGCTCTGTAACAAGGAAGCAGTATGGAAATCATTGGATTGAAATATACTCAATCAATACATGCCTTTATTGGCAGAACTTTTCTAGCTAATGACATACTCAAATGTTTTGCAGTCAAGAGACAGATTAGCAAGGGGTGGAATGCAATCAAATATCATTAATTAATAACCAAGAACATAAAGTATTTAAAGCTACATTAGGGATCACAATGAAATGTGTAAAGTGATCATCACCCCTGTGACACCAGTCTTTAGTTCACTTAGAAAAGTAGAGAGGGGATTGTGTAAGAAGGTATTGCTAGAGCTGGCATTGTGGCACAGCAGGTTAAAGCACCACCTGTGCTATCAGCACACCTATGAGTTCCAGTCCTAGCTGCTCCACTTCCAATCCAGCTCCCTATTAATGCACCTGGGAAAGCAGTAGAAAATGGCCCAGGTGCTTGGTCCCCTGCTATCCATGTGGGAGACCCAGTTGGAGTTTCAGGCCACTGTCTTCAGCCAGGCCCAGCCCCATCACTTGCAGGCATTTAGGAAGTGAACCATTTAGGAAGTGGAAGGTCTCTTTCTCTGTGTCTCTCCCTCTCTCTCTCTCTTTCTCTGTCACTTGCCTTGGGAAGTGGGATACACAGCAGACTCATAGAATGGCAGATGTCCTAAATAGCACTCTGGCCTCAAAATCAGCCCATAAGGCATTCGGATATGGCTGAAGAGCCCATGAGAGTATTTCAGGCATGGAAAGCCAAGACACTCTGGGGAAAGAAAAAAAAAAATGAAAGATCTCTGCGAGTGAGATCCCAGTGGAAAGAACGGGGCCATCAAAGAAGGAGGTACCTTTCTCTGAAGGGAGGAGAGAACTTCCACTTTGACTATGACCCGGTCGGAATAAGATCGAAGTCGATGAACTCAAAAGGCTTCCATAGCCTTGGCAACTCATGACTAGAGCCTAGGGAGATTACTGACGCCATAAACAAGAGTGTCAAATTGTTAAGTCAATAACAGGAATCACTGTGTACTCACTTGTCATGTGGGATCTGTTCTTAATGTGTTGTCCAATGTGAAGTAATGCTATAACTAGTACTGAAACAGTATTTTTACACTTTGCGTTTCTGTGTGGGTGCAAACTGTTGAACTCTTTACTTAATATATACTAAATCGATCTTCTGTATATAAAGATACTTGAAAATGAATCTTGATGTGAATGGAATGGGAGAGGGAGCCGGAGATGGGAGGGGTGTGAGTGGGAGGGAAATTATGGGGTGGGGGAAGCCATTGTAATCCATAAACTGTACTTTGGAAATTTATATTTACTAAATAAAAAATAAATAAATAATAAAATAAAATAAATCTTTAAAAAAAGTGCTCTAGAGTTTGGCACCAGAATTACAGTTCTCTTTCTCACTTTTTTGCCCATTATTCCCTACATTTGCCTTTCCTTGTTTCTCCACCTTCTAATTATTCGCGGGCAGTGTTGTGCAGCATGTTAAACCATTTCCTCCAATTCCAGCATCACATATGAGCACCAGTTCAGTTACTGGCTGCTCCACTTCCAATCCAGCTTCCTATTAATGTGCCTGGGAAAGCAACAGAAGGTGGGTCGAGTCCTTGGGCTTCTGATACCCATGTGGGAAACCTGGATAGAGTTCCTGGCTCTTGTGCTTTTGTCTAGCTCCCTGCCACTGCAGCTATTTGGAGAGTGAACCCGCAGATGGAAGATTCTCTCTCTCTCTCTCTCCTTTCTGTGACTCTTTCAAATAAATAAAATAAATATTTAAAAAAAAGAGCCAAGGAAAACTTACACATTTAGATTTCAGTCTCTGCCCTCCCCAACAGACTTCAGCACCCGAAGCATGTGATTTCCAGCATCTCTCTGGTGTCTTTATGGGTCAGTGATAAACAGAGAGAAGAAATACCTCTTCTCATGCTTTCCTGACATCTTCACCAGCCCTCTACCCACCAAGCTACTTCAACTCTTTCTCAACTTGGCACCTGGCTGGACCTTTCTTTTATACTATACAGGAACAAACAGGTACCTGAAGTTGTCAGGGTGGTAGAGCACTGTGTAGAGAGATCAAGCATAAAGCTTAAAACTCTCTCTCTCTCTCTGTCATTCTGTTTTCCAAATAAATCTTTAGAAAAAGCTAAGAAGGCAAAATACAGGGCAATGAAAATGAATGTGACATAATGTTCTTTTTAATCCTGTGAGTATATCTACAATAACTTCTAATTATTCTGTACACTGAAAAATTGATAATTGAGGAGGTGAATTCAGTAAGGACAAATAATTTCTGAGTCACTAAACACACATACACACACACACACACACACACACACACACATCAGATAAACAGATGGATTTTGATTGGACTAAGAATGTAAGAATCTTTTCTGAAGTATGCTGTAATGGCCCCAAAGGTTAAGCCACTACTTGGGATGCAGGGATCCCATGTTAGAATGCTGTTTTGAATCCCAGCTATTCTGCTTTCAATCCAGATCAGACTCCTATTAATGGGCTTGGGAAGGCAGCAGAAGATGGCACAAGGACTTGGGCCCCCGAAACTCACATAGGAGACCAGGACAGAATTCCTAGTTCCAGGCTCCTGGCTTCAACCTGGCCCAGATCTGGCTACTGCAACCATTTGAGGAGTGAACCAGAAGATGAATGATTCTTTCTTCCTCTGCTTCTCCCTCTGCCTCTGTTGTTTTCCTTTTCAAGTAAATAAATAAATCTTAAATAAAATAAATGTACTACAAAATATAAACACATTAAAAGAAATGAAAATTATATTGCAGGCTTTCTTCAGTTTCTGAAAACTATGATAAACTTCTTAAATTTTAAGAGTACTTCAGAGTAACCAAAGAAACTGTATGAATCTGGTAAGTTCTCTGCCATGACTGATTCACTTGCTATTTGTTGTATTAGCTCATTTCTATTCATTGCTCTTTGTACTTTTATCATCATAACTTAGCATTAATTAGCACAACATTAAAATAAAATGCCATTGTGATTCTATATTCAGGGCATCAATGTCTCAATACAATACCCATGCTTAGCAATTTAATTTATCTGTCAAACAAAAGTCCATTAATACTCTAAAGACTTTTCCTATAAATCAATATATTGATTATTTTTGTTAGAGTTATATCATGAATAAAGACATTAAGATTTCTCACAAAAATAAAGACTTCTCACATTTAAAAAAAAGTAGAGATTTGCCATTCTATCATCTAATTAATACCAGAATTTCATCTTTAATTGAATCTTGATCTTATAAGTGAGGAGAAAGAAAATAACTTATTTTGGAGAAAGGGCATTGTTTTTTGTCATGGGAAAACAGTTAGCTTCATTCTCTAATCAAGTGTAAATTATCTTTCTAGTGATTTTTCAGTATGGCTTAGAGATATTCTTAAAAGTAAATCCTATTATAATTCATCTACATCTTATGATCATCTATCAAAGCAGATTTGGATCCTAATTTTTCCAATAAGTATATTTAGAATTCCTTCCCTAATTCATTCTATATTTGCCCTCTGATTCTTTTGCAAACATACATGTCATCATATTGTTTCTCTTTTGTCAGAAAAGGACATACCTGGCACTAAAGCTAATCCAGTTCTGAAGTCCAGCTATCAGATACTGGAGTCTGTATCTCACCAGGACTCATTTATGAAGTCACCATTGTGCGAACAACATTCCACTGCTACGTGACTGGCTGGACCAGGAAAACCAGAGATCACTAGTATCTCTGATGAATATCAGCTAGACCAACAGCCCAAATCCACGGGAGTTCAACTAACAAACACAGCAACTTCAAACTGCAGCTCTACAAATCATCTAAAAATACTCCATTATGTAAACATTATCCACCTCGCAATTTTCTTTTCACAATGAGAAAACCATGGAGTATTAAAGAATTACTAAGTTCTACTCTAAGAAATTCTGGTACCCATAGATTTCTGGGTAAGGTTTGGGAGTTGCATTGTTACTAACATACTGTGTCAAGCCAATGCAAATGACTAATGCTCAACACACCGAGAAAAATTCTGGATCTCAAAAGGACATATTTTTAAAGATTTATTTATTTATTTGAGAGGCAGAGTTACAGAGAGAAGGAGAGGCAGAGAGAGGTCTTCCATCTGCTGGCCCACTCTCAAAATGGCCACAGCACAGAACTGGGCCAATCAGAAGCCAGGAGCCAGGGGGCCTCCCCCAGGTCTTCCAATTGGGCACATAAGTCGAAGTACCTGGACCATCCTCCACAACCCCCACCCCCCAGCCACCAGCAGGGAGCCAGAAAGAAAGTAGGGCAGCCTGACCCAAACCTGTACCTCAGACAGAGGCCTACTAATCTACTACACCACAATGAAGGCACCTAGAGGACATAATTTTTATAGAAAGCTTTTGTTTGATAAACATAAATTTCATAAGTGCAACTTTTGGATTAAAGCAGTTATTCCCCCCCATACCCGCCCTCCCACCCACAAGCCATCCCACCTCCTATGCTCTCTCCTATCTCATTCTTCATTAAGATTCATTTTAATTAACTTTATATACAGAAGATTAATTCTATACTAGGTAAAGATTTCAACAGTTTGCAATCACACAGACACACAAAATATTAAGTACTGTTTGAAGACTAATTTTACCGTTAATTCTCATAGAACAACACATTAAGGACAGAGGTCCTACATGCGGAGCAAGTACACAGTGATTCCTGTCGTTGATTTAACAACTGACATTCTTATTTATGACGTCAGTGATCACCTGAGGCTCTTGTTATGAGCTACCAAGGCTGTGGAAACCTCTTGAGTTCACAAACTCTGACATTATTTAGACAGGGCCATAAGCAAAGTGGAAGTTCTTGCCTCCCTTCAGAGAAAGGTACCTCCTTCTTTGATGGCCATTCTTTCCACTGGGATCTCACTCACAGAGATATTTCATGTAGATCATTTTTTGCCACAATGTCTTGGCTTTCCATGCCTGAAATGCTCTCATGGGCTTTTTATCCAGTTCCGAATGTCTTAAGGGCTGATTCTGAAGTCAGAGTGCTGTTTAGAGCATTTGTCATTCCATGAGTCTTCTGTGTGGCCTACTTCCCATGTTGGATTATTCTATCTTATTTTTAAATTCTATTAATTATTATTAGAAGACATTTGGTCATATTTATGTGATCCCTTTGACACTTAATCCATTTGACACTATCTTTATGATCAGTTATGGACTTAAACTGATCACTTAAATTAATAAGATGGCATTGGTACCTGCCAACTTAATGGGATTTGGAGTCCCATGGCAAGTTTTTAGCTTTACCCTTAGATGTAAGGAGGACATATTTCTAACAGAATATTTATATCATATGAGATATACAAGTGGATTAATTTTTTTTAAATCTCTGTGATTCTAAGCTACAACATGATGACAAAGTTCAAGGATCAGTAGAGGCTAGCAGTAGAGGCTAACATTTGGAGCCGAGGTAAGTATCAGAGTCTCTGAACTTGAAGGAAAGCGTAGAATTCAAAGGAGTTCAGAAGAATTCTTGTGAAAGACCTACCTTTTCTTCACCTGCCAGATTACTCATGCCTATCTGAAAGTAGTTTTGAAAACCAGGAATAGGTCAAAGCTCTCATCAAACAACCCTTGTCTATGACTGTAAATGTTTCCAAGAAATTTTGAGGAAATAAACTATGTTTAAAAGTTTGAGTATAAGTAATAATAATTTACAAATACTTCAACACTCTATAGGATGTAGTATGAAGACTTACTTACACCAAGTTTATCTGAATGCCTGTGTCTGTCCCATCTCCTCTTTTTTTTTTTTTTTTTTTGGACAGGCAGAGTGGACAGTGAGAGAGAGAGAGAGACAGAGAGAAAGGTCTTCCTTTGCTGTTGGTTCACCCTCCAATGGCCGCCGCGGCCAGTGCGCTGCGGCCAGCGCATCACGCTGATCTGAAGGCAGGAGCCAGGTGCTTCTCCTGGTCTCCCATGGGGTGCAGGGCCCAAGCACTTGGGTCATCCTCCACTGCACTCCTGGGCCACAGCAGAGAGCTGGACTGGAAGAGGAGCAACCAGGATGGATTCCGGCACCCTGACCGGGACTAGAACCCAGTGTGCCAGCGCTGCAAGGCAGAGGATTAGCCTATTAAGCCATGGCACCGGCCTATCTCCTCAATTTTAAGATGTGTTATCTGCTGTGACTTACAAGTACAAGGGCCTAAAACAGAAAATATCATTATTTCACACCATAAAATAGTCCAATTACACCTTGTTACCTGTATTGACAATTACAGAGACATGGAGGCACATGTCTACAGCTCTGCTGTTAATTGATTTATGTGTGAGTATGCTATTACAGTCTTGACTTTGTTTTAGGGTTTCCAAGGAGACTGAACTCAAAGAATCATTGTTTATAATCTAAAATATTTTAAAGTAAATTTGAGAGTCTACAGCTACTATTTTCTCATAGGTCTGATTTTGCTTTTGCTAAAACATAAACAGTATTTAGCTCTAGGCTAAATGTGTCTCCTTGCAGAAGCTAAAATAAGTTTTCTTACAGCTATGATAAATTAAATCAATAAATGTGGCTAAGAAATGAGAAAAACAGGCATGTAAATACTCATTTAATTTATGGGGGAATGGAACTTACTAGAGATTTTTCTCTTTAACAACTGGATACATGTGGGCAACAATTCATGACCAACTAGAAGATTCTAAAGTATCTTCTTCAAACAAACTAGATATTTTAACTGTATCTGCATATGTATGAATGGCTAAATTGCAATGTGTGTGTCATTTTTTTAGATTATATGGACCATTAAGTTTCTTTTTTAAAGTTTTGAAAAAAATTGGTCTCAAACACAAAACAAGACATAAATACAATTATCTATGCAAAAATGTTTTGATCGAATACTATTTATAGTATAGTATTCAGTATTACTAGATATATTGAAAGCAGTGCTGAGAAAGAGATAATATTAACGTATCTTATTCTCTCCCTCTTTTTAGGGACATTATCTCCTAAAAACCAGTAAGCATGAAGGAGAATTAAAAGAATCAATTACTGCCTAAATGTTCTTTAAAGAATCTTTTTAAAACTAATTTCACCTTTCTGGAATATCCTTGAATTCAAATGAACTAAGCTATGAAACTGGCAACATAAAATGTAATAATGTTGTGAGCAATTGAAATGTCTTATTTAAAAATACTTAGCTATTTAGTATTGAACACTTTCATGTATGCCTTCCTGTATTTTTAAAATTTATGTCTCAATCTGTACTGTGATGTGTACCTTGATAAAATGTGAGTTAGGGGGACGGCGCCGTGGCACACTAGGTTAATCCTCCACCTGCGGCACCGGCATCCCATATGGGCCTTGGGTTCTAGTCCTGGTTGCTCCTCTTCCAGTCCAGCTCTCTGCTGTGGCCTGGGAAAGCAGTGGAAGATGGTCCAAGTGCTTGGGCCCCTGCATGCATGTGGGAGACCAGGAGGAACTACCTGGCTCCTGGCTTCAGATCAGTGCAGCTACAGCCATTGCAGCCAGTTAGGGAGTGAACCAGTGGAAGGAAGACCTTTCTCTCTGACTCTCTCTCACTGTAACTCTACATGTCAAATAAATAAAATCTTTTTAAAAAATAAAAAATAAAAAAAATTAAAATGTGAGTTAGCTTTCTATGATTCGTGTCCCTGTGGCAAACATACAACTCCATCCTTTTTGGTAATATGAAAAATAATAAGCCTGATAGATTTTATGTGGAGAGTAATGGTCTATATTTATCAGACCACACATTTCTCTTACCTCATAGATTCAATTAATTTACTATGCATGAAAGTATTGAGCAAATACTTATTGATAAAGTTATTACACTTATTATTTTATCATTTATTATACTTATAAGAATATTAAAGCATATAAATGAAAATATTCAACAGTAAGAAATTCAGAAATATTTAATAATATATCAGAACTAAATATATATTATATATGTAAAATTTTGTTAACAATAATTAACACAACCAAGAGTTATCATTTGAATTAGTAGTCAAACTTTCACAGAATGGGTATGGAAAAGCTTCACTTGGAAGCCAATTAAAAGAGATAAGCATAAATTTTAACCTAGAACAATGAGATATAAGTAAGGGCCATAAGGACAAGATAACTTGAGGGGACCTACTCCTGGTATAATGATGATATTTGCTATGGTTTGAATGTTAAAAGTTCTCCAAAGGCTCGTGTGTTAAAATGTTGGCTCCCAGGGTCAGGAGGTAGTGGAACTACTAACAAAGGAAGCCTAAAGGGAGGGTCTTAGATCTTTAGAGATAAGCCCTTAGAAAGCAGTTCTTGCAAAAAAGATTTTAATAAAAGAGAGAGTTTGGTGCAGCCTCTCTCTCTCTGCTTTCTGACTCATTGTGGTGTTTTTAAAATGCAGAGACAGAAATACAGGCGCCTCCATTAGAAGAGCACACTGCCAGATAGCTCTCCACCAGCACTTTTTATTAGAGGGTACAAGCAAATCTACAAAGTAGCAAGCACGTAGGCACAGCAATACACTAACAAAAGCCCACCATAAGAACAGGAAAAACCAAACCGTATGTTCCAAGACAAGAGACAGCAAGCTTATCCCTATCACGTAGTACCAGGATCCAGAATCTTCTTTACAATCTTGAGCTCCCAAAACCACTATTCATCATTAGTTACAGATTACCCGCCCTGCTGCCTTCTGCCACTGTATTCTGTTGGGAGGGTGTGTCTGCATAGGCAGAGACAGAACTGCAGTCATGTCCTATTCCAGGGGAGTATGCGCCCCTCTGAACACTTAGGCAGTACCCTCTACAGCTTACCACGTGATCCTTCCTTTGCACAAAGTCCACAATCCCTCACGGGTCATTTGTCAAAGACTGCACCATGCCATTTGGACTTTTGGCCTCCAAATCTGTGAGATAAACAAACCTATCTTTGTAGCTTGTCTCAGGTATTTCACTACAAGGTTGGAAAGCTGACTAATAAAATATGAAAATCTTGGATACAAAATGAATTTACTCAATCTAAAAGAGAATATTTTCTGCCAAATGTAAAATTAAGATATGGAATAAAGCAAGGAACAAAAACAATTGAATAACTGGAGAAAAAGGAGGATTTTTATAACATTTTGAATAATGAGCTATAAAGAAGTTCATCATTTTTGTATTATAGTGGACAACCTGGAGGCTGATGTTGTGATGTAGCAGGTTAAACTGCTGCTTGCAATGCTGGCATCCCATATTGGAGTACCAGTTCAAGCCCCAGCTGCTCTACTTCCAATCCAGCTGTCTGCTAATGTGCCTGGGATAACAATGGAAGATGGCCCAAGCACTTGGACCCTGCCATCCATGTAGGAAATCAAGATGGAGCTCCAGTTCTTGGCTTTTGCCTGCCTTGCCCTGGCCTTAGCAGCCTTTTGGGGAGTGAACCAGCAGAATCTCTCTCTGTTTCTATTTCTGTCTCTCTCTTTCTCTCTGTATGTGTATATCCCTCTCTGTTAGCCTGCCTATTAAGTAAATAAAGGGTTTTTTTGTTTTTCTTTTAAAGGTTTATTTATTTTGAAAGACTGACAGAGAGTGAAGGAGAGAGAGAGAGAGAGAGAGAGAGAGAGAGAGAGAGAGAGAGAGAGAGAGAATCCATCCACTAGTTCATTCCCAAGATGGGAAGGGCCAGTGCTGGGACAGGCCAAAGCCAGAAGCAAGGAGCTTCATCTGTGTCTCCCATGTGCATGGTAGGGGTCCAAACACTTGGGCCATTCTCCGCTAATTTTCATTATCAAGGATATGGATAGGAATTTGAATAGCTAAGACACTAACTGTCACCCTTATTCAGTGCTGGCATCATGGGCAGTAGCTTTACCTGCTATACCACAACTCTGGATCAAATCTTTGGAAGAAAGAAGTGGAAAACGTACAAACTTTGGAAATAAACCCATCTGCCTATGGACTGGAGAACCAAGGCCCCACTTTCCTACAGACTTCAGCATCTCCTAGCATCTCTAGACTGACTGATGAAGAGTTTTTCCTGCCAAAGGCAGTCTACAGTGACTGGTAGAAGTCACTATTACACCAAATGCACAGACACCAACGCAAGGCTCTAGAATCGTGAAAAATTAAGGAAGTATGACACCATCAAAGTAACAAAATAAAGTTCCAACAATCATCCTTAAAGAAATGGATATTTACAAACTGCCTTTTAAAAAGTAAGTAACTCTATTGTGTCTTAAAGAAGTTTAATATGATTCAAGAAAAAAATTAAATAATTAAATGAAATCAGGGAAATATGTGATGAAAGTCAAAATTTAAGAAAGAGATTAGACTATAAAGAGAACAAACAAATTCTGGAGATAAAAAGTACAATGATTAAGGTGAAAAATGCAATGAACAGCTTCATCTGTAGATTCAATCAACCAGAAGAAGGAATCATAAAATTCAAAGGTGGATCATTTGAAATTGTACAATAAGGGAAAAAAAAATAACAATAGTTAAGAGATGTGTTTTATAGGACACTATCAAGTAAACAAATATATGCATTACTGGAGTTTCAAAAGAAAAAATTGTTGATTTTAAGTAGATACAGGGTTGATATTAGAATGTATTTGGGGTAGTCTGTTTTGAACAGAGAGGATCCTTTAGGCTATGTCCTCAAGTTACAAAACCCATGGGCTGTATAATTCCAGAAATCCAAAATAGCAAATCCACCAGTGACAAAGGACCATCAAAAATGAGGCTTGGCTTTAACCCACTATTTAACCTCAAACAGCTAAAGGCAACTTTAAGCCTGAAATTAAGGGTAGAAGAAGGATGCATGAATTCTAATTTTGATGTGACCATCTGGAGCAATAATTGGTATGTGAGAGCAAACTGTTGAAATCTTTACGTAATATGTACTAAACTGATCTTCTGTATGTAAAGAGAATGGAAAATGAATCTTGATGTGAATGGAAGGGGAGAGGGAGAGGGAAAGGGGAGGGTTGCGGGTGGGAAGGAAGTTATGGGGGGGAAGCCATTGTAATACATAAGCTGTACTTTGGAAATTTATATTCTTTAAATAAAAGCTTTATATAAAACAAATAGAGGAAGCTGGTTATAGTTTAATTAAATGTGACAAAGATATTAATCTGAGATGTTAATAGGGGAAATGGGGTGATAGGAATATGGGAACTCTTTGAATTACTGCATCATAATTTTTGTTTTGTAAATTTAAAACTATTCTGAAATAAAATATTAAAAAATTATAATATTTATAAGCCCTTCAAAAAATAATTGGTATAAGTACTTCCCTGTTCTTTCTTTATTTCTATGTAAACATATTCCCTTTCCTCTACTCCATTTCTTCCATTTTATATTGTGTATATTTTCCACTGATAACTCTGAAAGATATATAGATGGGAAAGTCAGTAAGTTAGAAGAGGAAGGAATATCACTGAGAGATGGATTCCTTTATTAATAGAAATTTGGGTTTCTTGCCTTGGGATAGTGTGCACCTTTTTCACATATATGGGGAAATGATTTCATTGCCATGGGTGAAAACTTGTGTTGCTGTTATTATTTGGACATTTATGTATGAGAAGTGAAGAATGAACTCTCAGGGAACAGAAAAATAGGAGAGTGGACGGTATGATGGATTTGTCCTCAATATCTACTCAGCACTGCTACTGTACTTTCCTATACTAATAAAGCTGAGACTCTAACATCCACATTTCTAAGTCCCCCAGGCTCAAAATGTAGTTTAGGTTTAGACAGTCAGATATAATAGTATAGTATTTGGAAGGCAGAGTGATGAGGAGGCCACAGGTTTACCATTTCTGCTTCTTAGAACAGTCATACAGGTCTTAAATACACCTACAAAAGCATTTCCACAGACTGCAGTGTTCTATGACTAATTTTTGAATATTGAGAGCACTCAAGGCATCCATTATTAGCCTCTCAATATAGAAGATATATTACAATTTTGGTGTTAATAATATAGAATGTTCTAATACATTAATTGTATAGTAAAAGCAATATATTTCTAGATCCAATAATTCTGGTGACAGTGCCCCAGATTCTTAAGTATAACAGAGGTAGAAATTCTCCTGATGGATTATTAAAGTATTGGACCCTATCACCCAGGCCTTCCAATATGTTTGTATAGACTTAATTCTAGACTTAATTCTTTATTAGATTCTTTCTCTGCTCAAAATAGCCAAAGTAGTTTCATATATCTCCAACTTAAACCTTAATGGAACAGATGGTATAATGAAAAGAAAACATAAATAATCAAAGTTAATCATCCAATGTAATGAAAATTGATATATCCTGAGTAAAATGTGAACTGGAAACAGCAATGTATTGGAAACAGAAATCACTTTAGTAAAAGGACGATGACTTATTTATCAAAAAATTAGTTTACTTCTAACTTTTAGTTAGTTCCTATTTTTTTCTTATTGTCTTACAGGTATTGCTCTGTTAAATGACTTCACCAACAGGACTAGTCCATTTCTTTTTTTAAAAAAAGATTTTATTTATTTATTTTACAGGCAGAGTTACAGACAGTAAGAGAGAGCGAGACAGAGAGAAAGATCTACCTTCTGTTCGTTCACTCCCCAAGTGGCCACAATGGCCGGAGCTGTGCCAATCTGAAGCCAGGAGCAGGAGCTTCCTCCTGGTCTCCCATATGGGTGCAGGGACCCAAGGACTTGGGCCATCCTCCACTGCCTTCACCATATGGGATGCCCGTGCCACAGGTGGAGGATTAACCTAGTAGGCCCCAGGACTAGTCCATTTCTAATTTGAATCTTGATCCATAAATTTTATTTATTAGGACATAGTAACATTTTTATTTGAATGTTATTTTTCTTTAGTATTCACAGTTGGTTATTTGCCACTTACATACATTTTATAAATCATATGTTTGTCAACAAATTTTGACACCTGAAAGCATTGATATATGTCCATATGGATGTTTTTATAGGATCAATATGAAAAGATGTATATACTACAGATGATAAATTCTCACAGTTTTAGGAGAAAATATCCTTATCTGTTAACAGGAAGAAAACTCATAATTAGCTTCAGTTAAGATCAAGCATGCAAACATAAATTAAATATGCATACGCTGATTTAATTTTTGTTGTGGTATCCAATTGTTTTTCAAGTCAGACTGAAATACTTAAAGAAAGAGACCCAGGGACACAATAATTGGGTCATTTGTGTTTCTGAAATAGTCATTGATTACAAAGGTTCAATGGGAATGACTAAGGCAAGTTATCCAGTTACTCAAGGCATGAGTAACTAGAAGTTGGCTATCTAGTCTTTGTTTTGTTTTGGTCCCTTGCTTCTACTTATTTCCTTCTCAAGGGTGTGAAAAACTTGTAGTTGTGCAGTCTTTACAGACTACCAAGATGCATGAAATCACGTTTTGGGGCCAGAGCTATGGTGCAGTGGGTTAAGGCCCCGGTCTGCAGTGCTGGCATCCCATATGGGCACCAGTTCAAGTCCTGGCCAATCCACTTCCAATCTATCACCCTACTAATGCACCTGGGAAAGCAGCAGATGATGGGCCAAGTCTGGGGAGTGAGCCAGCAGATGGAAGATATCTCTCTCTCTCTCTCTCTCTCTCTCTCTCTCTCTCTCTCTCTCTCTCCAGCTCTCTTGTGGAATTCTGTCTTTCAAATAAATAAGGAAAAGTCCAGGACCAGACAACTTCACTGCTGGATTCTACCAGAAATTTAAAGAACTAATTCTAATTCTCATCAAGATACTTAAAACAATTGAAAGGGAGGGACTGCCAGTGCCATGGCTCAATAGGTTAATCCTCCACCTGCGGCGCCAGCACACCGGGTTCTAGTTCTGGTCGGGGCACCAGATTCTGTCCTGGTTGCCCCTCTTCCAGGCCAGCTTTCTGCTGTGGCCAGGGAGTGCAGTGGAGGATGGCCCAAGTGCTTGGGCCCTGCACCCCATGGGAGTGCCTTCGGATCTGCATGGTGCGCCGGCCACAGCGGCCATTGGAGGGTGAACCAAGGCAAAAGGAAGACCTTTCTCTCTGTCTCTCTCTCTCTCACTGTCCACTCTGCCTGTCAAAAAAAAGAAAGAAAGAAAGAAAGAGAGGGAGGGAATCCTCCTAAACTCCTTCTATGAAGCCTGAGTCACCTTAATTACTAAACCAGGAAAAGATGTAACAGAGAAAGAGAACTATAGACCAATATCCCTGATGAACATAGATGCAAATATCCTAAATAAAACATTAGCTAATCAAATCCAACAACACATCTAAAAGATCATTCACCCAGACAAAGTGGGATTTATCCCTGGTATGCAGGAATGGTTCAACATTTGCAAATCATTAAATGTGATACATCACATTAACAAACTGAACAACAAAAAACATATGGTTATCTCAATAGATGCAGACAAAGCATTTGATAAAATATAACATCTTTTCATGATGAAAACCTTAAGCAAACTGGGTATAGAAAGAACATTTCTCAACACAATCAAGATAATCTATGACAAACAAAGGCTAGCATCCTATTGAGTGAGGAAAATCTGGAAGCATTTCTCCTAAGATCCAGACCAGAAAAGGATGCCCACTCTCACCATTGCTATTTAATATAGTCCTGGAAATTTTAGCCAGAGCTAAATTTGGCAAGAAAAAGAAATCAAAGGGATATAAATTGAAAAGAAAAAAATCAAACTATCCCTATTTACAGATGACATGATTCTATATGTAAGATATCCAAAAGACTCTGCTAAGAGATTATTGGAATTAATAAAAGAGTTTGGTAAAGTGACAAGGTATAAAATCAACACAGAAAAAATCAATTAAATCAACACCCTTTGTACACATAGACAATGCCATGGCTGAGAAAGAACTTTTAAGATCAGTCCCATTCACAGTAGTTCCAAGAAGAATTAGCTATCTTGAATTAAATTTAACTAATGATGTCAAAAATCCCTACAATAAAAATTACAAAACAGTAAAGAAATAAATAGAAGGCATTTAAAAAATGGAAAAATCTTGCATTTTCATGGATTGGAAGACTCAATCTCATCAAAATGTCCATACTACCAAAAATAATTTATAGATTCAATGTGATCCTAATCAAAATGTAAATAGTATTGTTTGCAGATCTAGAAAAAATGATGGCAAAATTTAGGATGTGAGCAAAAAGGTACACTAAGCCACTGTTGGTGGCAATGTGAACTGGTACAGCCACTGTGGAAGACAATTGGAGATACCTCTGAAATCTGAATATAGATATATGATCCAGCCATTCCACTCCTGGGAATTTCCTCAAACCAAAAGAAATCAGCATCTAAAAGAGTTATCCGTACCCCCATGTTCATTGCAACACCATTCACAATAGATAAGATATGGAATCAACCCAGATGTCCAACAGCTGTTGACTGGATAAAGAAATTATGGCTTACATACACTGTGGCGTACTATTCAGCTTTAAAAATTTGAAGCTCTGTTTTTTGCAACAAGATGAACACAACTGGAAACCATTATACTTAGTGAAACAAGCCAATCCCAAAAAGGCAGATACCATATGTTCTCCCTGATCTGAGGTAACTAAAAGGGTACCTAAAATGTAATGTTTAGTAGTGAAATGGATATTTTGAAAGTTGATGATTACAGCCCTTGTCTTTTCTGTTGAGGACCAGTGTTTTTTTGTTTTTCCATTCTATTTGTTGAAATCCTATACTTGGTGTAGGGTTAACTACGCGATCATTAAGTAAACTGAAAAAAAATCTCTGTAGAAATTTGGTGGGAATGTGAGAGGGAGGAGGAAGAAGAGTTGGGACTTGGGTGGGAGGGAGAAAGGAAGGGTAGGTATCACTGTGTTCCTAAATCTGTATATATGAAAAACATGAAACTTGTATAACTTAAATAAATTTAAAAATAAAAAATTTAAATATAAATAAATTAAAAAACACACAGAATTGTGAAAATTTACCTTAAGTTGCATTTCAAAATCTATTTTCCACAGATTCTAGATATTCACATTACTGATAATTATAACATTTAAATAGTTTTGATAACTATAAATTGTGTGCACTCAAAGAAAGTTTACCAATATCATACCTGCAAGATTTTCCTCTATTATTCCCAGATATGCTATTCTCTACCTCTTTGGAGTTATAAATAATAATTGATACATTCAATCTTGTTTTAATTTATATTAGACTGGATTTTCACTTCCTGTCTTCAGGGACAACAGTCAGATGCGCATGTTTTTGAGATAGGCATTTATTTAATATGTAATTATTGGTATAAACTTCCAATCTGGGCCAAGAAAAAAACACTTGCAAGATGAAAGTTGTGATATATTATTCATCGAGTTGAATTCCTCTTTTGTTATGTCTTTCTATAAGCACAATATTAGAAATTGTTATAATTCCCCCCAAAAGATGAAATCAATTATTTGAATATTTCTTAGAAATTAAAGAATAAAAAGGTCAATATGAATGGAAGTCAGATATTTCCTAAAAATGTCAGCCTATAAACATGGAATAGTTAGATATTGAATAGCTGACAATTATAACATTAGAAGATTTATACTTGATGGATCCAGAGATTGTCCATTTGCCGAAAGCTTTGATTTGATTTCTTTCAGAGGTTTCTGGCAGCTTACAGGAGAAGTAGATTTTATGATAAAATTACCCCTAAATATCTTAGAAAAAACATTATTTCATGTTTTCTCATCCTTTTGTGTCCACAGACAGCAGGAAATCCTCTTGTTGACTGAGGCAGGATTTGATAATAAGCTTTCACTCCTTGTTCTATTACGTGGAGTGCTCATGATTTGAGACATATGATGTGTTGGGAATCTCCTACAGTCCACTTCAATTGCCAGGCACCATACCTTCCTTATTCTCTCTGCACGCCATTTTTTAAAATCCAACTTTCCAGCTGAGTAGATTGAGGCACAGACTATTTTCTGAGTATCCCATGAATTTCACATATGGAATTGGTAAGAAAATGTGTACTGACCTGGCCACCCTACTCCCACTGCATATAGTCATACCGGATGTGAAAAATTTTTTACACTTGTTATATTACTCCTTTATCCGTGGTGCCAGCAAACACTCCAAATATTGAAATAACATGCAGAAAAGAAAAATTAAATGGAAATTTTGTGTCAAATTCAGTTGCATAGCTCTCAGGAAGAGTTATATGTCTTAATACAAGATTTAAACAAGTAGGGTAAATAAGTAGGAAAATGTCTTGGTGGCATAGACATTTAAATGTTGGCACTAAATGAGGGGCAATTATTTGAACAGTCATGTGGCAATTCAGTTTCAGGTTATCTGGTTAGAGGTGTAGTACTATTGAAAGACATATTTAAACCCTTCTTTAAAAAGTAACAAAGTATAATTTTGAACTAGATCCTGAGGCCAAGATACATTTAAAATTAGCCTCTTTGAATTATCAAGACACAACTAACTAAACATACCTTTTGAAGGATAAAACATAAGGCTTGTTTCTGAGTTGCAGAAACTCTGAGTTGCATATTAACATGCAAGCATGCAGGAAAAAAGCACTCATTACATACACCAATGCACAAATTAATACACACAGATGCATAAATACATGCACACATGCTCTCAACCATGTGTACACACATACATGCACATTGACACACACACTTGCTCTCTTCCAGAACAAAGGTCAGTGTTTCGGCCCACTTCTAGGCTATGTCTTTGAGTAGAAGGCTTATTCCCCTTCTCAATCCCCTCTCGGTGTTCCAAACACTAGACCAAGAGCTAGCAAACCATGGACTAAATCGGCTCTATTTTTATGCACTCCGTGAGGTAACAATGGTGTTTACATCTTAAAACGATATGAAAAACTATCAAAAGAAGAGTAATAGTTCAGATATGTGGAAATTATATGAAATATGTATTTCAGTAGCCATAAATATACTTTTGTTGGCACACAGCCAGGCTCACTCATTTATACATTACCTGAGGCTGTTTTGAAGTACAAGAGTGGAGCTGACCTTTCCATGAGAGACCACATTTGGCTCTCCCTGTTTCCTAGTGAGAGAGTCACCAGAAATCACAATGTTGAGGTTAAAATCAACAGCATCTCCACACTGCACCGTTTATGACATTTATTACCTGTGTGTACCCATCATGAAATTTTAAGAACAAGAGAAAAGAAGACTTCTAATGTTGTGTTCTTAAGACAAAATAGAGTGGCTGGAGCTGTGGCAGACCAGGTATATCCACCACCTGAGATACCATCATCCCACATTGATGCAAATTTGAGTCCAGACTGCTACACTTCTGACCCCACTCTCTGCTAATGGCCTGGGGAAAGCAGCAGAAAATGGCCCAAGTAATTGGGTCTCTGCACCTACCAGGGAGAGCTGAATGAAACTCCTGACTGAGGCCTGGTTCAGTGCTAGCTATTGTGGCCATATGGGGGTGAACCAGCAGATTGAAGATCTCTCCCTCTCGAAGTAACTCTGACCTACAAAATAAATAATCTTTTTTTTTTTTTTAAAGACACAATAGGGCCAGCGCTGTGGCTCACTTGATTGATCCTTCCCTGTTGCGCCAGCATCCCATATGGGCACCGGGTTCTAGTCCTGATTGCTCCTCTTCCAGTCCAGCTCTCTGCTGTGGCCCAGGAAGGCAGTAGAGGATGGCTCAAGTCCTTGGGCCCCTGCACCTGCATGGGAGACCAGGAGGAAGCACCTGGCTCCTGGCTTTGGATTGGCACTGCGCCAACTGTGGTGGGCATTTGGGGATTGAACCAATGGAAGGAAGACCTTTCTGTCTCTCTCTCCCTCTCACGTCCAACTCTGCCAAAAAAAAAAAAAAGTCACAATAGAATGTGGCTTATCTTTAAAAAAATAAATTCATCAAATAAAATTTATTCCAAATTCTTATTTTATAATGACACTGTAGCTATGCTAAAAGCACACCATATATGTTGGCTTTACTATATTAAATACTTAACACAATATTTCCAAATCACGGAGGTGTTCAAAAATTAGTAAAAGTAAAGTGGAGTATTTAACCACATCATCATTTCTTCACATGCATACACTAAGATAAAACTTGTTTTTGAGAGACTTACTTGTTAGCCAAGCTAAGAAAGTGATTTAATTAAAAAAATGCTTGATTGCACACAAGTAAACAAGTAAAAATATCTAGGGAAAAGCACATGGTTTAAGACTATAATAGCTGGGGTGGACATTTGGCTTAGCAATAAATGTGCTGATTGGGATTCTCATATCCCATACTGGAGAGCTTGGGTTTGGGACCCAGCTCCACTCTCAACCCCATCTTCCTGTTAATGTAGACCGTGCAGACAGCTGGTGATAGCTCAAGGACTCAGATCACATTGGAGACCCAGACTGAGTACCCTGCTCCCAGCTGTGGCCCCTGCCTTTATGGGCATTTGCAGAAAGATAGATTGGAGGCAAGCTCTCACCCTATAAATCTCTCTTCTTCTTTCTGTTTGTCACTCGGACTCTCAAAAGAGACCTCCAGCTCATTATCAAAAACTGCTGCTCCATGAATTAAGGGTGTGAAGAACAATAAAAGTAACAAATTGAAAGCAAGATAACAGCATACCAGAATGTTTAGCAAAAATAAGATGTGGGACCGGCATTGTGGCTTAGCTGGTTAAGCCACTGCCTGCAGCACCAGCAACCCATATGGGAGCTACTCCACTTTCGATCCTGCTCCCTGCTAATGCACCTGGGAAAGCAGTGGAAGATGGCCCAAGTTCTTGAGCCCCTGAACCCATGTGGGAGACCCAGATAAAGCTCGTGGCTCCTGGCTTCAGTCTGGTCCAGATCTGGCCATTGCGCTTATTTGAGGAGTGAACCAGCAATGGAAGACCTCTCTTTCGTCATCTGCTTCTCCCTGTAGCTCCATCTTTCAAATAAATAAATAAAAAAATAAATCTTTTTTCTAAAAAAAGAATAAGATGCAATAAATTTAAAAAGGGCCTACAGGCTAGAAAGGAAGGAACAAAATCCTTATTTGCATAAAACAGTTGGATATGTAGAGAATTATATAGAAGCTACAGATATCTGAAACTAATAACTGAATTTAACCAGGTCACAGGATAAAGTTAAACATAAAAAGTTTATTTTTTTCCTTATGTGCTAGCAATGGGCCTTTAGAATCTGAAGCTTAAAAACCAATAACCAGGGGCCAGTGCTGTGGTGCAGCAGATTAAGTCACTGTCTGCAGTGCCAACATCCCATATAGGTGCTAGTTTGAGTCCTGGCATCTCCACTTCCCATCTAGCTCCCTGCTAATGCACCTGTCAAAGCAGTGGAAGATGTACCAAGTGCTTGGGCCACTGAACTCATGTGGGAGACCTAGAAGAAGCTCCTAGGTCCTGGCTTCAGCCTGGCCCAGCATTGGTCACTGCAACCATTTAGGGAGTGAGCCAGTAGATGGAAGATCTCTCTCTGTCTCTTCCTTTCTTTCTGTAACTTTAAATGTCAACTTTAAAATGTCAAACTATAAAATCTCCAGAAGAAAAATTGCATAACCTTTAGTTTGGTAGTGGTTTTTTATATATAATAAAAAACAATTCATCAAAGAAAAGAAATTGAATTGAAGAAAACACCTGGCTTAATAAAACTTAAATACTTTTGCTCTATGAAAGACTAAGAGAATGAAGACAAATTACACACCAAGAGAAAATACTTACTTATGCATCTCTGATAAGTGACTTTCATTCAGAAAATATAAAGAATGTTCAAAACTCAACAAGAAAGATTTTTAAAAAACCATCAGATAGGATTTTTTAATATTGTCGCTATAAAAAGTGTTAATGCTTGAAAGGATAAATGTATTTAACATGATGCAATACAATATATACATGTAATGAAACATCACATAGCTCCCCAAAAGTATGTATTTTTTTCTGTGTAGTATTTTTAAAGATTTATTTATTTGAGAGACAGAGTTACAGACAGGGAAAGGGAGAGACGGAGAGAGAGGTCTTGCATCCTCTGATTTACTCCCCAAATGGCTGCAATGGCTGGGGCTTCACCATCTGGGCCGATCCAAAGCCAGGAGCTAGGAGCTTCTTCCTAGTCTCCCACATGGGTGCAGAAACCAAAGCACTTGGGCCATCTTCTGCTGCTTTCCCAGGCAATTAACAGGGAGCTGGATCAGAAGAGGAGCAGCCAGGACTCAAACCTGCACCCACATGGGTTGCCTGTGCAGGAGGCAGAGGCTTAACCTACTATGTCACAGCGCTGGCCCCAAATATGTACAAATTTTATGTCTTAAATTTTTAAGTAAAAATTTTGATAAATAAAATTGTTTCTAAATACCAAACATAATAGTTTTAGTTTTAAAAATGGCAAAATATCAATGAAAATGATACAAAGAGAGCAAATAAATTCAAGAAAAAGATAATCAATTTTGTGTCATTAGAGAACTGCCCATCAAAACTACAATCAGATACCATTATCCCTCTATTATAACGGCTAAAATGCAAAAGATGAACCAAAGCAAATGTTGAATAGGAGCTTTCCTCAATTGCCAGGAGAATGCAAAGCAACACAGTCACTTTAGAAGATAGTTTAGCAGTTTCTTCTAAATGAGGCATAAAAAACTCACACAACCTAGCAATTGTGTGCCTTGGTATTTACTCAAGTGATTTTGAAAACATGTCTACACAAAAACTTGCATTTGAATATTCAAAACAATTTCATGGATTTTTTTTAAGTTCATGGTTGAAATTGAAATTTTTAAGAATAAGAACTATCTACTGATATTATTGAATACTAAATGGCTTTGGAAATTATGTTTTGACAGAGAATTAGCAGTGTTTACTAATGAATAAACTTAAAATTACAGGGAAAATTGTCATTATTATGTAACAAACATGTTATTGTAAAATTAATTTGGGGGCAAAAAATATTGTTTGGGTCACAAGTAAATCAAGCTTTTTTTTTTTTAATTTTTATAAAGCTTTTATTTAAAGAATATAAATTTCCAAAGAACAGCTCATGGACCACAATGGCTCCCCCCCCCCACAACTTCCCTCCCTCCCCCCACCCTCCCCTTTCCCGCTCCCTCTCCCCTTCTGTTCACATCAAGATTCATTTTCAATTCTCTTTATACACAGAAGATCAATTTAGTACATATTACGTAAAGATTTCAACGGTTTGCCCTCGCATAGAGACACAAAATGATAATACTGTTGGAGTACTAGTTATAGTATTAATTCACAATGTACAGCACATTAAGGACAGAGATCCTACATGATTTTTTTTTAAAAAAAAATTGATTAATTGTCTATGCAATTTCCAATTTAACACCAAGATTTTTTAATCATTTGCAATTATCTTTATATAAAGAAGATCGATTCAATATATACTATGTAAGGATTTCATCAGTTTGCACCCACTCAGAAACACAAAGTGTAAAAATACTGTTTCAGTACTAGTAATAGCATCACTTCACATTGGATAACACATTAAGGACAGATCCCTCATGAGACGTAAGTACACAGTGACTCCTGATGTTGATTTAACAATTTGACACTCTTGTTTATGGCGTCAGTAATCTCCCTAGGCTCTGGTCATGAGTTGCCGAGGCTATGGAAGCCTTTAGGGTTCGCCGACTTCGATCTTATTCCCACAGGGCCATAGTCAAAGTGGAAGTTCCCTCCTCCCTTCAGAGAAAGGTACCTCCTTCTTTGATGGCCCCGTTCTTTCCACTGGGATCTCACTCGCAGAGATCTTTCATTTAGGTCTTCTGTTTTTTCCAGAGTGTCTTAGCTTTCCATGCCTAAAATATTCTCATGGGCTCTTCAGCCAGATCCAAATGCCTTAAGGGCTGATTCTGAGGCCAGAGTGCTATTTAGGACATCTGCCATTCTATGAGTCTGCTGTGTATCCTGCTTCCCATGTTGGATCATTCTCTCCCTTTTTCATTCTATCAGTTAGTATTAGCAGACACTAGTCTTGTTTGTGTGATCCCTTTGACTCTTAGACCTATCAGTGTGATCAATTGTGAGCTGAAATTGATCACTTGGACTGATGAGATGGCCTTGGTACATGCCACCTTGATGGGATTGTATTGGAAACCCCTGGCACAATTCTAACTCCATCATTTGGGGCCGTTCCGATTGAGCATGTCCCAAATTTTACATCTCCTCCCTCTCTTATTCCCACTCTTATATTTCACAGAGATCACTTTTCAGTTAAAATTTAAACACCTAAGTATAATTGTGTGTTAATTACAGAGTTCAACCACTAGTACTAGGATAAAGAGAAAAAAAAAATACTACCATGGATAAAGTATTACATTGTACAACAACAGTCAGCACAAGAGCTGATCGAGTCACTGTTTCTCATAGTGTCCATTTCACTTCTACAGGTTTCCCCTTTGGTGCTCAGTTAGTCATCGCCAATCAAGGGAAACAAATGATATTTGTCTCTTTGGGACTGACTTAATTCACTCAGCATGATGTTTTCTAGATTCCTCCATTTTGTTGCAAGTGACCGGATTTCATTGTTTTTGACTGCTGTATAGTATTCTGTAGAGTACATGTCCCATAATTTCCTAATCCAGTCTACTGTTGAAGGGCATTTGGGTTGGTTCCAAGTCTTAGCTATTGTGAATTGAGCCGCAATAAACATTGCTGTGCAGACGGCTTTTTTGTTTGCCAATTTAATTTCCTTTGGGTAAATTCCAAGGAGTGGGATGGCTGGGTTGAATGGTAGGGTTATATTCAGGTTTCTGAGGAATCTCCAGACTGACTTCCATAGTGGCTTCACCAGTTTGCATTCCCACCAACAGTGGATTAGTGTCCCTTTTTCCCCACATCCTCTCCAGCATCTGTTGTTGGTGGATTTCTGAATGTGAGCCATTCTCACCGGGGTGAGGTGAAACCTCATTGTGGTTTTGATTTGCATTTCCCTGATTGCTAGGGATCTTGAACATTTTTTCATGTGTCTGTTGGCCATTTGGATTTCCTCTTTGGAAAAATGTCTGTTGAGGTCCTTGGCCCATCTCTTAAGTGGGTAGTTTGTTTTGATGTTGTGGAGTTTCTTAATTTCTTTGTAGATTCTGGTTATCAACCCTTTATCTGTTGCATAGTTTGCAAATATATTTTCCCATTCTGTCGGTTTCCTATTCACTTTCCTGACTGTTTCTTTTGCAGTACAGAAACTTTTCAATTTGATGCAATCCCAGTAGTTAATTTTGGTTTTCAGTGCCTGTGCTTCTGGGGTCTTTTCCAAGAAGTCTTTGCTAGTACCTATGTCTTGCAGGGTTTCTCCTATGCTCTCCAGTAATTTGATGGTGTCGGGTCGTAGGTTTAAATTTTTAATCCATGTTGAATGAATTTTTGTGTAAGGTGAAAGGTAGGGGTCTTGCTTCATGGTTCTGCACGTGGAAATCCAGTTTTCCCAGCACCATTTATTAAACAGACTGACCTTACTCCAGGGATTGGTTTTGGATCGTTGATCAAATATAAGTTGGCTGTAGGTGTTTGGATTGATTTCTGGAGTTTCTATTCTGTTCCATTGGTCTATCCATCTGTTTCTGTACCAGTACCATGCTGTTTTGATAACAACTGCCCTGTAGTATGTCCTGAAATCTGGTATTGTTATGCCTCCGGCTTTGTTTTTGTTGTACAAGATTGCTTTAGCTATTCGAGGTCTCCTGTGTCTCCATATGAATTTCACCATCATTTTTTCCAGATCTGAGAAGAATGTCCTCGGTATCTTGATTGGTATTGCGTTGAATCTGTAAATTGCTTTTGGGAGAATGGACATTTTGATGATATTGATTCTTCCAATCCATGAGCATGGGAGATTTCTCCATTTTTTGGTATCCTCTTCTATTTCTTTATTTAAGGTTTTGTAATTTTCATTGTAGAGATCTTTAATGTCCTTAGTTAAATTTATTCCAAGGTATTTGATTGTTTTTGTAGCTATTGTGAATGGGATTGATCTTAGCAGTTCTTCCTCAGCCGTGGCATTGTCTGTGTATACAAAGGCTGTTGATTTTTGTGCATTGATTTTATATCCTGCTACTTTGCCAAACTCTTCTATGAGTTCCAATAGTCTCTTAGTAGAGTTCTTTGGGTCCCCTAAATAAAGAATCATGTCGTCTGCAAAGAGGGATAGTTTGAGTTCTTCCTTCCCAACTTGTATCCCTTTAATTTCTTTTTCTTGCCTAATAGCTCTGGCTAAGACTTCCAGCACTATATTGAATAGCAGTGGTGAGAGTGGGCATCCCTGTCTGGTACCAGATCTCAGTGGAAATGCTTCCAACTTTTCCCCATTCAATAGGATATTGGCCGTGGGTTTTTCATAAATTGCTTTGATTGTATTGAGGAATGTGCCTTCTATACCCAGTTTCCTTAGGGTTTTCATCATGAAAGGGTGTTGAATTTTATCGAATGCTTTCTCTGTGTCTAGTGAGATAATCATATGGTTTTTCTTCTGCAGCCTGTTAATGTGGTGTATCACGTTGATTGTTTTGCGAATATTGAACCATCCCTGCATACCAGGGATGAATCCCACTTGGTCTGGGTGGATGATCTTTCTGATGTGTTGTTGCAGTCTATTGGCCAGAATTTTGTTGAGGATTTTTGCATCTATGTTCATGAGGGATATTGGTCTGTAATTCTCTTTCAATGCTGCATCTTTTTCTGGCTTAGGAATTAAGGTGATGCTGGCTTCATAGAAGGAATTTGGGAGAATTCCCTCTTTTTCGATTGTTCTGAATAGTTTGAGAAGAATTGGGGTTAGTTCTTCTTTAAATGTCTGGTAGAATTCAGCAGTGAATCCATCTGGTCCTGGGCTTTTCTTTGTTGGGAGGGCCTTTATTACTGATTCAATTTCTGACTCACTTATGGGTCTGTTTAGGTTTTCTATGTCTTCCTGGTTCAATTTAGGTAGGTTGCATGTGTCCAGGAATCTATCCATTTCTGATAGGTTTCCCTGTTTGCTGGCATACAAGTCCTTGTAGTAATTTCTGATGATTCTTTTGATTTCTGTGGTGTCTGTTGTTATATTTCCTTTTTCATCTCTGATTTTACTGATTTGGGTCTTTTCTCTTCTTTTTTTAGTTAGTTGGGCCAATGGGGTGTCAATCTTGTTTATTTTTTCAAAAAACCAGCTCCTCGTTTGGCTGATTTTTTGTAATGTTTTTTTGGATTCAATCCTGTTGATTTCTTCTCTGATTTTGATTATTTCTCTTTTTCTACTAGATTTGGGTCTAGTTTGCTGCAAATTTTCTAGATCCTTGAGATGCATTGAAAGCTCATCTATTTGGTGCCTTTCCAGTTTCTTGATGTAGGCACCTATTGATATAAACTTTCCTCTTAACACTGCTTTTGCTGTAACCCATAAGTTTTGGTATGTTGTGCTGTTATCCTCATTTACTTCCAGAAAATTTTTGATTTCTCTTTTGATTTCTTCAGTGACCCATTGTTCATTCAGGAGCATGTTGTTCAATCTCCATGTGTTTGCATATGCTCTAGAGATTCCTGAGTTGCTAATTTCCAACTTCACTCCCTCATGGTCTGAGAAGTTGCATGGTATGATTCTAATTCTTTTGAATTTGCTGAGACTTGCTTTATGGACTAATATGTGATCAATCCTAGAGTAGGTTCCATGTACTGCTGAGAAGAATGTGAATGCATTACTTGTAGGATGAAAAGTTCTGTAGATATCTGTTAGATCCATTTGGGCTATAGTGTTGTTTAAATCTACTGTCTCCTTGTTGATCTTCTGTCCTGTCGATCTGTCAATATCTGTGAGTGAAGTATTGAAGTCCCCCAGTACTATTGTGTTGGGGTCTAAGTCTCCCTTTAAGTTTCTTAACAAATTTTTTAAATAAACCTGTGGCCTGTAATTAGGTGCATATACATTGAGAATTGTTATATCTTCCTGTAGTATTGATCCCTTAATCATTATATAGTGCCCCTCTTTGTCTCTCTTAACAGTTTTTGTGTTAAAGTTTATGTAGTCCGATATTAAGATGGTTACACCCGCTCTTTTTTCATTTCTGTTGGCATGGTATATCTTGTTCCATCCTTTTATTTTCAGTCTGTATGGATCTTCGTTGGAAAGATGTGTTTCTTGTAGGCAGCAAATAGATGGTTTTTGTTCCTTAACCCAATCAGCCAATCTCTGTCTTTTAACAGGACAGTTTAGACCTTTAACGTTCAATGTGACTATTGATAAGTGGTAAGTTTGCCCTGCCATTTGCCAGATATTTTCTAATGTATGCTTTGAATTCCCTGTGATCTTTTGCCGTGAGGTTCCCTTCGTTTACCTTCTTTCATGTTGATGGTCGTGTTTCTGTGTTTCTGTGTGTAACACGTCTTTAAGTATCTTTTGCAGGGCTGGACGAGTGGCAACAAATTCTTTCAATTTTTGTTTGTTATGAAAGGTCTTTATTTCACCTTCATTCACAAATGAGAGCTTTGCAGGGTATAATATTCTGGGCTGGCAGTTTTTCTCTCTAAGTACCTGGGCTATGTCTCGCCATTCCCTTCTATCTTGTAGGGTTTCTGTTGAGAAGTCAGCTGTAAGTCTAATTGGAGATCCTCTGAGAGTAATCTGACGTTTCTCTCTTGCACATTTTAGGATCTTTTCTTTTTGCTTCACTGTGGTGAGTTTAATTACAATATGTCGTGCAGAGGATCTCTTTTGGTCATGTTTATTAGGGGTTCTATGAGCTTCCTGGATTAGGATTTCTCTGTCTTTCTCCAAGCCTGGAAAGTTTTCTGCTAGTATCTCCCTAAAAAGGCCTTCTAATCCTTTCTCCCTCTCCATACCTTCAGTAACACCTAGAACCCGAATGTTGGGTTTTTTAATAGTATCCTGTAAATTCCCGACAATATCTTTTAGTTTTCTAATTTCCTCTTCTTGTCTTTGGTTTGACTGTTTCCTCTCCTGTTCTCTGTCTTCTAGGTCCGATATTCTCTCCTCTGCTTCACCCATTCTGGTTTTAAGGCCCTCAAGATTGCTTGTCACTTGATCTATTGAATTCTTCAATTCATTAAGATTTTTTGTCACTCTCGTAGCTTCTTGTTCTACTAGTTGTTTCATTTCATTTTGATTTCTCCGTAGTGCTTCATTCTCGCGAGAGAGATTTTCTATCTTATCCATTAAAGATTTCTGTAGTTCAAGAATTTGTTTTTGAGAACTTCTTAATGTTCTTATCAATTCTTTGAGATCTGCTTCTTGCATTTCTTCTATCTCATTATCTTCACAATCCTGACTTGGGGTGTCTTTTCCGTTTGGGGTCATCATAGCGTCTTCCTTGATCTTGCTCCCTCGGAATCTGTTTTTATTTGGCATTTTTTTTTTTTCCCCACACTCTTTCTCTGGGTTGTCAAGGTAACGGAGTTTGTGTGCGCGGTGTGTTCCCAGTTTTTGGATCCCCTTCAGGTTTCTACAGCCTCGGGTTTTTGGTTCCGTCTGCCTCAGTGATGGGCGGGCGGGCGGGCGGGCGGGCGCGCCTTGTCCCACTGCATTTAATCTAGCTCGAATTAGCAGGGTGGGTGACGAGAGAGACTAGTGTCCGTGCAGGCTCGCCTCAATTGTGCTGTTTCCCCCGTGGGGGGTCTGCTTCCCCCCGCCAGTGTCTCGGGATCCCTGTATCGGCCCCCGTTCAAGCGCTCAGTTCCAATGGCGACTGTGTTCCGCCCAGCTTCCGGTTCAGCCGGCGGGCGCGCCGTCCCACTGTGTTCAGTCTAGCTCGAGTGAGCAGGGTGGGCAACGAAAGAGGCTAGTGTCCGTGTGGGCTCGCCTCAATTGTGCTGTTTCCCCCGTGGGGGGTCTGCTTCCCCCCGCCAGTGTCTCGGGATCCCTGTATCGGCCCCCGTTCAAGCGCTCAGTTCCAATGGCGACTGTGTTCCGCCCGGCTTCCGGTTCAGCCGGCGGGCGCACCGTCCCACTGTGTTCAGTCTAGCTCGAGTGAGCAGGGTGGGCAACGAAAGAGGCTAGTGTCCGTGTGGGCTCGCCTCAATTGTGCTGTTTCCCCCGTGGCGTCTGCTTCCCCCCGCCAGTGTCTCGGGATCCCTGTATCGGCTCCCGTTTAAGCGCTCGAATCCAATGGCGACTGTGTTCCGTCTGGTTCCCGTCCCTCCCGGCAGCTCCCGTGCCACTAAGGCACGATTTGCCGTTCGCAAACTTACTTTCCCCTAGGTCCTCTGCGTCTCATTCACTGGGTCCGGAAGAATTTCCACTGCATTTTTTTCCGTGAGATTTTTCCTGAGGCTACAGTAACTCTGTTTTTATTAAACTATCTTTTTGCGGACTGCTAGTGCGCGTCCTCACTATTCCGCCATCTTCAATCAAGCTGTTTTATATACTTTCCACATTGTCAAAAGTTAAAACAAGGACGCCGGATTCTATCCCGGTTGCTCCTCTTTCAGTCCAGCCCTCTGCTGTGGCCCGGGAGTGCAGTGGAGGATGGCCCAAGTGCTTGGGCCCTGCACCCCATGGGAGACCAGGAGGAAGCACCCGGCTCCTGGCTTGGGACCAGCACAGCGCGCCGGCCATAGCATCCATTTGGGGGTGAGCCAATGGAAAGACCTTTCTCTCTGTCTCTCTCTCTCACTAACTTTGCCTGTCAAAAAAAAAAAAAAGTTAAAACAAGATGAGACATTCACTCCCACAGAAGATTTTAGTGGTTGTATTGTATAAGCTCAAACTACATTTCCAAATAGTGTTTTGAAACTCTCGAAGCAAATGCAAAGGAAATTTCTATATTTCAAAATCCACTCAACTGTACAGTTGAGGAATTTCCACCTAACTTTCTTTTTTCTTTTTTGTTTCTTTTATTTGACAGATAGAGTTAGACAGAGAAAGAGAGACAAAGAGAAAAATCCTCCCTCCATTGGTTCACCCCCCAAATGGCCGCCACGGCCAGCGCGCTGCACTGATCCAAAGCCAGGAGCCAGGTGCTTCCTCCTGGTCTCCCATGCGAGTGCAGAGGTCCAAGAACTTGAGCCATCCTCCACTGCCTTTCTGGGCCACAGCAGAGAGCTGGACTGGAAAAGGAGCAACCAGGACTAGAACCGGGCACCCATATGGGATGCTGGCGCAACAGGCAGAGTATTAACCAAGTGAGCTGAGCGCCGGCCCCTCCACCTACCTTTCAATTGGAAGAGACTAATTTGTAATGTAATGCATGCTTAATGGATTATATTAAGTGAATAATCAGAAGCTCATAAATGCCTCCAGAGTGGCATTCCAATCTGCATTAAAACATGTTTTTACAGATAAAAAACGTAAAATCATCTTACAGACAAAATTTAACAGGTTAGCATTGAGTTATTTTCAATAATAAGAAATACTAATTTTGAACCATTGTAAACAGAATATTGTCCATATACTTGAGTTACAGGAAAATACATAATTATTATTATGATACCTTGAAACCATCAGTAAAAAGTGTAGAAATTACTTCTTTCCCTTATTTATAAGTATCTATGCATCTACAACTTGCCTATTGGAGCACATATCAAGATATTTACTATGTGGCCTTTTATATAAAATGTTTCTCAGCCTCTGCTGTAGAGTATCTAAGATCCATCCCTTCCTACAGGAATCATTACTGTAAGGCAGGGAACAGAAGGGAATCTAATTCTACTTTCTTGACGGGAGTTAGGTGGGTGTGGAATGGGATTCTTTTCTCAATGCCATATATTTTTGCCACCAACTTTGAAATGTGAAATATATCCTCATAAAATAACTGGAGTTAGTTTGTCTGATAAAGGTGTATTTCAGACTAGCTATAGTTCTAATCCATTAAATGCTAAATGTGTTTTGGTGGACCTGAGCCCCTCACCAGCAAAGTAATTTCCCAAGATAATGAATACTGGGTTCCTAACTAGTGGTAATCACAATTTTAGAACAGAACTCTATCACAATTCAAAAACTACCTGTATTATTTGTTTCTTTTATGTGAGAGACTATCATGGGGCATTTACATTCAGACTCATCCAGTTTCTAATCTCAGTGAAATCTTACTACTTTCCCAGCTTTTGTCATCAACAAGCACCTTTTCAAAATCACATTAGTAATTAGATACCCAGACCAGTAAACAGCAGTATTATACAGAAATCAGTTAATGTTGATAAAATATACTGAAAGTAAACAGCATTATTTTATATCATTTATATTATTTCTTCCAAATAGAAATAAACTGCTGAGGTGAAATAATATTACTCTTCGTTCTGGTAGTCAGACTCATTGCCAGGCAGGGAACCACATCATTCCTTCAGGTGGATAATTACAGTGAAAATCCACATGAGTCTCATTAATGAGCAGGCCAACATAATGAACAGATCCCACAACATACTTATTAGCGTGATACAACTGTACTTGGGGTAAAAAAATAATTCTATGCTGAGTAAACTTGATAATCAAGAGTCTTATGCAAAGTGTTAGATTGGGTGAACGAAAGAAAAATATAAGACCAAAAACTAAAAAAATGTATTCATGTGACAAAAATACTCATTTGTTTGTCTATCTATTCACATATCTAAATATTTTATTAAAAGTTTGCCTTACTTCTTAAAGAGAGGCAGCAACATTCAATTTTTAATTTAGTTTTCCTTTTATAGTCATGTGTTGACCCACTGGACAAAAATGTATTGTTTCTACTAGGTTTAAGTAAGTTGCTAAGAAATACAATAGGGAAGTAGGTAGTAAATGCCAAATGGTGGAAATATACAAAGAGATGGTAATTCATTTTTTTTTTTTTAAAGATTTATTTATTGGCTGGCGCCGCGGCTCACTAGGCTAATCCTCTGCCTACGGTGCCAGCACCCTGGTTCTAGTTCTGGTTGGGGTGCTGGATTCTGTCCTGGTTGCCCCTCTTCCAGTCCAGCTCTCTGCTGTGGCCCAGGAGTGCAGTGGAAGATGGCCCAAGTGCTTGGGCCCTGGCTTCAGATCAGCCCAATGTGCCAGCAGCAACATACCGGCCATAGTGACCACTTTGGGGGTGAACCAACAAGAAAAGGAAGACCTTTCTCTCTATCTCTTTCTCTCTCTCACTGTCTAATTCTGCCTGTCAGAAAAAAAAAAAGATTTATTTATTTACTTTGAAATTCAGAGTTACACAGCCAAAAGGAGAGGCAGAGAGAGAAAGAGAGAGGTCTTCTATCCACTGGTTCATTCCCCAATTGGCCAGAGCTGCGCCGATCTGAAGCTAGGAGCCAGGAGTTTCTTCTGGGTCTCTCACATGGGTGCAGGGGCTTAAGGGCTTGGGCCATCTTCTACTGCTTTCCCAGGCCATAGCAGAGAGCTGGATCAGAAGTGGAGTAGCCAGATCTTGAACTGGCGCCAAGATGGGATGCTGGTACTGCAGGCAGCAGCTTTACCCACTATGCCGCAGCGCTGGCCCCAGTAATTCATTTCTAACACTGAAAAGCTTTTTTAATGAAAAATTATGTTAGGTACATCCTTCTACTTGTCTTTTTTTCTCCATTTACACTTGAGAAAACTGATACTCAGCCTAAAGGATCTGGATTTTTAAATTTTTTTTATTTATTGGAAAAGCAGAGTGATAGAGAGATCTACACATTGTCTTACTCCCCAAATGGCCACAACCCTTGGGACTAGGCCAGGCCAAAGCCAGGAGCCTGGAACTCCATCTGGGCTTCCATGTAGGTGACAGGCCCAAGGAATTGGACCATCATCCACTGCTTTCCCAGGCACAGTAGCAGGGAGCAGGATAAAAAGTGGAGCACCTGGGACTCCCACCAGCACTTCTATACTACATTAAATTCTCAGGGTCACATCAAATGCATAATAATTACTACAACACAGTTCTCATCAATTCTCATGTTAATGCTATATTAATACAAAGAGAATAGAATCAATGTAATTCATAGATACAGTTATAAGAATATAATGATATTGCCTCTCCTCCTCTTTCTTCCTTCCTTCCTTCCTTCCTTCCTTCCTTCCTTCCTTCCTTCCTTCCTTCCTTCCTCCTTCCTTCCTTCCTTCCTTCCTTCCTTCCTTCCTTCCTTCCTTCCTTCCCTCCTTATAACATTGATTTTGGATAGCCTACTCCCTCTATAACTTGAACACTTCAGAAACAACTTCATTAAATTTTCCTCACTCCTTGAAGAACCATAGTTTCCTTGTTGTAGTTCCTCCAAAAGATATTTTAATTCATTTATCTTCTCTCCAAATAATATGTATTACAAAGTAGGATTGCTTTTATTATGATCTTAAACTCAGTAAATTTTCTATTCCTTTAAACAATTGCTTCTCCACATTTTTACTTATTGATTTTACTTCTCTTTTCTAATGCTCTAAAACTTACTCTAAAAGGCCATAAAACAAATACATTGCACTGTTAAATAGAAAGACCATAATTCTAGGTCTAGGAGTAAGGTGGTTGATATTGAAAAGTTATAAGGTTCTCCTTTTGATAGGTCTCCTAATCCTTCAGATTTATAGAAATAGTAATGACCAAAGACTGTGGTGGAGCTGTCACATGAATTTTAGATAATGACATTTTGTGGGAAAAGCTCCTAATAAAACAGCAGTGCCTAACACCCTTTAAAGTGTGTACTGTATGCCAAGTATTGTGTTAATCACTTTATGTGATTAACTTAATCCTCAATAAACCCCAATAAGGCAGATATTTTCACTTCAAAGTTACAGAGATGGCAGCAAAATACTGTGGTTAATAAGCTTGGACTCCGTGCCCAGACTTTTGAGCTATGAATCTTGGCTTCATCCCTTTCCAGATTTCTTCTATAAAAATTCTGATTTTTAATCCTTGGGCTTTTGTCAGATATTTTTCAGGAAGAATACAAGTCTATGTGTGTGTGTTTGTATTTTTGTATGCGTTTATATTTTTGTATGTGTATGTACAAACATACATGAATGTGTTTGCTTATATGCGTATAAATATATGAGAATCAAAAATACTATGGAAATGGAATTAGAGATAAGTATACTTGAGGACAAAAAATTTGAAATTCACATATAGTTTTCCCATAATACACACTTATCTATGAACTTTCTCATTACCTCTTGCATATAAGGATTTTAATTTTTTTGCAACAAAATGAGCTTATCTTTCTATTGTGATTTCCATGAACTTACTGAAATATCCTCATGTGTCAAATATGTGCTTTCATAATAGCATCAATACTATAGCCTTGAAGCTGGAGTCCTCATTTCCTAATCTCCTTTTAATACCATTGCAATGACAATCAAATTTCAATGAATTTGGAGGTGAAAACATCTAAGCCATATCAGTGTGTGGTTAAGTGAACACTCAGGAAGAAATCTTGCCTTTCTTCCATGGGGCATAGGTACATGTGTTTAGATTCGTGGTGATAATTTGGAGCTTTCTGTGCAATCACTATATCTTGGTTTAAAGATGTAGTTCAGGGACAGCGCTGTGGCATAGTGAATAAAGATGCCGCCTGCTGTGTTGACATCCCAAATGGGAGTTGGTTGAGTCCCAGCTGCTTCACTTCCAGTCCAGCTCTCTGCTATGGCCTGTTGGGCCCCTGCATCCACGTGAGAGACCCAGAGGAAGCTCCAGGCTCCTGGCTTTGGATCAGCCCAGCGCCAGCCATTATTGCCATTTGGGGAGTAAAGATCTCTCTCTCACTCTCTCTCTCTCTCTCTCTCTCTCTCTCTCTCTCTCTCTGCCTCTGTAATTCTGCCTTTCAGATAAATAAATAAATCTATTTTTTTAAAAAAATGTAGTTCAAAGTACATCATACAAAGGCACCATAAATTTTAAATGGGTACCAAAAAATGTACAAACTTTTAGCACTTCTACTTCCAGGTATTCTACGTTTGCATGAAAACCATGATACAAAGCTTTTTAGAGAGCTCTTATTTATTTAATAACTTTATGACCTTGGATAATAAATTTTTGAGTGACTTTCTTGAATTTAGATATGTAATAATTTTTTTAAAGAAAGCTTTTTAGAATTTTTTATTTCTTTAATTTCACTTTACTTGAAAGGCAGAGAGAATTCTTCCATCCTTTGTCCACTCCTGAAAAATGAAGGCTGGGCTAAGCCAAAGCCAGGAGCCCAGAACTCAATTCAGGTGTCCTAAGTGCGTGGCAGGGACCAGAGCAGAGCCGGTGTGCATATCAGCACAAAGTTGGATTATAAGCAGAATAGCCAAGACTCGAAGAATGCACAATGACGGGGGGGGCAGGTGCCCCAAGTAGCAACTTAACCACTGCACCAAATGCCCATCCTTGGAGAGAGATTTCTATTTCTATTCTTTTTTACTTTTCTATATTTGTATCTTAATTATGTCCCTTTTATTTAGCTAAGGCCCAGTATGCTATGGTTTGTTATTTAGTAAGAATAGGTATGGTGTATAATCTCATTTTTATTTCTAATGAGAATAACCATAATGTTTCTTCCCCCATTAAGTATAGTGTTAGCTCCAGTTTTTAAATATGCCTTCTCTGTAATGTTAAGAATGAAATACTCCAAACATCATTTTAATGCTTTAATCAAGAATAGATGTAGAATCTTAGCATTTCTTCTCATCATCTATTGAGATAATTACATGATTTTTGTACTATCTTTCCCACTAATGTGATGAATTACATTAATAATCTCTCCTAAGTTACACCAGAATTTCATGGATGGGCTAAATTCTATTCAGTCTTAATGGAAAAGTGTATTTTAATTTAATTTTTAAGTCTGTGAAGTGAACTAAAATGTTATTTATAATTTTGACAACTCTATTTACAACTAAAGTTACCTGTCATTTTCTTTGGTTTGATCTTCTAATGTGATTTATGAATTTTATTCCTAAATGTGACAAAGATGATTTATATATCATTTTCATGTATTAAGCCTATTTTCTATATAAAGAAACAATCTTATAGAATGGATATTTTGATTCAGAAAATTCTTTAATAAATTTGAACTAGGAGTATAACAGAAGAATCTAAAATAGATTCTCACATAGGGGGTAGAGATTATCCTCTTCATAATAATTTGCATAAATTCTTAAAAATGTTCACCTAATCTTACTGACAGAGCCACTTTATGATTTTTTGTCTTCCATTGGCACTTTTGCATGCTCCTTACTCTGTAAGAAAATGTTAAAACTGTATTTTCTGCATGTGTTACTCAAAAAACAAATAGGTTAATGTTACATATTTAAATTTTTTATTCATCTGGAAATTGGTATTTTTTTTCTTCTGATTAAAAAAATAATAATAGAACATTTCCATGGTCTCCTAAAAGTCGTGTGGGCCATAGGCACCCTATCGTACCTAGTAGATAAATAGCCCCGCACTAGATTATTCCTTTTTTTAAAACAAGATTTATTTATTTTATTTGAAAAGTATAGTTACAGAAAAAGAGAGAAACAGTCAGAGAGAATCAGTCTTCCATCTTCCAGTTTACTCTTCAAATTGCTACAATGGCCAAGGCTGATACAGGACAAAGTTCAGGAGCCAGGAACTCTATCCAGGTCTCCTCTGTGGGTGGCAAAGGCCCAAGCACTTGGACCATCTTCTGCTGCTTTGCCAGGTGCAATAGCAGGGAATGGGGTTGGAAGTACAGTGGCTCGGACTCCAACCAGGGCACATATTGGATGCTGGCATTGAAGGCAACTGCTTAACCCATTGTGCCACAATGCTAGTTCCACAAATGTAGGAGCCAGAAATGTGTATTTGATTTCTCTATTTTAAATGATCATAATTGTATTATGTGTATCATAAAAAAGTTCCTTATTTAAATTTTATGTATCATGAAACATACAACTTAAACTTTTTCTTCTAAAGCCATCACCAAAGATAACAGGGAGATTTACTATGTGTACAAATAAGAAAGCTAACACATGCAAGACAAGTTTCTTTAGCTAGCATAACCTAGTAAAACAATAGTAAAATTTCACTACAGTCCAGAAAATCTCAACTTCCAATGCAGGGCTGATTTTTTTTCCATGCCCCTGAATGCAACCGATCTCATCTGATTTCTTTTTTATTGGCCTTCTCTGCCTTCCATCTTTACGAAGTTTAATCACTGATGTCATTCAAACAAGAATTTCATAGGTTGGGTCAACACATAGTGAAACGTATCAGTGTTTATGCATTTTATGATCTCATTATGTATGCCAAAGTACAATATTTGAAAAACAAACAAAAAACCCAAAATCAGTGTCACAGGTGGAACTCCAGAAGACATTGAAAAGTAAGAATCTTCTAGAAAGTTCAACTTGTGTGTATTTTGAAGTTCTAATTTTGACTGGAAAAAGTATTGCTATGAAAACTTAGAACAAAGTTTCTGAGAGACTCGACACTTTACTTTTTCTAAAACATCATGACATCTACTTCCTGAATCCTCTGAGAGGATCTCTTGCAGAAAATTTAATTCAGGGTGGGCTTTGTTGCATGGTGGTTATGCCACAGAGTGCACCAGCACATGCTGAATCAACCCCTGGCTTTTAGCTGTGCTCCACTTCTGATCCCGCTTCCTGCTTATGGGCAAATGGAAGGCAGCAGATGGCAACTCGAATACTTGAGTCCCTGCCATCACTGTGGGAGACCCAGATGGAATCCCAGGCCTTGATTTTGACCTGCCCACACGTTGGCTGTTGTGGGAATTTAGGGAGTAAGCCAACAAATGAAAGATCTCTCCCCCTTTCTCTTTCTTTCATAAATAAAACTTTCAAAAAAGAAAACTTAATCCTATTTTTTAAATTATGTGTGTTGAAATACATTTGAAATCAAAATTAAGCTTAAAGAGCTAAACCATATAGACTGTAACCATGGAACCTTAAAAAATAGTTGGATTCTGCTTTATGGGGAAAATTTGGAAACATTTCTCACAATCATAAGCCAGAAAACCAAAATCATGAATCCCATTATAGACGGAGTTGTAATTAGGTTGGATTCCTAATCATATGTCATGTTTGAAGGAAACAAATTGTTAGCAGGAGTTATTTATCTTTCAGCAAGATAAACTCCTTTTAACATGAGTTTAATTAAGGCATTGCAAATATTCATGTTCACACTTCAAAGTTTTATGTAATTTCAGCGTATGTATGTACCATGCAGCAATAGTCATCCAGATTCTTAAGAAACAACAGACACATTATTTTCCCAAGAAAGGAGAAATGAGTTTAAGTTATTAAAAATATAACACAATCACTCTGATATTTATGTATTGTCTTTTTATTGGCATTTCTTTTAATAAAGAGTGTGAGTAGTCATAGTTATAAAGCAAGTATAATAATGACCACCAAAAATTTTGTTCCGCCCTGTGGGATTTGAGGGTATTTCAAAGAAAAGAAAGCAAATCTGCATTATAATGCTACATATCAGTAGGTAGAAATTCAGCAGAATAATTTTTATCCACCTGCCACAGTATGTAAGACTATATGTATAGGAAATGAATATAGTGTATATGATTTGAATCTTAAATGCTTGCCTACTATTTATAAAAATTTTAAAGCCTTTTTCTTATTAAAGAAAATAGGGATTACATAAATTAATAATATCAGAGGCATTATTACTTAAGCTGTAGACTTTTAGTCTCCTATTCTGCTTTTAAAAAGAATACATAAAATTGTCAAAGCTACTGTTTTTAAAAATTTTTGCTTCCTTTTTTTTAAATTTATATTATTCTAGTAGGGATTTTACAGTCCAATTCTTGTTACTATTAATTCATGTGCTTTTGTGGGTTTTTTTAATCAAATTTCCTTTGTTTTGTCACAATATCTTTAAAGCAACTTTTATTTAGCACTTAATTATGCTTGGTTATAAGTGTTTATCTTGGCGATTTTTTCTTATGACTTCTGACTTTCTTGAGACCAGGAACAATGTCGAAGACAGGATCTGTACTAACAAGAACACAAATATTTTCTGAATTCATAATTAATCAATTATTTTTAGCTTCCTCTTGATTGTAATAAGCATAGGAAACACTTTTCAAGTGGTTAGACTGTGTCAGACACATTCAATAACACTTTAGTCTTTACAACAATGCTGTGAAATTAGTATCATTATCTGAAATGTACAGATAAGGAAAGTGATACTGGAAGAGGTTAAGGAATGTTCTCCAAGACCAAATAGCTAGTAGAAGGTAGAGCTGAGAACAGAAGTCACAAAGCCTTGCTCCATATGACACCACTAACTTACTGCCTTGGGCTCACACATTATGGTATTTACCATACATAGGGGTTATCCACAGATACAAAGGGAAATGGTAAGAGGTGATGACTATCTGAATCATTTCATTGGGTAATTTCATTATAGGAAAAGGAAACATTTAAAGACCATTGACAGGGGCCAGCGCTGTGGGTGTAGCATGTGAAGCCACTTCCTGCAGTGCAGGCATCCAATATGGGTGCCGATTCAAGTCCCGGCAGCTCCACTTTCGATCTAGTTCTCTGTTATGGCCTGGGAAAGCGGTAGAAGATGGTCCAAGTCCTTGGGCCCCTGCTTCCCCCACGAGGGAGACCCAGAAGAAGCTCCTGGCTCCTAGCTTCAGATTGGCACATCTCCGGCCATTGCAGCCAGTAGGGGAGTGAACCAGCAGATGGAAGACCTCTCTTTCTCTCTCTGCCTCTCCTCACTCTATGTAACAGACTTCCAAATAAATTAATTAGTTAATTTTAAAAAAGACTATTGACATAGAAGACTTTGTTAAGTGACCTTGACCTTGTAGAGTCCTACGATGACTAAAGTACTCTTATCTGTTACAAGTATTATGGCTAGAGAAAGAAATAGGTGCTAAGAACACTTTTAAATTAAGTAATATAATTCTTGATATAAAAGCTCCTAAAACTAACATCACTATGTCACCAATTTATCATAATATTGTATTTAAAAAACTATCCCACAATAAATTATTGGTTTTTATATCCTACATATACTTCACTTTTAAAGATCATCAAAAAATAAAAGATTTTTGTCACAATGTCATTCTAAAATTTATTCAGATTTCTAGAAATACCCAATAGCAAAAGCAACAAATGATTTGTTTCTGTCACAGTGAAGGTACACTGAATTGGTTTTTTAACTTCTGTTTCAGTGATGTATAAGTGGCTTCAGGAATTACCCCAAATAAATATTTTCATAATTGCAATACTTCTACTAACTAATAAATGCAAGATTAAGTTCATAGAAATAAATTCTTCCTTATGACATCTTTTTGTAATGATGATAAACCCATATTTAGAACTAGCCAGCTGGATTGAGTTTAGATGGTCCCAATTTTGTCGGCAGCATCAGAAGCATTATAATCAGGAGCTAGATGAACATTTGCATTTCCCTCTCTGTCTGTCCTGATCACTGTGCTGGCATTGGTCATATAAATGTCAGAGTTTCTTCCCAGCTTGTTTGATCTGGTGCTTGTTGGCCTTGACATCCACAATGAACACAAGTGTGTTGTTATCTTCTGTGTACTTCATCACAGACTCAGCAGTCAGGGGAACCTGGTGATGGCATAGCAGTCAGGCTTGGTTCTTCTGGGAGCATTCTTCTGATGATATGTGGGCTGACTCCAGAGCCACAATGTCTTGGCACAGGAAGATGAATGATGCGCAAATGTTCATTGTTGTACTGCTTTGCTTTGGAATTAGTAATAGGAGGTAGAGGATATTCCTGCTGTACTTTTGGTGCCCCACGAATAAGCAAACTATGATATCTTTTTTCTTCCATTTTATTTGAAAGGCAGAGAAAGAGATACTCCATATGTGGGTATACTCCCCAAAGTCCTCAGTATCCAGGCCAGGAGTAGGGACATCAATCTGTCTTCCACTTGGGTGGAACCCAAACATTAACCCATAATCTTCTGCTTTCCAGGGTGTGCATTAGCAGCAAATTGCATCAGAGGCAGAGTAGCCAGGACTCAAATCAGGCACTCTGATATGGGATGCAAGCATCCTAAGAGACAATTTAACCATTGTGCCAATCACCTACACCAATGGCATCTCTTTTCTTTCAAATTAGTAGCTGTAGTTAGAAAATCTTTGTTATGTGCCGGCGCCGTGGCTCAACAGGCTAATCCTCCGCCTTGCGGCGCCAGCACACTGGGTTCTAGTCCCGGTCGGGGCGCCGGATTCTGTCCCAGTTGCCCCTCTTCCAGGCCAGCCCTCTGCTGTGGCCCGGGAGTGCAGTGGAGGATGGCCCAGGTGCTTGGGTCCTGCACCCCATGGGGAGACCAGGAAAAAGCACCTGGCTCCTGGCTCCTGCCATCGGACGAGCGCGGTGCGCCGGCTGCAGCGCGCTGTCCGCGGCGGCCATTGGAGGGTGAACCAACGGCAAAGGAAGACCTTTCTCTCTGTCTCTCTCTCTCACTGTCCACTCTGCCTGTCAGGAAAAAAAAAAAAAAAAAGAAAGAAAATCTTTGTTATGAAGATAAATATTTAAATACATAAAACATGTGGGTCAAGTAACTTGACCGACTATAGATAGGGAGATATACATAAAATGCAGCAGAAGAAGTCCAAATATTCAGATTCTTTGTTTAGATCCTGAAAGCAACTAATAATCCCAAAGTAATGAAAATGTTGATTATCAGATCTTTTTGTCATTTAGTTCATTGCATTGTTCTGTATTGAAAAAGATTTCTGATTATTTCATTTTAATTTATGTAAGTTGAGCCCATGAAGCAATCAATATTTCTAGTCTAATGTCCTGTGATATAAAACTGTTAAAAAATTGTTTATGTTTTTAAAAATCAAGTTTTAAATGACAACCATGATGTAAAGTTAAATTTTATGTTTTTAAAAAATGATTAACATTGCTTCATCCTTCATTCTTAATGTAGAATAGCTGATTGAATATTTCTCTCACGTAATCTACAATAGTCTGAAGGTTATCATCTACAAAGCATGCAAAAATTTTGAAGGTTCATATCCGTCCTTTATTTGGAGACATGTATTACTGTCAGTATGAGTCCTTGATATGCATATCCTGCATATTTATTACTCTATTTCAATAATATATATAGCATCTTTCCATTTCTTTAGGTCTTGTTTCATTACTTTGTTTCAGACATAAAGTGTTTGACTGTTGTTCCCTTAAAGTTCTTTTCCTATTGCCTCTCTGTTGCTGAAGCCTGTCCTAGAATACCTACATTTCTCAAATCATGCATTGATTTAAAAGGAAGGAGGATGGAGGGGGTTGGGGGTGGGAGCGTGTGCAGGAGGGAGGGGAAGGTGTGAAGTATCACTATGTTCCTAAATCTATATATATGAAATACATGAGATATGTTCCCCTTATATAAATAAAATTTTTAAGTGATATCTTTCACAAAAACCCTCTTAATTAAACCTTATTACAATGTACTCACCTAAAAATAAAATATCTGCATCAAAGTGGTTTCTACTGGACAGAACATGAACACAGTCCATTTTTTCTAGAATTCAGTTCAGAACACATGATGTATGCTCAGTTATAAAAAGCTGAAAATAGTAAAATGCATCACAGAAAGAAGGAAACACACAGGCGAGTATTAAGTAAAGAGACACACTCAGAAAGACACGTTTGTGTAATTTAAGTAAGAGTGTCAAATGCATAGAGTTCTTTACTGTGAAATATGAATAGTATTCAAGTTATAGAGAATGATAAACAATTACTTAATAAAGTATCTGCTTTTCTTCATTTGAAAAATTTGATAATATAATTAACTGTGTTTTTATACCCAGGACTTTTTAAATCAAAAAAAGCAATAGATGTTTTGGTATTTTCAACAGCATTCCTACAGGTTTTGTATTTGGAAACATTCCTATTGGTAAGAGGGAAAATAATAAATGGTTATTAAACCAAATTCGGAACAATGTATAGAATAATTATCACTGAGTGGAAATGAGGAAAGAAACAACTTCAGTTTTCCAATCTAAATGCTAAGAGTGCATATGTAGCAAACTGGATATTTATTTGAGATATTATTTGGCATCTACGAAAATTGATGAAACTTTATACTGGGTGCTTTTTAGTGCTGGAAACGGGTAAGACTTGACTTAGACCTGTAGGAATCACAGTTATAGATTCTAAAGACAAATAACCAGTCCAATCCAGCAAGTGAAATGAATAACCTCTCTTCACTCAAACCTGAGATCTGATATTCTGCAAATGTGAGAATCATGAAAAAGCTAAGAAAACATTGGAGGGTTCAGAGGAAAGGAGTGGCTTCCCCTATTCATGTTATATATATTCCAGGAAAAGACACATGATGTGTGCTCTCCTATGAAGAGCTAGGAATTGTAAAATGTATTATGGGGAGAAGGAAATGCAGTATTAAGTAAGTAAAATAGTAAGTAAAACTACACATTTGAAGGAAAAAAAAATCGTTAAATTTAATTGTCAAATGCATTGAGTTCCTTGGTGTGAAATGTGAATAACATTCAAGTTATAGATGGATAATGGAAGACTTTAAATGCCTTAGTGAATAAAAAAGAAAATACCCGAGCCACTGCCATGGTGGCAGCTCCGCCGCTCTCCAAGGCCGAGTGCCTGAGGCGTTACTTACCGGGGCCGGATGCCGGCATCGATGGGGCCTCCAACTCCGGGCGCAAACGGCGCAAAAAGTGGCCGAAGCCCAGCGGGGCCGGCGGCAAGGGAACGCGGATTGTGGATGATGATGTAAGCTGGACAGCTATCTCTACCGCTAAACCAGAGAAGGAGGAAGAAGATGATGCAGATTTGCCTGTGGTGGCTGAGTCTGTGGATGAACGGCCGGGAGAGGTCAAGCAGATGGAGGCCTTTCGCTCCAGTGCCAAATGGAAGCTCCTAGGAGGTCACCATGAAGACCTACCTTCACAAGGGCATTTCCATCATGACACCCCGGATCCTTCTCCTCCCAGATGACTCCATCACGACACCCCGCCGTGACGACACCCCGGATCCATCTTCTCACAGGCGGGAGGGTCCGTGACGACACCCCCGAGCCTACTCCTCCCGGGAGGGTCCGTGACGACACCCCCGAGCCTTCTCCTCCCGGGAGGGTCCGTGACGACACCCCCGAGCCTTCTCCTCCCGGGAGGGTCCGTGACGACACCCCCGAGCCTTCTCCTCCCGGGAGGGTCCGTGACGACACCCCCGAGCCTACTCCTCCCGGGAGGTCTCATCACAGTTCTTCAGCTGTGTTTCCTGGAAGAGCCCGTCATGATTCACCAGATCCATCTCCTTCTAGGAGGACGTCTCATAATCCCAAAGATATTTCTTCCTCCGAAAGGGCCCGTGACAGCTCCCCTGATGCTTCCCAACCTAGGAAAATTCTCAGGGGGGGCCCGACACAATTCCCCCAATTTGTCACCTGATGTCACTCACTCAGTGTCCAAAACCAAAAGTAAGAAAGCCCCAAAAAGAGCATGTAGCAAGACTTCTCCACCTTGGAATGAGCTACAGCCCTCTCATTCATTACTCCCAAAGAAGAGCAAATATGAGTGTGACTCGGATCTCTCTCCACCACGAAAAAGACAGGCAAAATCCCATTTTGGAGATAGGAAGCAGCTTGATTCTACGGGTGACTGCCGGAAAGTCTGATTCCGATCTTTCTCCTCCACTGCGTAAACCAAATCCAAGGCCTCAGGATTCTGATTCAGATCTGTCTCCTCCCCTGAATAGACCTCAACACCGAAGCTCTGATTCTGACCTCTCTCCACCAAGGAGGAAATGGGGAGCAAATCTGATTCGGATCTGTCTCCACCCAGGAGAAGTCAGCCTCCCGAAAAGCGGGCTGCACACATGTATTCTGGAGCTAAAACTGGGTTGGTGGTAACTAATGTGGAGCAAGAACGGCAGGAGCTCAAGAAACAGGACCAAGAAACCCTGGCATTAGAAGCTCAATTCCAGTTTGCTGAAACCGTATTTAGAGATAAATTTGGTCATAAGAGGAATTTGAAACTGGAACGTTTGGAGAAGAGGAGAAAAGCAGAGAAGGACATGGAGAGAAATGAGCAGTACACGCGATGGGGAAAAGGGCTTGCCCAGGACCGGCAACAGCAGCGGAATGTGGAGGATGCAATCAAGGAGATGCAGAAGCCTCTGGCCCGCTATATTGAAGATGAAGATCTGGATCGGACGCTGAGAGAACAAGAAAGAGAAGGAGACGCCATGGCCAGCTTCATCAAGAAGAGTAAGGCCAAAGAGAGCAAGAATAAGAAAGTGCGACCTCGCCACAATGGCCCAGCACCTCCTCCCAACAGATTCAATATCTGGCCTGGATATGCTGGGATGGAGTGGACAGATCCACTGGATTTGAGCGGAAGCGCTTTGCCAGGCTTGCCAGCAGGAAGGCAGTGGAAGAGCTTGCCTACAAGTGGAGTGTTGAGGATATGTGACTTTGTGGAGCTGTGCTGGTGGATGTGGGCTGTGGTAGCGGGCATAAGGCAGCCAGACCTCCAGCAGGAACAGTTGCCCATGCCAGTGATCAAGGCCCATGCAGACCAGCAAGTGGCTAAATGCCAGTTTTCATCATGTTGAGACCAGATCTTTGGACGGAGGTGCCTGACCTTTGCAGGTGTTCCAACACTGGCTGTGGTTGACTTTCACAGGAAACATTGACTTCTGTGTCCCACCCTTGGTTCTTGGTTGGGGCTCTTTTTGTTCTCCTTTTTAAAAATAAACATACATTTATTTTCGTAAGAAAATATCCAACACAACCAATTCTCAAGCAGCTAGGCAATCATATCTGGCATCTAGAACTGCAGATAGTGATGTGAATGCATGTAGAAATGGTAGACAAGCACAGAGATACATAGAGAAAAAAGAAAGAACTTAAAAAAAAAGAAAAAGATGGCCGGCGCCGTGGCTCAACAGGCTAATCCTCCGCCTTGCGGCGCCGGCACACCGGGTTCTAGTCCCGGTCGGGGCACCGGATTCTGTCCCGGTTGCCCCTCTTCCAGGCCAGCCCTCTGCTGTGGCCCAGGAGTGCAGTGGAGGATGGCCCAGGTGCTTGGGCCCTGCACCCCATGGGGAGACCAGGAAAAGCACCTGGCTCCTGGCTCCTGCCATCGGACGAGCGCGGTTCACCAGCCGCAGCGCGCCGACCGCGGCGGCCATTGGAGGGTGACCCAACGGCAAAGGAAGACCTTTCTCTCTGTCTCTCTCTCTCACTGTCCACTCTGCCTGTAAAAAAAAAAAAAAAAAAAAAAAAAAAAAAAAAAAAAAAAAAAGAAAAAGAAAGTATAAGCATGAGAAAAGAATCATGCATTATCTGTTATAAAATATGCCTGTGTTACTTGGTTTACCTATTTTCATTAATATGGTTTGCCTATTTTAAAGGACAAGAGTAGGAAATGATACAAAGTAAAATACAGAAGAATAACCAGAGGAGTTGAAGAAGGTGGTGTTTGAGAGTTGGAAAAAGACATGGATGGAGAAGGGCAAGGAGGTAAAGGATCAAGCATCCTAAGGGGGCGTGAATCACTTACAAAAAAGCACATGCTGAAGACTGAAGGGGAAAGAAGAGCAGTTGTGTGTGTGAAAAGGAAAGTGACAAATGGAAAGTAATCTCTCTCTGATTCTTGGTAGTGGGAAAAAAAAAAAAAGAAGAAACAGAAGTGGAGGCATTTTAAGCCAGAAGATGTCTTCGTCTCTTTGTAGACAAGAGGAAATGATCCAATGGAGAGAAATTAATGATTCAAGAAAAGTAAATGGTTCACAAGGAAGGCAAGAGGGGACACAACACAAGCTCAGGACAAGGTCAAGCTTATAAAGGAGGAGACATTTCCTTCTGAGGAAGAATACGAAGCAGAAACCACAGCTCAGTGCACAGTCAGATACATTTAACAAATGGAGGATGGGCCAGGGCAGAACGCCTTTGATTTTAAAAATAGGAAATGAGAGGGGAGGCATTTGGATAAGTGGTTAAGACGCAGTTTGTGACACCTCTGACCCATTTTGGGTGTCTTGGTTTGATTCCTGTCTCTCTCTCCACCCCAGCTTCCTGGGAAGGAGCAGGTGATGACTCACATAGCTGGGCCCTGCCACCTGTGTGGGAGGCCTGAAACAAGTTCATTTCCGGGCATGAATCAGTAGATGGGAGTATTTTCTCTTCCCTTCTCCCTCTCACATTAAAGCAAAATAGGAGATGAGATGCTTTGTTATCTGTGTATGCCAAGAACAAATACATAAATTTAGGTTTTTAGCTTACTGTGGTGAAAATTTAGTAGGGAATATAAGGTTGCTGAGAAATCGAAATAACTGGTGTGATGTAGATCAAGATGAAATCAGCAAACGTGAGTTTATAGTGACTTTATGGATGGCTAATTATGTCCATAAGTATAGTTATCCAGCTTGAACATAAAGTGTTTAGAACATGGAAGGAGATTTTGAGGTAAAGTTGTTAGTAATAATAGGTCTGGAGGTGTTAATCAAAGTGATGAGATACTATAATGCTAAGTTTCTATGGAATGGATGACTATGATAGAGATTCATTAAGTGAATACAGACCAATGTATTGAGCAAGTGGGAAAGCTAAAGAACATAAGATTGGTGGTAGCTTTGAAATGGAAAGAAAAAAATGGTAATATAGCAAGTAAAAAATTTAAAACTGTAGGCTGGTGCCGCAGCTCAATAGGTTAATCCTCCGCCTGCGGCGCCGGCACACCAGGTTCTAGTCCGGATTGGGGCACCGGATTCTGTCCCGGTTGCCCCTCTTCCAGGCCAGCTCTCTGCTGTGGCCCAGGAGTACAGTAGAGAATGGCCCAAGTGCTTGGGCCTTGCACCCCATGGGAGACCAGGAGAAGCACCTGGCTCCTGCTTCGGATCAGCACAGTGTGCTGGCTACAGCGTGCCAGCCGCGGTGGCCATTGGAGGATGAACCAATGGCAAAGGAAGACCTTTATCTCTGTCTCTTTCTCTCTCTCTCTGTCCACTCTGCCTGTCAAAAAAAAAATTTAGAACTGTAAATGCATTTGTCCTTTTACATACTCTAAAGAAGATCTACTTTAAAAGCTCAAAAGAGGGGCCAGCACTGTGGCACAGCGGGTTAAAGTTTTGGCCTGCAGCACCTGCATCCCATATAGGCCCCAGTTTGAGTCGCAGCTGTTCTACTTCCACCCCAGCTCCCTGCTGATTCGCCTGGGAAGGCAACAAAGAAGCTCCTGATTCCTGGCTTTGGATCAGTTCAGCTCCAGCTGTTGTGGCCATTTGGGGAATGAACCAGTGGATGGAAGATTCTCTGTCTCTACATCTCTGTAACTCTGTCTTTCAAATAAATAAATCTTTTTTTAAAAACAAGGTTAAAACAGTGGAATTAAAATTTAATGATACTAAACCAAAACATATAGTTACTAAATGGCATTCCAAGTGCTAGAATGGAGTGTGACATAGTAATTCAAAGGACATGTAAAATTAGAAGGTACTCAACCTTGCGCAGATGCAAGCATCATGTCAAGTTAAATAAACCAGATACAGAAAGACAAATATTGCCTGCTCTCCCTTATATGTAGAAGAAAAAAAATCTAAAAATTTGAACACAGATTGTTGACAGGAATGAAAAAAGGGAGTTTTGATAAAAAAAAAAAAAAACGGGAATCTGGGTGAGGTTCATTAATTGTAACAAATGTATTAATATAAGTTAAGGGGATATGTGGGTATATAGGATTTTTTTGTATTTTTACCTCACAATATTTGTTTTGTGGACATAAAACCATTTTGAAATAAAATGTTTTAAGAAAGAAAATAGTTAAGTTTTGGTGGATGGATTCATTCATTCGTTTGGGCAAATGATTAGGCTGAAGTTGACTGCCAAGTAACTATCTTATAGTATCAAGGGGAGCATCATGTAAAAATACAGAGTTTTTTTTCAATTTACAATTGTTTTTAAGTCAAAGTCCATTTGAAAGAGTATAAAATCACCATCAGTGATTTCTCATTGTATCTCAAAATGACCTTCTAATAGTGAATCCCAGCTTAGACCTTAGTGTAGTTGAGGCATAGAGGTTGGGAGAGGGAACAAAATTTCACTGCAAGTGAAATTGAAAAAGCTATTGCTCTGTAGGTTGGAAACAATCTATGCATTACTAAGAATTGAGTAATATTATGTTGCATGGAAATATTTGGAGTGTTTTGATTTCATTTATAGCAGAAAACAGTTATATGCATTTTGGAAAGTGTGGCCAAGCAATGAAAGCTTCTTAATAATGGAATGGTCTCGTTGGAAATTGCCTGACAATGTGAAACAGTTTAATGATGTCAACATTCCTAGTCGTTGTTAAAATAGAGACAATTTATCTTTTAATTCAGTAATAATTCTAGTCCATTTAAGCAGTATTCTTTCATAATTCTAACAATAAAAGGTAGTTTGCTGAATTAATGTTACTTAAAAAGAATATTTCTTTATCTTTTTTAACTGCATTTTTACAGCAAAGAACACTTAACACAGTTATCTTTGGTGAATTATACAAAATTAGTGTTTTACCATTCCAGAATTCATGCACATTTTGGTCTCCATTCAAGATACTTGAGAGCAGCATGAAATTAAATTCTTAGTAATAGAAGACTACTTCAAAATGGTGGGGAATCCAGAAAAAAAGATGGGCTTGAACAAATTGCATGAAATAACAACTTATAAGAAATTACATAAAATAATTTAATAAACAATCAGCATGATATTTTGGTGATGTAATTTTGATAGATTTTGGTAGGGAGAAGATGCACAATACAAATCTTGGGCCTAATAAACTCAGAAACCTAATATTCAAAATTCTGCTTATGGAATTTGAATTCCACCTCTAATGTTGAACAAGTAAATATATAATAAAAATAACTGAAAAGTGATCTCTGTAAAAAATAAGAATGGGAAAGGAAGAAGGAGGAGGAAGAAAGGTGGGAGTATAAATGTGTGGGGGGAGAAGAATCACCATGTTCCCAAGTTTGCATATATTAAATGCATGAAGTTATATTCCTTAAACAAAATTTTAAAAAAAGAAGAGGTTAAGCAGAATTTAAATTTTGTAAGAATTAACTCTCAACATGGGGACTTATTTCATTTAAGCACACAACAAATTTTTATTTAGTGTCTGCTGTACAACAGACATGTTGACCTGGTAGCTTCAAAAATCGGTAAGCCAGGAAGTGACCAAAATTTATTAAATGGAGAAAGACAAAGAAAAATATAAGAATAATTTAAATTTTTGTTTAGGTTTCTGTTTATTTTTATTTGTCACACTTATGCTAATTTGTATATGCAAAGCACCTTAAAGTACACTATGAAAGTAAAATACTAGGTATGTATAAAACAATAATTTAATAATTACACTTATGTAGATAAGCTTCAACTGCTAAAAACCTGTATAACTACCAGTTCCATAGGTAACCAGTTGTAACTTACTTGACATTTCTAGTTTGCAAAATAGTGTACTACTACCTACTTCACAGAATTGCTATAACGAAGCTTAAATGAGAGAATGCATTCAACCACCTATTAAAGTATATCCAGCATTTAATAATCACTTGATAAATGTTGGCTAAATAATTAGTATTTATGGTAGAGGTAACAGTTACACGTATGAAAAAATGGTTAACTCTCTGACAGAAGTAGCAAAAGCATTACAGAGATGAGCTTTGATTTATGCCTCAAAGGATTAATAGGGGCTGACTCTATGGTATAGTGAGTAAAGCCACCGCCTGCAGTGCCAGCATGGGTGCTGGTTCAAGACCCAGCTGCTCTACTTTTGTTCCAGCTCTCTGCTATAGCCTGGGAAAGCAGTAGAGGATGGCCCAAGTGCATGGGCCCCTGCACCCACATGGGAGACCCAGAAGAAACTCCTGGCTCCTGGCTCCATTTTGGCTCAGCTCTGGCCATTGCAGCCATTTGGGGTAGTGAACCAGTGGATGGAAGGCCTCTCTCTCTCTTCTCTCTCTGCATTTCTGTAACCCTGCCTTTCAAATAAATAAATAAACTTAAAAAAAAGGATAAATAGGAGTTTGCCACATGGATTATAGAGGTGTACGCTACAAGATAGAGGTGTAGAAACATAATAATTTAAATGTGATGACATCTTTGTAGCCCCTTTACTTCTTTTTTTGTAAAAGATTTATTTATTTATTTGAAAGTCAGAGTTACACAGAGAGAGGAGAGGCAGAGAGAGAAAGAGAGGTCTTCCATCTGCTGGTTCACTCCCTGACTGGCTGCAATGGCTGGAGCTGCGCCTATCTGAAGCCAGGAGCCAGGAGCTTCTTCTGGGTCACCCAAGTGGGTGAGTTCAGGGGAACAAGGACTTGGGCCATCTTCTACTTCTTTCCCAGGCCATAGCTAAGAGCTGAATCAGAAGTGGAGCAGCCGGGTCTCAAACCAGCGCTTCAGGCCAGGGCTTTAATCCGCTGTGCCACAGCGTCGGCCCCACCCCTTTACACCTATCATTAAAAACTGCAGTTTCTCAGTATCAAATCCTGGATTCTCTCTACTGCTCTCTCTATTTTTTTGGGGGGGGGACACCTCAATTATTCTCTGGATCATAAGTACCATCTAAAAGCTCATTATTGTTAAATTTGCATTTCTAACCCAATTACTGTTGTGCTCTAGGGTCTAATTTCCAATCACTCATTTCATTAAGTGGCATCCATATATGCCCAAGACTTCAAGCCAGAGACTTGAAAATCGTTCTTTTGTGATTCTCCATGGCCAGATATTAGCTAGTCACCTTGCTATCTCATTTTATCTCCAAAATTTCTCTTCACTGCTGGTATCCTCTTTTTCTTTTTGTCTACTTTAGTGGCTTTCTTGTTTCCACTCTTGTTTCTTTCCAGTCCATCCACAAAGAATCCAATCACCATCTTTCACAAAACACAAATTGGGTTGCATTATGTCTCTGCTTAAAAACTCTGCAGTAGTCTCATTGTTGCTAGTAAAAGGTCAGCACCAATCACCAGACTAAAGTCCAAAAGGCCTGTCCGCAGCCTACTTTTCCAAGCTCATTTCTCTTCCTCATAAAGATTGAGGTATGTTGGCTAGCTGAGCTTTGTGAAACAGGCAAGAACTCTCCCACCCCAGAAACCCTCAGGTTGGATTTCTTTGTGCAAAATCTTAACCAGAGTAGCTCCCTTTCGGTCTATGAGGATTTGTTTAAATGTATCTATTCAAGATAGCCCAGAAATAAATCCATGCATTTCTAATTAACTGGTTTTCCACAAAGGTGCCAAAACAATATGGGAAAAGGATCATTTCTTCAACAAGTGATGTTGGGGAAAGTAGCTATCCACATGCACCTGATATGAAAAAAGAAATTAAACCATGATTTCACATCATCTAAAAAGAGGAAATGGATCAAAGACACAAATTAAGATCTGAAACTATCAAATGACTAGAAGAAAACATAGGGTAAGTCTTCTTTACTTTGCTTTGGGAAATGATTGCTTTTGGATATGACTGTAGAAGTGCAAGCAAAAATAGACACGTGGGATTATGGCATACTAAAATGCTTATGCACAGCCGAAAAAAAAAAAACTCCACAGAATAAAGAGACAGCCTACAGAATGGGAAAAAATATTTACGAACTATACATCTGATAAAGAACTCAATTCAATGGAAAGAAAACAAAATCCAGTTTTAAAATTGGCCAAGGACCTGAATAGACATTTTTCAGAGAAAGACATACAAATTGCCTATAGCTTTATGAAAAAATAAATGCTGGGCCATCATTATAATCAGAGAAATTAAAAGTATGATGAGATATCACCTCACACCTGTTAGAACACTGCTAAAGAAGGAACAGGCCACCAAGAAGAGAGGCGCCTTTCTCTGAAGGGAGCAAGGAACCTCCACTGTGATACGGCCTTGACTAAACAAGTTCAGAGTTGGTGAACTTAAGGGGCTTCCATAGCCTAGACAGCTCATAGCAAGAGTCTTGGGTGATTGCTGACGTCATAAATAAGAGTGCCAATTGTTAAATCAACAACGGGAGTCACTGGGTACATGCTCCCCACGTAGGATCTCTGTCCTTAATGTGCTTTACTATGAAACTTAAAAACAACACTACTAGTCGAACAATACCCTATACCTTGTGCGGTTGTGTGAGTGCAGCCTGTATACTTAGTTGATCTTCAGTATATGAATGTAATTGAAAATGAAACTCGATGAAGGGCGGGATGGGAGAGGGAGTGGGAGAGGGGAGGGCCGCGGGAGGGAGGGAGGTTGGCAGGGGGTAAATTCACATTTATTAAATAAATTTTAAAAAAAGAACAGCTGCTAAAAAAGAAAACAAAAGATAGCAAGTCTTGGCAAGGATGTGGCGGAAAGGGGAACTCTTTTGCATTGTCAATAGTAAAGTAAGTTGGTAGACCCATTGAAGAAAATGGTATGGGGGAGTCGGCATTGTGGCATAGCAGGTTTAGCTGCCACCTGCAGTGCCAGCTTCTCACATAGGCGCTGATTCGAGACCCAGCTTATCCACTTCTGATCCAGCTCTCTGCTATGGTCTGGGAAAGCAGTAGAAGATGGCCTAAGTCCTTGGGCCCCTCACCCACTTGGGAGACCCAGAAGGAGCTCCTGGCTCCTGGCTTCAGATTGGCGCAGCTCTGACCATTGTGGCCAATTGGGGAGTGAACCAGCAGACGAAAGACTTCTCTCTCTCTCTCTCTCTCTCTCTCTCTCTCTCTCTCTCTCTCTCTCTCTCTCTCTCTCTCTCCTTCTTTCTCTATATAACTCTGACTTTCAAATAAATAAATAAATCTTTAAATCAAACTTGTCCCAAATGGTGGAGTTAGAAATGTGCCAGGGGATTCCAATACAATCCCACCAAGGTTGCATGTACCAATGCCATCTCACTAGTCCAAGTGATCAATTTCAGTTCACAATGGATCACACTGATAGGTCTAAGAGTCAAAGGGATCACACAAACAAGACTAGTGTCTGTGAATACTAACTGATAGAATCAAAAAGGGAGAGAACGATCCAACATGGGAAGTGGGATACACAGCAGACTCGTAGAATGGCAGATGTCCTAAACAGCACTCTGGCCTCAGAATTAGCCCTTAAGGCATTCGGATCTGGCTGAAGAGCCAATTATTGTATTTCAGGCATGGAAAGCCAAGACACTCTGGAAAAAAAAAAAAAAAAAAGAAGACCTAAATGAAAGATCTCTGCCAGTGAGATCCCAGTGGAAAGAACGGGGCCATCAAAGAAGGAGGTACCTTTCTCTGAAGGGAGGAGAGAACTTCCACTTTGGCTATGACCTTGTCTAAATAAAATCGAAGTCATCGAACTCAAGAGGCTTTCATAGCCTTGGCAAGTCATGACTAGAGCCTAGGGAGATTACTGACACAATAAACAAGAGTGTCAAATTGTTAAGTCAACAACAGGAGTCACTGTGTACTTACTCCTCATGTGGGATCTGTCCTTAATGTGTTGCCCAATGTGAATTAAAGCTATAACTAGTACTGAAACATTATTTTACACTTTGTGTTTCTGTGTGGGTGCAAACTGATGACATCTTTACTCAATATATACTAAATCAATCTTCTGTATATAAAGATAATTGAAAATGAATCTTGATGTGAATGGAATGGGAGAGGGAGCGGGAGATGGGAGGAGTGCGGGTGGGAGGTAAGTTATGGGGGGGCAAAAGCCACTGTAATCCATAAACTGTACTTTGGAAATTATATTTACTAAATAAAAGTATAAAAAAAGAAAGAAAATGGTATGGAAGTCACTCAAAAAATTAAAATAAAACTTTCTTGTGATCCAGCAACCCACCACTGTGTATATATACAAAGGAAATGAAATTAATGTCTAAGAAATATCTGTTCTCTCATATTTGCTGAAGCATCATTCACAATAGCCAAGATGTGGAATCAACCTACCTGTACACCAACAAATGAATGGTTAAAAAGATGACATACATATACACAATGGAATAATATTCAGACACAGAAAAGAAGGAAATCCTGTCATTTCTGATTCCATGTAAGAACTAGGAGGACACCGTGTTAAGTGAAATACAGGCCCAGGAAGACAAATACTAGGGGATTTCACCCATATGTGGAATCCAAAAATGTTGACCTTAGAGAAGAGTAGAATGGCACTAACAATAGTTTGGTGTGATCAGGACGAAACAGGGAATATTGGTAAATGAATACAAAATTTCAGCTAGTTTGAAGGAGTAATTTCAAGAGATGTATTGTACAATATGGTGACTATAATTAATGTTAATATGTTGTATTATTGAAAAGTGGTAATAAAGTTGTTATTAAGTGTCCTCAACACAAAAATGATAGCTATGTGAAGGAATGCATTTATTAATTAGCAAGATTTTGTCATTTCATGGTGTATATAAAAGTCTTCAAAAAGTTCTTAGAAAATGATATTATGGAAAATGCTAATATATATCAACTTTTACAGCAAAATAATATTTTCTTCTAATTTTATTACCTCACAAACATTTTGAAGTACCTTGTATTTACTTCAAAATATTATGTTGTATATGATTAATAATAGTTTTCTCTGTCAATTTAAAACAAAAAAAAATACCTGTTCATAGCATGCTTCATTAGCCACCTTGAGTTTTTTAAGATTGATTTTATCTTTTTGAAAAGAAGAATGACAGAGGAGGAGACAGAGCAAGAAATCTGGCTCACTCCCAAGATGGTTGAACCAGTCGAGGCTGGGCCAGGCTGGAGCCAAGAGCCAGGAACTCCACTCCATTTGTGGGTGGCAGGGGTCCAAGTACTTGGGCCATCTTCGTTGTTTTCCCAGGAGTTTTAGCAAACAAATAGGAAGAGGAAGCTAGGCTACATGCATTCAAACTGGCTCTCTCATATGGAATGCTGATTATGCAACCAGTAGCTTCACATGCTGCACCACAACACTGGCCTTGCTTCTGTGTTTTAAATATATGCCAATTGCTATTTAGTATCTGCCATCTTTTTTCTTTTCTATCAATTCACAGTATGCCAATATCCACTTTTGAAAAATCACTTAGGGTGGATGTTATGGCATAATGGAGTGCCAGCTGAAGTCTCAGCTATTTCACTTCCAACTCAGCTTCCTGCTAATGTGCCGGGGAAGTGGCATATGATGTCTCAAGTACTTGAAACCCTGTAACTCATGATGGGGTTCTTGGTTCCTGGCTTACGTCTGGCCCAATCTTGGCTATTGTGGCCTTTTGGGGAGTAAATCAGTGGATGAATTATTTCTCTGTCTCTTGCTCTCCCTTTCTTTCCATCACTTTCCTTTTACATAAATGAGCCTTTGAAAAATAAAAACAAAAACTGTCGTTGCTTTTCTATAGCAGTCAATTAGCAACACATTCATTAATTAATTCAACATGTAACTGTTGAATGGTTACCGGGTACACAGCATGAGGTGGGTGATATCCTGTATGTTTCAGAAAGATTACTAGGACTAATACATAGAGATGGATAGAAAAAGAACAAGATTGAAAGCAGAAAGAATTGCCAGTACTTCACATCAGGTATGAAATAATGGTCATTTTCAATAAGATGACAGCAATGAGATTCAGAGAAATTGGTGGGTTTAAACCATTTTCTGAAGGTAGAAAAATTAGGAATTACTAATGAACTGAATATGCAAGTTAAGAGAAATTTAAAGAGGTATGATTATTCCAAAATTTTCTAATGAAGCAATGGAATTGGCAGAAATATTAAAGCAGGTAGTGAAACAGATTTGAAGGATGTTATCAAGATTTCCATTTTGTATGAATAGAGTTTGATATGCCTCTTACACATACACCTGGAAACATCAGTTGGGTTAAAAATATTTGACAGCTACATGCAGTATTTAGACCAAATATAAATTTGGTTGTTAGCAGCATAGAAATAGATTCAAGCGTGACATTATTAAAATATTCTAGGAAGAAAATTTGATAATAATGATAACATTTTGTTCAGATTTTTTATTTAATATAATAATTCTATGATTTGGGAACCATTATCACCTTATTTTATACTTAATAAAATTAAATATAAAAAGGAGACTTGCACTAGGTTGAATAGCTTGTGGGTGGTAAGACAGATTTGAAAACAAGATGTCTGACTCCAAAGTGCACAAATAGGTAAGAGTACCAACATGAAACTATGAGACAACTGGGAAACAGAACTCACAAAAAATACTTGGATAGGAAGGAGGTGGCACAAAAGAATGAGAAGCAGTGAACAAAAAAAAAAAAGTGAGGTCAAAGTGGTATCATAGGAGGGATGAATTTCCTTTCCAAAGATGAAGGAGTCATTCACATTAAATACTCCTAAGATATAAAACAACTTACAGACTGAGAAATGTTTTCCTGAATCTGGCCATGAGAATACTACCATTTCAGGGGTGTAGTGAGAAGAGTGAATGCCTAAAAGGTGAGTATCTAAAGACAAGGCGATGGTGTGGACAGTTACTCTCTGATGTTAAAGCATGCAGCTCATGTAGTAACATTAAAAATAAATAGGAAATGAGAAGATGGCAGAATAGGGAGGGAGCTCACTGATAGACCAGGAAAAGATTTAATAAAAGTGGGGATAGTGTAGTCTCAGGGGAGAGTTAGGGGAAAAATGGCAGAGGAAACTCTTACAGAATTAGAGGGACACAGTGGATCTACATAGAGGGCACGGGCGCCCACTGCTCGAGACCCCAGCTGCTGAGAGTCTCTTCTGCACCAGCGCTGGAAAGAGGTGAGATGAAACCACAGTAGTGCAAGACACTGGCAGAAAAGCAGCAGGAAGAGCCTAGAGGGAACAAGGCTTAAAGCCTCATGGGGGAAAGTGCACCAGCCTAACTAGAGAGGAGAAAAAAAAATAAAAGGGATGGTACAGACGTGATTCTCTCTCTCCACTCACCTTAAAAAGGCATATGAGACAACAGTGCATGCACCATTTTAGACATTTGTAACAGCTGGGCTAGCTCGGGGCTGTGCCCATCCTCAACCAAGCAGAAAAACCTGACTCTGGTGGGGAGTAATAACAGGAGGATAAGACCTAGTGAATGTGCGGAGCTTATGAACTGGGACTGTGAAAAAAAAAAGACTGAAGGTGTGTGGCAGAACTCACGGTGTGGTGAGATGTGAGTAGTCTTGGTGGGAGACGCCACAAGCTTGGGCAGCCTTGGCTACCCAGTGAGAGACATTGCAGGGGGATCTGAGCATACACTGAGGACTGCACAAATCCTTTGTGTGGTCCTTTGGACAGAGCAGACAAATATTATACCCACTGGGGCTAATGCTCAGGCACTGATTGCCATCCAGGAGAAGAGCTCAGCTGAGCGGAATTACTTCCCTTCTGAATTAAAAAGGGGAGAGAGAAGATTTACCACACAAAACCTGGGTGTGTCATCTTTGGCACACCTTTAACCCTGAAGAACTGAACAGAGATCTCTTGCCACACCCACCATAAGCCTCTAAAGATTCACCAAAAGCAGACAATCTACTTAATCTAGAGTCATACTATAAGGAGAAAAGACACCACAGAGGAAAAAAAAAAAAAGAAGAAGAAGAAGAAATCAAAAAAGGAAGACATCATGATGCTCCCAAAAGAACATGACACTCTCATACAAGATTTTGAAGATGATGAGATAGAAGAAATGCAAGAAATGAAACTCAAAAAAGTTATAAGAATATTTAGAAGTAATCAAAAACAAATGCATAAACTACTGAAATCCATGCAGGACATGACAATAAAGCTCTTGTGAAAATGAAATCTTAAGGTGAAAGCAAAATGAAATGAGGAATTTAGTAGAACATTAAATTGAGATATTGAAGAGAAATCAAAAAGAAATGAAGAATTCATTAGAAAAAATAAAAAACACATTTGAGAGCATTAAAAACAGAATCAGTGATGCAGAAGAGAAAATATGTGACATAGAAGACAGAGCACAGGAAAGTATACACTCAAACCAAAGAAAAGAAGAAAAAAATAGAAGTCTAAAAAATATTGTTGGGAATCCACAGGATGCTATTAAAAAAAACAATATTCTGGTTCTACGAGTTCCTGAAAGCATGGAGAAAGTTAAAGGATTAGAAGGCCTTTTTAGTGAGATAATAGCAGAAAACTTCCCCAGTTTGGAGAAGTAAAGAGACATCCAAGTACAGAAAGCACATACAACCCTCAATAAACATGACCAAAAGAGATCCTCACCTCGACACATTGTAATCAAACTCACCACAGTGAAACATAAAGAAAAGATTCTAAAATGTGCAAGAGAGAAACATCAGATTACTCTCAGAGGATCTCTAATTAGACTCAAAGCAGACTTCTCATCAGAAACCCTACAGGCTAGGAGGGAATGGCGAGATATAGCCAAATACTAAGAGAAAAAAACTGCCATTCCAGAATACTATATCCTGCAAAGCTCTCATTTGTGAAAGAAGGTGAAATAAAGACCTTTCATAGCAAACAGAAATTGAAAGAATTTGTTGCCACTTGTCCAGCCCTGCAAGAGATGCTTAAAGATGTGTTACACACAGAAACAGAAACACGGCCATCGGTACGAAAGAAGGTAAAGGAAGAAAATCTCTCAGCAAAAGATCACAGGAAGTTCAAAGTATATATTAGAAATAACTTGAACCAACGGCAAAGGAGGACCTTTCTCTCTGTCTCTCTCTCTCACTGTCCACTCTGCCTGTCAAAAAAAAAAAAAAAAAAGAAATAACTTTGGAAAAATGGCAGGGCAAAGTCACTACTTATCAAGAGTCACATTGAATGCAAATGACCTCAACTCTCCAGTTAAAAGACACAGATATTTGCTGCTTACAAGAAACACATCTGTCCAACAAAGATGCATACAGACTGAAAGTGAAAGGTTGGAAAAAGATATTCCATGCCAATAGAAACCAAAAAAGAGCTGGTATAGCCATCTTAACATCAGAGAAAATAATCTTTAACACAAAAACTGTTAAGAGAGACAAAAAGGGGCATTATATAATGATTAAGGGATCAATTCAACAGGAAGATGTAACTATTATAAATGTATATGCACCTAATTACAGGGCACAAGTTTATTTAAAAGATATGTTAAGGAACTTAAAATGAGACTTAGCCTCCAATACAATAGTATTGGGGGACTTTAATACTCCACTTTCAGCAATAGACAGATCAACCAGACAGAAAATCAACAAGGAAACAGCATATTTAATCGACACTGTAGACCAAATGAATCCAACAGATATCTACAGAACTTTTCATACTACACTTGAAGAAAACACATTCTTCTCAGGAGTACATGGAACCTACTCTAGGATTGACCACATACTAGGCCATAAAGCAAGTCTCAGCAAATTCAAAAGAATCAAAAACATACCATGCATCTTCTCAGACCACAGAGGAATGAAGCTGGAAATTAGCAACTCAGGAATCCCTAACACATGGAGACTGCACAACATGCTCCTGAATGAACACTGGGTCATAGAAGAAATCAAAGAAATCAAAAACTTTCTGGATGCAAATAAAGATAGCAACACAACATATCAAAACTTATGGGATACAGCAAAAGCAGTGTTAAGAAGAAAGTTTATGGCAATAGGTGCCTACATCAAGAAATTGGAAATGCACCAAATAAATGAGCTTTCAATGCATTTCAAGGATACAGAAAAATTGCAGCAAACCAGACCCAAAACAAGTATGAGAAGAGAAATAATTAAAATTAGAGAAGATATCAACAGAATTGAATCAAAAAAATTACAAAAGATCAGCAGAAAGAAGAGATTTTTTTTGAAAAAAGAAACAAAATTGACACACCATTGGCCCCACTAATGAAAAAAAAAAGGAGAGAAAAGACCCAAATTAATAAAATCAGAGATGAAAAAGGGAATATAACAACAGACACCACAGAAATAAAGAGTCATCAGAAATTACTACAAACAGTTGTATGCCAGCAAACAGGGAAATCTATCAGAATTGGACAGATTCCTGGACACATACAACCTACCTAAATTGAACCAAGAAGATATAGAAAACCTAAACAGACCCATAACCAAGTCACAAATTGAATCAGTATTAAAGGCCCTCCCAACAAACAAAAGCCCAGGACCGGAAGGATTCACTGCTGAATTATACCAGGCATTTAAAGAAAAACTAACTCCAATTCTTCTCAAACTATTCAGAACAATTGAAAGAGAGGAAATCCTCCCAAATTCTTTCTATGAAACCAGCATCAACTTAATTCCTAAACTTGAAATAGATGCAGGCCAGCGCCTTGGCTCAATAGGCTAATCCTCCTCCTGCAGCACTGGCACACCGGGTTCTAGTCCCCATCAGGGTGCCGGATTCTGTCCCGGTTGTTCCTCTTCCAGTCCAGCTCTCTGCTGTGGCCCGGGAGTACAGTGAAGGATGGCTCAAGTGCTTGGGCCCTGCACCTGCATAGGAGACCAGGAGAAGCACCTGGCTCCTGGCTTTGGATCAGCGCGGTGCGCCAGCTGCAGCGCGCCGGCTACAGTGGCCATTTAGGGTGAACCAACGGAGAGGAAGACCTTTCTCTGTCTCTCTCTCTCTCACTATCCACTCTGCCTGTCAAAAAACAAAAACAAAAACAAAAAAAAGAAAAAGATGCAGCAGAGAAAGAGAATTACAGACCAATTTCCCTGATGAACATAGGTGCAAAAATCCTCAATAAAATTCTGGCCAATAGAACGCAACAACAGATCAGAAAGATCATCCACCCAGACCAAATAGGATTTATCCCTGGTGTGCAGGGATGGGTCAATGTTCACAAATCAGTCAATGTGATACAGCACATTAACAAACTGCAGAAGAAAAATCATGATTATCTCAATAGATGCAGAGAAAGCATTTGATAAAATACAACACCCTTTCATGATGAAAACTCTAAGCAAATTGGATATAGAGGGAACATTCCTCAATATAATCAAAGCAATTTATGAAAAAACCACAGCCAGCATCCTATTGAATGGGGAAAAGTTGGAAGCATTTCCACTGAGATATGGTTCTAGACAGGGATGCCCACTCTCACCATTGCTATTCAATATAGTACTGCAAGTTTTAGCCAGAGCCATTAGGCAAGAAAAAGAAATTAAAGAGATACAAATTGGGAAGGAAAAAGTCAAACTATCCCTCTTTGCAGATGATATTTTTCTTTATTTAGGGGATCCAAAAACTCTACTAAGAGATTATTGGAACCATAAAAGAGTCTGACAAAGTAGCAGGATATAAAATCAATGCACAAAATCAACAGCCCAAAGGCAATGCTGTGGCTGAGGAAGAACTTCTAAGATCAATCCTATTCACAATAGCTACAAAAACAATCAAATTCCTTGGAATAAACTTAACATGGGATGTCAAAGATCTCTACGATGAGAATTACAAAATCTTAAAGAAAGAAATAGAAGAGGAGAAAAAAAAAAAAGAAAAATATTCCATGCTCATGGATTGGAAGAATCATTATCATCAAGATGTCCATTCTCCCAAAAGCAATTTATAGATTCACAGCGATACCAATCAAAATACCAGTTATTCTTCTCAGATAAGGAAAAATGATGCTCAAATTCATATGGAGTCATAGGAGACCTCAAATAGCTAAAGCAATCTTGTACAACAGAAACAAAGCTGGAGGCATAACAACACCAGATTTAAGGACATACTACAGAGCAGTTATAATCAAAACAGCATGGTACTGGTACAGAAACAGACAGATAGACCAATGGAACAGAATAGAAACACCAGAAATCAATCCAAACATCTACAGTCAACTTTTGATCAAAGATCTAAAACCAGTTCCTGAAGAAAGGACAGGCTATTCCATAAATGGTTCTGGGAAAACTGGATTTCCACATGCATAATCATGAAGCAAGACCCCTACTTTACACTTTACACAAAAATCAACTCAACATGGATTAAAGATCTAAATCTATGACCCAACACCATCAAATTATTAGAGAACATCAAATTATCAGAGAAACCCTGCAAGATATGTGCACAGGCAAAGACTTCTTGGAAAAGACCCCAGAGCAACCAGAAGTCAAAGCCAAAATTGACAATTGGGATTATATCAAATTGAGAAGTTTCTGTACTGCAAAAGAAACAGGAAAGTGAAGAGGCAACCAACTGAATGGGAAGTAATATTTGCAAATCATGCAACATATAAAGGATTAATAAACAAAATCTACAAAGAGATCAAGAAACTCCACAACAACAAAATAAATAACCCATTTAAGAGATGGGCCAAGGAACTAAATAGACATTTTTCAAAAGAGGAAATCCAGATGGCCAACAAACACATGAAAAAATGTTCAGGATCACTAGCAATCAGGGAAATGCAAATCAAAACCACAATGAGGCTTTCACCTCACCCAGGTTAGAATGGCTCACATACAGAAATTCACCAACAACAGATGCTGGTGAGGATGTGGGGAAAAAGGGACACTAACCCACTGTTAGTGGGAATGCAAACTGGTGAAGCCACTATGGAGACTGCTCAGAAACCTGAATTTAGCCCTACCATTCAACCCGGCCATCCCACTCCTTGAAATTAACCCAAAGGAAATTAAATTGGCAAATAAAAGAGCTGTCTGCACCTCAATGTTTATTGCAGTGCAATTCACAATAGCTAAGATATGGAATCAACCTAAATGCCCATTAACAGAAGATTATGTAAAGAAATTATGGGATATGTACACTAGAGAATTCTTTACATCAGCTAAAAAAAAATGAAATACTGTCATTTGCAACAAAATGAAGGAATCTGGAAAACATCATGCTGAGAAAATAAGCCAGTCTCAAAAGGCCAAATATCATATGTTCTCCCTGATTGCTGACAACTAAATGAGTGCCTAAAAGGAAACCTGTAGAAGTGAAACGGACACTATGAGAAACAATGTCATGATCAGCCCTTGTCCTGACTGTTGAGGAACAACTTACAATTTTGCTTCTTTTAGTATTTTGTTGTTCTACTTAATACCATTAGTTGAACTCTTTATATAACACACAGTTATTCCTAGGCATTTAAATTAACTGAAAAGTGATTCCTGTTAAATATAAGATTGGGAATAAGAGAGGGAGGAGATGTACAGTTCGGCACATGCTACTCAGACTTACCCCTAAAGGTAGAGCTAGAAACATGCTAGGGGTTTCCAAATCAGTCCCATCAAAGAGGCATGCACCAGTGCTATCTTACTAGTCAAACTGATCAGCTTAAGTTCATAATTGATATAAAGATAGGATTCAATGTCATAGGGATTACATAAATAAGATCAATGTCTGCATATAATAGTTGATAGAATTAAAAAGCAGAGAACAATCCAACATGGGAAGCAGGATACACAGCAGACTCATAGAATGGCAGATACCCTAAACAGCACTCTGGCCTCAGAATCAGCTCTTAAGGCATTTGGAACTGGCTAAAAGGCCCATGAGAGTTTCACAGGCATTGAAAGCCAAGACACTGTGGCAAAAAAAAAAAAAAAACCCTAAATGAAAGATCTCTGTGAGTGAGATCCCAGCAGAAAGAATGAGCCATCAAAGAAGGAGGTACCTTTCTATGAAGGGAGGGGAGAACTTCTACTTTGAATATGACCTTGTCTAAATAAGATTGGAGTTTGTGAACTCAAGAGGCTTCCATAGCCTTGGCAGCTCATAACAAGAGCCTAGGGTGATTACTGATGTCATAAATAACAGTGTCAATTGTTAAATCAACAACAGGAGTCACTCTGCACCTAGTCCCCATGTAGGACCTCGGTTCTTAAATTGTTTTACTATGCGAATTAAGGGTAAAACTCCACTCAAACAGTACTCTACACATTGTGTGTATGTGTGGGTGCAGTCTGATGAAATCTATACTTAGTATATACTAAGTTGATCTGTATATAAAGATAATTGAAAATGAATCTTGATGAAGGATGGGAAGGAAGAGGGAGTGGGAGATGGGATGGTTGCAGGTGGGAGGGAGGTTATGGGGGGAAAAGCCGCTATAATCCAAAAGTTGTGCTTCAGAAATTTATGTTCATTAAATGAAAGCTGAAAAAAAAAGAAAAAATGAAGTTCTGGTACACACTGCATGCTGCGTCTCAAAAATATGCTGTCCCGGTTGCCCCTCTTCCAGGCCAGCCCTCTGCTGTGGCCCGGGAGTGCAGTGGAGGATGGCCCAGGTGCTTGGGCCCTGCACCCCATGGGAGACCAGGAAAAGCACCTAGCACCTGGCTCCTGCCATCGGATCAGCGTGGTGTGCCGTCCGCAGCGCGCCGGCCATGGCAGCCATTGGAGGGTCAACCAACGGCAAAGGAAGACCTTTCTCTCTGTCTCTCTCTCACTGTCCACTCTGCCTGTCAAAAAAAAAAAAAAATATATGCTAAGACACAAAAGGAACCTATTGTATCATTCCATTTACAGAACCGATAAACAACAGCTATAGAGACAGAAAGTAAATCAGGGGTTTCCTAGGTCCTGCAGGAAGTGAGTGTTGGGGAGGAATGGAGAGTGACTGCTAAAGAGTTTAGGGTTTCTTTTACAGGTGATGAAAATAATCTACAATTGGTTGTGATGATAGCTGCACAAGTCGGAGAAAGGACGAAAACATTGAACTGGACACTTTAAATGGGTGAATTGTTTGATAAGTGAATTATATCTTAATAAAGCTGTTATAAAATAAAAAATAAAGAATAAATAAATATAAGAATATGGTTTGGTAATATGGAAGCACACAGAGAGAGAACATTAAAAATGAAGTTAGAGAGCAGTTATATATGACATCAAATGATCTTTTATTTTCCTGAATCTCTCCATGAAAATAATTGCAATAATTGTTGTTTTGTGAGCAAATGTCTCAACTTATTATTTCAGAATGACACAATGTAGAAAGAAATCAAATCATTTCTAAGGTGATGAGAATATGTAATAAATAATATTTATAAATTTTGATCTCTAACCCTTGCATATCAAAATGTGGTAAAAACAGAGAATTGATATATCTTCATGTGTAATGTTTTAAAATTAATTTTTAAAAGAATTATTTTATTTTTATTTGAAAGCCAGAGTTACACAGAGAGAGAAGTAGAGGCAGAGAGAAAATCTGAGCTGATCTGAAGCCAGGAGCCAGGAGCTTCTTCCAGGGGCCCTAAGACTTGGGCCATCTTCTATTGTTTTTCCTAGCCACAGCAGAAAGCTGGATCAAAAGAGGAGCAGCCGGGATTCGAACCAGCACCCATATGGGATGCTGGCGCTGCAGACTGGGGCTTTAATCTACTGTGCCACAGCGCTGGCCCCAAAAATTAATTTTTAAATTTACATATAATGAAATGCATAGATGCTAAGTATATGTATCATCCGTAGCTTTTTATTTGTTATTAATCTTGTTATGTCATAGGTTAAGTAATTCAGGCCATAATCTACTGCTACTTAAAATTATTTCTTAACTATGAATTGTACTACTAGACCTCCCCACAAAAAGGAAACAGTTATCAAATTTGAGAATAGAATGACTATCAAATTTGAGAATAGAATGACTAACATCTGAAATCTGTAAGTGCAACAAAATGTAAGATACTAATACAAGATGATATGTACCTTAATCACTTTTAAAATAAACCTTGGGGCTGGCATTGTGGAGCCATATGAGCCCCAGTTCATGTCCTGGCTGATCCATTTTCAATCCAGTTCCATGGTGATGGCCTAAGAAAGCAGCAGAAAATGGTCCAAGTGCTTGGGCCCCTGCACCCATGTGGGAGACCTGGATGAAGCTCCTGGGTCCTGGCTTTGGCCTGCACCAGCCCAAGTCCTTGCAGCCATTTCAGGAGTGAGCTAGTAAATGGAAGATTCTCTCTCTCTCTCTCCTTCTCTCTCGTTCTTTGTGTGTGTGTGTGTGTGTGTGTGTGTGTGTGTGTGTGTATAACTCTGCCTTTCAAATAATTTACAAATTTTTTAATTAAATAAACTTTATTCATAGGGAATTATGCAAAACTACCTTGATAAATATACATGCATTATCTACTGATGAATTCTGAATACTATTTAGTGACCCATTTCCAAAGGTCTTCTGGCCAACATTACTTTGCTCTAGTCCTGTCTTGGAAAATACATAGTGGACTATAGAGAATGACATGTTTCCAGTGACTTTTCCTTGTTGTACCATGATTACTCATCATGGCTCCAAGTTAAGATCAAGCCTTGGGAAACTTGTCTTCTCCATTCTAACTCGATTAATGAGTTTTATGGTTGACATACATTGTGAAGAAATAGTTAAAAGTACCAGAGGCAAAGTATAACTGTCACTCTCAGATCATATAGATTTTTACAGAAATAGAAACAATCGTGAAAATGAAAATTTCATGTTATGAAGCAACACAATCATCTATCCAAGGTGGCTATATATGATCACAAAAGCTGGCAACATTTCCTATACTCTGAGTATAAAATATTAACTAATCCTTTAGTAGTTATTTTCCCTTGGATATTTTCTAACATAAGTTCGTAGCCAAGGAAAGATTCTTTAAGTTAATTTCACAAGCTTAAAATCATCCAATCTTTCAGAAGAAAGCAGGATGATTCAAATATTGACATTGTCAGTCACAAGACAATGCAGTTCCTTATGTAAGCAACTGGAAAAAATACATTTATAGCATTCAATTACAGAATTGCTCATGGCAGGTTTTTGGACTTTTTGTTTCAGGGGAAAATATAATAATCTATTTAAAACACTAAAATGAAAATTAAAAGATAACTTTAGCAGTTTTTCAGCTGTCAATACACATTTACAAATAACAGACAAATAAGGTAAATTATTTTTGTCATATTGTGGACAAAATCTTTATTACCATTAGGACTTATATCACTAGCTTTTAAAAATAACAAGTAATATTAGTTTCTAGGGATCTTTTATTTTTCTGATGTAAATTAACTGTTTTTTATATGTTCTCTATAGCTTAAATATTAAAATGCTTTAAATATTTACATCTGGAATAAATTTCCTTCTTCTGACTCCTTGCTTTCAAATTTTCCATCTGACAAAATTCAACATGTTAGTCTCACCATTCACAAACACACATGTTTTATTACCTCTGCTACATAAACACAAAATAGGGAAAAAAAATAGTACTCATATCTGATACATTCTCTATTTTTATTTTTTTAAAAAGATTTTATTTATTTTAGAGTTACAGATAGAAAGCCGGCGCCATGGCTCAGTAGGCTAATCCTGCACCTTGCGGCGCCATCACACCGGGTTCTAGTCCCGGTCGGGGAGCTGGATTCTGTCCAGGTTGCCCCTCTTCCAGGCCAGCTCTCTGCTGTGGCCAGGGAATGTAGTAGAGGATGGCCCAAGTGCTTGGGCCCTGCACCCCATGGGAGACCAGGATAAGCACCTGGCTCCTGCCTTTGGATCAGCGCGGTGCACCGGCCACAGCAGCCATTGGAGGGTGAACCAACGGCAAAGGAAGACCTATCTCTCTGTCTCTCTCTCTCTCACTGTCCACTCTGCCTGTCAAAAAAAAAAGAGTTACAGATAGAGAGATGGAAAGACAGAGAAAGAGGTCTTCCATCCACTGGTTCACTCTCAAATGGCCGAAGCTAGGCCAGGAGCCAGGAGCTTCTTCCAGGTCTCCCATGTGGGTGCAGGGGGCTCATGCACTTGGGCCATCTTCCATTGCTTTCCCAGGTCATAAGCAGAGAGCTAGATCAGAAGAGGAGCAGCCATGAACCGGCGCCCATATGGGATGACGGAGCCCCAGGCCGAGGCTTAGCCCACTAAGCAAAAGCACTATCTCCGATACATTCTCTATTAAGCATTCTGCTATAATATAACTACACCCAGAAATAATAACTAATGTATAATGACTGAGACTATCATAAAAAATTACTAGAAAATTATATTGCTCAAACAGAGGAAATTTATTTTCGTGGGGATTCATCATCCAAAATTTGGTTTTGGGGATGGCCCACACTCTTCAAAAGCTGCAGAAGAGGAAGACTCTTCAAGAGGCTTCCTTCTTGATGCTTCCCAGCTTCTGGAGGATGCATTTCTTGGTGTGGAAGCATCACTCCCAGCTCCATCTCTGTAGTCACAGAGCATTCTCCTTGTATCTGTGTCTAGTTTCCTTTTTAAATGTACAGCAATCGTTGGATTAGGAAACATTTGAAGCCACTGTGATCTCATCTTGACTTGATTCTATCATCAGACTCCATTTCCAAATAAAGTCATATTAACAAGTGCTGATGTTTGGAAGTTAAACATGTTTTGAGGGACACAATTCTATCCAGAAAACTCACCAGCAGTACCTAGTCCTAAAATCTAAATCTTTTCTAACACAGCAAATAATTACTTTAAAAACTATTTATTAATAAGTTGATTTTAATACTTTGGCTCTTAAAATGCTGTTTTTTAAAAAATTATAACTGGTGCAATGTACACATATAGGAAAATAGCTCCATAACAAAATGATTTTTTTTGACAGGCAGAGTTAGACTGTGAGAGAGAGAGAGAAAGGTCTTCTGTCTGTTGGTTCACCCCCTAAATGGCCATTAAGACTGGTGCACTGCACTGATGCAAAGCCAGGAGCCAGGTGCTTACTCCTGGTCTCCCATGCAGGTGCAGGGCCCAAGCACTTGGGACATCCTCCATGGCCTTCCTGGGCCACAGCAGAGAGCTGGACTGGAAGAGGAGCAACTGGGACAGAACCGGCACTCCAACCAGAACTAGAATCTGGAGTGCCGGTGCCACAGGAGGAGGATTAGCCTAGTAAGCCACGGCACTGGCCAACAAAATGATTTTTAATTGATAGCTTACACATTTTTTAGTTCCATACTAACAAGTCACTAATAGGTGAGTATATTGGTATATGGACCAAAAAAAGATCATTTATTTTATATAATTTTTCTAGTTAATAATTAAAGATATTTTCTTTATATTCTATATATCAGATAAAATTTAAATATGAAATGCAAACTTTAAATATCTGGCAAAAGAAAATGTGAACTTCACTATAACATCTGCTTAAAAACAGATTGCATCTATCTATGTAATATTAACTTGCAAAATTTTGCATAATTATAATTGCATATATAATTATGTATAGATGTGCATTATAAATATGCTTCAAATACAAGGAAGGAAATTGAGTAACAGGGAAAATAAATGCAGAAAAATAATAAAGTAATTATGTTTAAGTAATAATCATCAGGAAAAATTAAGTAAGAAGTACACAGGATTTCTCTGTACTACTTTTGCAACTTCCCATTATTGGAAATCATTTTAAAATAAAGTGCTGAAAAGCTATAGAAAATATGTGGAACTTTATCGAATATGTTTGGAGTGTTAATCATTGCTTTGTACCTGTCTTCTGAGGAGTTCTATACTTTGCCTGAGTTTTCCAGTAGTGCATAAAAAGAAATAAATAAATCATACAATGGATAGTTTTTTAAAGTAATTATTTGGAAATATATTTTTTAAACTTTTATTTAGTAAATATAAATTTCCAAAGTACAGTTTATGGATTACAATGGCTTCCCCACCCCCATAACTTCCCTCCCACTCGCACCCCTCCCATCTCCAGCACCCTCTTCTATTCCATTCACATCAAGATTCATTTTCAATTATCTTTATATACAGAAGATCGATTTAGTATATATTAAGTAAAGATTTCATTCAGTTTGCACCCACACAGAAACACAAGTGTAAAATACTGTTTCAGTACTAGTTATAGCTTTAATTCACATGGGGCAACACATTAAGGACAGATCCCACATGAGGAGTAAGTACACAGTGACTCCTGTTGTTGACTTAACAATTTGACACTCTTGTTTATTGTGTCAGTAATCTCCCTAGGCTCTAGTCATGACTTGCCAAGGCTATGGAAGCCTTTTGAGTTCGCCAACTTCAATCTTATTCCGACAGGGTCATAGTCAAAGTGGAAGTTCTCTCCTCCCTTCAGAGAAAGGTACCTCCTTCTTTGATGGCCCCGTTCTTTCTGCTGGGATCTCACTCACAGAGATCTTTCTTTTTTTTTTTTTTTTTTTTTTTGCCAGAGTGTCTTGGCTTTCCATTCCTGAAATACAATAATGGGCTCTTCAGCCAGATCCGAATGCCTTAAGGGCTGATTCTGAGGCCAGAGTGCTGTTTAGGACATCTGCCATTCTACGAGTCTGCTGTGTATCCCGCTTCCCATGATGGATCGTTCTCTCCCTTTTTGATTCTATCAGTTAGTATTCACAGACACTAGTCTTGTTTGTGTGATCCCTTTGACTCTTAGACCTATCAGTGTGATCCATTGTGAACTGAAATTGATCACTTGGACTAGTGAGATGGCATTGGTACAAGGGCAACATTGGTTGCCCTTGGTGGGATTGTATTGGAATCCCCTGGCACGTTTCTAACTGTATTCATCAGTTTTATCAGAGATTGAATCTGGGCACTTTTTGATCCAGTGAATGAATGGATTAATTCATGAAATTCTCTACCATCTCAAAAGGGATAGTCACTACTGACCTGAAAGATTTTGTCACAAAGGCTTACCAGAGGAAAGCTTTTAGACTACAGATTTTAACATCTGAATTATTCCCACACAAGGAGATATTGGATGGGATGCTTAGATTGGAAAGTCTCCTGTGATATGAATGTCTGTCCTTTGACTGAAATGCTTATTGGCAAATTGTGAAGACTTCTTATTTCATGGATTTTATGAAACGTGTAGCAAATTAAATAACAAATATTCACTTTACCTTTTGTTTTGTTCATATATTTTTAAAATTTTTACTTCACTATGTCTTTAACACTATTTGTGCTTTTTTAAAGATTTATTTATTTATTTGAAAGGCAAAGTTAGAGAGCGAGGCAGAGGCAGAAAGAGAGAGAGACAGAGAGAGAGAGGTCTACCATCTGCTGGTTCACTCCCTAAATAGTTGCAACAGCCAGAGCTGGGCTGATCTGAAGCCAGGAGCTGGGAGCTTCTTCTGGTTCTCCCATGTGGGTGCAGAGGCCCAAGGACTTGGGTCATCTTCTACTGCTTTCCCAGGCCATAGCAGAGATCTGGATCTTTGCACTGTGCAGACCCTTTTTGTCTGTTTGTTTAAGATTAATGTATTTGTGGTTTTAGTTAGAATTGAGTCACCTGGTGTATGATACAAATATATTGGATGTTTTCATTATAATAGTTCTCTGCCAAGTCCTCTGTGAGAAAGAATGGCATGAAAACATTTCCCAACTAACTTGATATTGGATGGGGGTCAGATAAATCTCAGAACCATAGGACCAAAGTTCCTAAGGAAATATCAAAGGCATTGGTGGCGTCCCTGACTGTGATGTTGGAGACGGGGCTTCATTCTGTTTTCTCTATCCTTGACATTAATTCACTGAGAAATAATTTGCTTCTATCTGCCTCTTTGTCGAGAATATCAGATAGAGAAAGATTGCAATCCTTTCACAATAGTGTTTTAGAGTTTTCATTGCAAAATTTTGCCACTTACAGACCAAGTTCCTTAGGTATGTATACAGTATAACCAGCCATTAGCAGGTTTTTGGCAGCTATCATTATTGATACTTTTTTCCTTTATCATTTTGTGCACAAATCTAATGGAACAACATAAATTCATTCATACCTCTAGTTTACATTTGAATCCATAGACTGGGAGTATCTATGGAGGAAACCATGGTAGCTGTTCATATGTCTATAAAACCTTTTACTACCATGTTAGTGATCATAAGAAGTACACCAGCAGGTGTTCTGGTGGGATAAGAGTTTTGTATCCTGTTACTCTCTCACTTTGAAGTTTTATGGCCTATCACTTAATATTACTTGTATATATGTTGAATAAATGACTCTTTTCTCTAGACAAAATAAAGGAAAGCATTATTCTGTATGTTGTCCATAGATTTGATGACAATACATTTGCAAAGCTCTTGACTTACAACTGATCATGCTCCATATTTACTTCCGGAAAAAAAAAAGCGTTTAAAGAAATATGGTGCCAAATACACAAATGGTAAATGACTTCCAACATTTAACCTATTTGAAATTACCAACTTGGTATTCAAAAATACATCTTGAACATATTTTCTTAGTGCATAAGACACCTTCTATTTGACTACTTTGAAGTGTTTAATAGCTTGTACAGGTGGTTTATTTGCCATACTTTTATTTTTTGATTTTTTTATTTTTTTCCCAAAGAAAGCTTTTATTTAAAGAATAAAGACTTCATGCATTTCACAAGTACAGCTTGAGGAATATACTGATTTTTCCTACCATACCTGCCCTACCACCCCTTCTCCTCCTTCCTCTCCCATTCCCAGTCCCGTTCTCCACTAACATCCATTTTTGATCAACTTTATACACAGAAGACCAACTCTATACTAAGTAGAGAATTCAATAATTTGCATGGTAAAAAAAAGCAAACAAAAAAAAACCCAATACAAAGCAAAAAAAAAAAAATCTGTTCAACCTCAAAATCATTGCATCATTGTATCTTGAAGTTAATTTCACTTCTTCTTTTTTTTAGAAAGTTAATTAACTTTAACAGATCATCCAAGAATGATACATCTTTTGGGAGCACTTAGACAAAGTTCTAATACAACTCTTTGAACACAGAGGTCCTGCATGGGAAGTTCGTGTACAGTGACTCTTGTTAATATAACAATTAACACTCCTATGTATATGTCAGTGATCACCTAATGCTCTTGACATGAGATACCTAGGCTATGGAAGACTTTTGAATCCACAAACTCTGTTGTAGTTAGACAAGGCCATGAGCAAAGTGAAGTTCTCCCTTAAGAGAAAAGTAATTTCTTCTTTGATGACCATTTCTTTCCACTGGGGTCTCACTCACAGAGATCCTTCATGCAGTACATTTTTTGCCTCAGTATCTTGGCTTTCCATGCCTGAAATGCTCTCATGGGCTTTTCAACCAGACAAGAATGCCTTAGGGGTTTATTCTGAGGTCAGAGTGCTATTTAAAGTGATTGTCAATCTATGAGTCAGCTGTGTGGACTGTTTCCCATGTTGGAGCATTCCTCCTTTTTAATTTTATCTATTATTATTACCAGACCCTTAATCCTATCCATATTATCACATTAACACTTAAGATGGTATTTTTACCACTCAGCTTAAGGGGACTTGGGGTCCCATGGCAAGCTTTTAAACCGTACCCTTAGAAGTAACCTCCTAAGAACTATACAGCTTTACAGTTACAAATTCCATGTGCTTCATAATTATAACTTTAGAAACATGGTGATTCTTCCCACCTTACCCACCCTTCCACCCATCCTCTCAATCCCTCTTCCTCCTCTCTATCTTATTCTCACTCTTATTTTTTACTGAGATCTATTTTCAGTAGACTTTATCCACATATGTTTAACAGTGCTAATTAAAGAATTCAACAAATAGTATAAAAAAGATAAAACTGTTCTTCAACAGTCAGGACAAGGGCTGATCAAGTCACTGTTTCTCATAGTGTCCATTTCACTTCAACAGGTTTCCTTTTAGGTGCTCTGTTAGTTATCACAGATCAGGGAGAACATGTGGTATTTATCACTTTGGGACTGACTTATTTCAGTAACTATGATGTTTTCCAGATTAATCCATTTTGTTGTAAATGATCAGATTTAATTTTTTAACCACTGTGTTGTATTCCATAGTGTGCATATCCCATAATTCCTTTATCCAGTCTCCAGTAGATGGATATTTGGGTTGATTCCATGTCCTAGCTATTGTGAATTGAGTTGCAATAAATATGAGAATGCATATAACTCTTTCATATACTGATTTCATTTCCCTTGGGTAAATTCCCAGAAGTGTGATGGCTGAGTCATATGGTAGATCTATACTCAGATTTCTGAGGTATCTCCATACTGTCTTTATAGTGGTTTTACCAGTTTACATTCCCACCAAAAGTGGATTACGGTACCTTTTTCCCAACATCCTCACCAGCATTTGTTGTTTGTTGATTTTGGTATGAAGGCCATTCAAACTGGGGTGAGGTGAAACCTCATTGATTTGTATTTCCTTGATGGCTAGTGATCCTGAACATTTTTTCATGTGTCTGTTGGCCATTTGGATTTTCTGTTTTGAAAAATGTCTAAGTCTTTTTCCCATTTCTTAACTGGGTTGTTTTTTTTGTTGTTGTTCTTATGGAGCTTCTTCAGCTCTTTATAGATTCTGGATATTAATGCTTTATCAACTGCATAGTTTGCCAATAATTTCTCCCATTCTGTGATTGACCTCTAGGTAATTTACAATTTTGAGCTACTATGATGCAATTGACTTTATCTTGCATGGCCTGTTGTATATACATGTCACCTTTTTGTTAAGCAGATCATATAGACTCTGCCATAATATCCTTGCTATTTACACTGTTGTACTCAGTATAATATGGTATTCATTTCCGCAATTTTTAGCCAACTAAACATCATTAATTTTTTTAAGATTTATTTATTTATTTTAAAGGCAGGGTTACAGAGAGACAGAGGCAGAGAGAGAGAGAGAGAGAGAGAATCTTCCATCTGTTGGTTCACCTTCCAAATGGCTGTAATAGCCTGAGGTGGGCTGATCTGAAGCCAAGAGCCAGGAGCTTCTTCCTGGTCTCCATTGTGGGTGCAGGGGCCCAAGGACTTAGACCTTCTTCCACTGCTTTCCCAGGTGCATTAGCAGGGAGATGGATCAGAAGTGAAGCAGCCAGGACTCCAACCTGTGCCCTTATGAGATGCTGGCACTGCAGTTGGCAGCTTTACCCACTATGCCACAGAGCTGGCCTCCATCATTAATATTTTAATTCTTGCCAACGTACTGACGGATTGAGATACATTCTCTTTATAGTTTTAACATATTTCTCTGTCTATCATGAGTTTATCTTTCATATGTTCATTTGTCATTTACGTTTATTCACTTATGAATTTTCTATTTACTTCACTTGCATACTTTTTATGTTATTTTATTTTTCCTTTGTAGGATGACCAGTTATTCAAGTGCATATCCTCATTATTTGAAAATATGTATTTATATATGTTTATTTGAAGGTCAGAGTTACAGACAGAGGAAGAAATAGAGAGGCAGCAATCTTCCATCTGCTGGTTCACTCCCCAAATGGCTTCAAAAGCCAGTGCTGGGCCAAGCTGAAGCTGGAATCCTGAAGATTCATCCAGATCTCCCATGTAATTGCAGGGACCCAAGCACGAGGGCCATTTTCCACTACTTTCCCAGGCTCATTAGCAGGCAACTGGATTGGAAGTGGAGCAGCTGGGACTCAAATTGGCATCTATAAGTGATGCCAACATTGCAGGTGGCAGGTTTACCTGCTACACCACAATGTTGGCCCCTGATTATATGTATTTTCAACTTTGATAAAATTAGTATTCTGTTAAGTCATATAGATTGTCTTTAATCTTCAAGGTAGAATTAAATTCTATGTATTTCAAAACATGTAAAGTTTTTTTTTTGACAAAATGTGTTAGAAAATCTGTAAAAATTTGGCATCTACAATCATTTATAGATACATAAAATTTTATCTTTGGATAATTCCAAGCTTGTTTTTTAAAGATTTATTTTATTTATCTGAAAGGCAGATTACAGAATTACAGAGAGAGAGAGAGAGAGGTCTTCCATTCATGGGTTCATTCCTCAAATGGCTAAAGCCAGGAGCCAGGAGCTTCATCAGGTCTCTAACAAAGGTACAGGGGCCCAAGCAGTTGGACCATCTTGCTCTGATTTTCCAGGTGCACCAGCAGGAAGCTGTATTGTAAGTGGAGCAGCTGGGACTCAAACTTGCACCATATTGGATGGAGAAGTTGCAGGTGGAGGCTTAATCCACTCTGCCAAAATGCAGGCACCAGTGCTAAGCTTTAAGCAAGATTTCTGTGTGGCCTCTGACAACTGAATTAAAGATAATTATTTTTTAAGTGATACTGTAAAAGTTATCATTTTGATATTTTAATTGGAATACAGAAAAATTTTGACTGTTCATTCTGTCAATCAGTTTTAAAATTAATGACCATTAACAGAAGAACTATTTCTCAAATTTTGTTACAAAAAATTGTAACAATCCCACCAAGGTTGCATGTACCAATGCCATCTCACTAGTCCAAGTGATCAATTTCAGTTCACAATGGATCACACTGATAGGTCTAAGAGTCAAAGGGATCACACAAACAAGACTAGTGTCTGTGAATACTAACTGATAGAATCAAAAAAGGAGAGAACGATCCATCATGGGAAGCGGGATACACAGCAGACTCGTAGAATGGCAGATGTCCTAAACAGCACTCTGGCCTCAGAATCAGCCCTTAAGGTATTCAGATCTGGCTGAAGAGCCCATTATTGTATTTCAGGAATGGAAAGTCAAGACTCTGGCAAAAAAAAAAAAAAAAAAAAAAGAAAGATCTCTGTGAGTGAGATCCCAGCAGAAAGAACGGGGCCATCAAAGAAGGAGGTACCTTTCTCTGAAGGGAGGAGAGAACTTCCACTTTGACTATGACCCTGTCGGAATAAGATTGAAGTTGGCGAACTCAAAAGGCTTCCATAGCCTTGGCAAGTCATGACTAGAGCCTAGGGAGATTACTGACACAATAAACAAGAGTGTCAAATTGTTAAGTCAACAACAGGAGTCACTGTGTACTTACTCCTCATGTGGGATCTGTCCTTAATGTGTTGCCCCATGTGAATTAAAGCTATAACTAGTACTGAAACAGTATTTTACACTTGTGTTTCTGTGTGGGTGCAAACTGAATGAAATCTTTACTTAATATATACTAAATCGATCTTCTGTATATAAAGATAATTGAAAATGAATCTTGATGTGAATGGAATAGAAGAGGGTGCTGGAGATGGGAGGGGTGCGAGTGGGAGGGAAGTTATGGGGGCGGGGAAGCCTTTGTAATCCACAAACTGTACTTTGGAAATTTACATTTACTAAATAAAAGTTTAAAAAAACTAATGAATACAATGCACATTCCAAAATATAAAGTGGAAGTGTTGCATTACTGTTATCCAAAATAGTACCTGAATAAATATGCTTTATTTATTTCTACATTTCCTTTGAATGTCTTAGATTAAAGATATATCAAAAAGTTATATTATTACTTCAATAAATTGAAAATGAAAACATGTTTGACTTTAAAATAATAATTTCCCCTCTGATGTTACTCAATTCCCATTAATGAATGGATTCTCACAGAAATTGCCCAAAGCAATGGAAAATCTGAGAATATTTTAAAGAACTGAGATAATTCTGGATTGATACAGCAAACAAAAAATAAGGTGAATAATGATGGAGGTGTAACAATATCACAAGCAAAGCTTGATTTATTGAGTGATAAGTGCAGACATGGTCAAAAGGCACTTTATATATATTTACTCTTGATTAAAAAAAAAAAGGGTAGGTGTTATCACCTTTATTTTGTTTAATAGGAAGTGGAAGTCAAAAGGCTAAACTTAGTTCATAAAGTGAAGAACTGTTGGTAGCAGGACTCAAACCTACCAACCTGGGTCTGCTTCATGTGACTCTAAATTTGTTGTCTCTGAAGCACAATTCAGTTCAAAGTCAGTGTTTTTTTTTTTAAATGCCTTCAGAAATTCATAATACAAGTGTTTATTGATTACATACACTCTGCCAGTTGTATTTAACACCTGGGGATACATCTGTATCTAAACACTTTTCTAAAATTTAAAAACTTGATTCAGGTCACAGGACAATTTTGACTGCATAAAAATTAGTGTTATTGGCCGGCGCCGTGGCTCAACAGGCTAATCCTCCGCCTTGCGGCGCCGGCACACCAGGTTCTAGTCCCGGTCGGGGCGCCGGATTCTGTCCCGGTTGCCCCTCTTCCAGGCCAGCCCTCTGCTGTGGCCCGGGAGTGCAGTGGAGGATGGCCCAAGTGCTTGGGCCCTGCACTCCATGGGAGACCAGGAGAAGCACCTAGCACCTGGCTCCTGCCATCAGATGAGCATGGTGCGCCGGGCACAGCGCGCCGTGCGCGGCAGCCATTGGAGGGTGAACCAACGGCAAAAGGAAGACCTTTCTCTCTGTCTCTCTCTCTCACTGTCCACTCTGCCTGTCAAAAAAAAAAAAAAAAAGATAAAAAAAAGAAGTGAAAAAAAAATTAGTGTTATAAAAACACTTTTCACACAGGAAAAGATATTGTTGACATTCATTCACAGAAAGAAAGGAAGGAATGATAATTGGAAGGAAAAAAGGAAGAGAGGGAGGAAGGAAAGAAGGAAAGAAGGAAAGAAGGAAGGAAGGAAAGAAGGAAGAAAAGAGTGAGCCAAAAATGTAACCCATACTAAGCAAGCTTGCACAAAAAGATGATGGCTTGTAACCTGGCACTGGGCACCATGATTAATATTTAGTGGTTTAAGGAAAATATATCCTTTTAAAATAAGATTCCTAGTATTCCAATCAAGTAGCATTATTAAATTAAAAGAAAGCATAATAAATGTTTTCATTTCCTGAAGTTTAGGAAAACTTTCCCATTTTTTCAGTTTCACTTTTTAATCTTGAAGGCATTACTTCAGTGTGTATACATTTATGCTAATCATATACCACAGCCATGGGTTCTTCTATCAATATGAAATGTTTTGTACTTGCTGTTTTTGTGCATCTTGTATTGTTATGTGCAATATACAAAATAATGTGTCTAACTATGCCATTTATGCTTTTGAAAGAAAAAGCAAATTACTTACTGAAGAGAATGGCATTTGCATGCATGTGTGTCAGCTTTCAAGCCATTTCCTTCTACAAAATATTGCTTTCTACACTTAGAAAATGCATCCATCCATCAGTTACAAACCATTTCAAAGCACTTTATGAATCTACAGAGCAAAATGTACTTATCTTACATTGGCAGTGTCCCAGCTGTTACAAAATTGCTATTGTCCTAATACTTACAAGGCAATTTTAGCATCAGTTAATAATTTTACAGGATAGATAACTTCTAAAGCATTATAAAATGACAGACATTAAACAATAGCAACTTAGCATTTTTTGAAACAGTTCATGACAGCTTAAAAACTAAAGTGATTTTAATGTATAGTCTATGCAGTTTTAGTTTCTCATTGACAATTCCTTTAGAAGATCAAAATGTGAAAATCCTTTTAAATAGTGGGTGAAAGAATAAAACAAATTTATCTTCAAAGATATTCAGTAAAAAAAAAAATCACAATTAGGAATAATGTCTCAAATCTTCCTGTACAGATAGTAGGTGACAAGAATTTGAATTTATTTAGGCAGAAAAAAGTGATGGTATCATTTAATGGTAGGGTACCACAAAATAAAAAGGCATATCTATTCATTAAAGCTAATACAAAGAGAAAAAATACAGCGAATGGCATTTTATATAAATCAGTATGCATTATTTCTTCCTAAACACTATTTTCTATCAATCTTAGGTTAAAAGCTTCAGTTACAAGAAAAATCTGGGTGAATGTAACACAGGCATTCCCTCTTCCTCCTTTTGTTTAAGTTGTTGGGATAACCATGTAACTCATTTTTGGCTGGATATATTACCACTCACTTTTGATAGCTAATGTGTTGATAGTACACAAAGAAAAATAGCTCTAGACTAATTACATTAACTGATAGTTTAATGCTCTACATATGTAATATCTTCCAGGAAACAAAAATTGTTTTGATGAGACCCAATGGTCTTATCAAATAAAATAATTTCATGAATGTTTACAATGACCAAGTAATTGGTCATATCATCAAAATACACCCCAAATTCCATTAGTACACAATTATCATCTTCTTTGTAACTGCACACAGTGATGTCACATGAGTTCATTGTACAGCATCTTCTGATTTAATCCCATATCAACTATTTTTATTTAACTTTTAAATATCAACCTTTTTTCAACATTTATTTAGATACTAGTTCTCAAGAAGAATCCACTTTAGTCTGGCAGAAAATTAGTCACTTCTTGCCAAAAATTATTGAAAGACATAAGACTTTGTATTAAGAAATTGTTCTGGGAAGACGTCTAGGTATAGCTGGTTAAGCTGTTGCACACGATGCCTGCATGTCATATGGGGATCCTTTCAATTTCCAGCTGCTCCACTTTCATTCAGCTCCCTGCTAATGTGCATGGGAAAAGCAGCAGATGTCCCAAATCCTTGGGATCCTGCCATCGTATGGGAGACCTGGATGAAGCTCATGCATCAGTCTGGTCTAGCTGTGGCTACTGTAGCCATCTGATGAGTGAACCAGAAGATAGAATATTCTCTCTCTCTCTCTCTCTCTCTCTCTCTCACTCTCACTCTTTCTCTCTTTTCCTCCCTCTCTGTAACTCTGACTTTCAAATAAATAAATATTTTTTAAAATTGCTCTGGGGCCGGCACTGTGAAGCAGCAGGTTAAAGCCCTGGCCTGAAGCGCCGGCACCACATATAGGCACTTAGTTCTAGTCCCAGCTGCTCTTCTGATCCAGCTCTCTACTATGGCCTGGGAAAGCAGTAGAAGATGGCCCAAGTCCTTGGGCTCCTGCACCCACATGGGAGACCTGGAAGAATCTCCTAGCTCCTGGCTTCAGATCGTTGCAGCTCTGGTCATTGTGGCCAACTGGGGAATGAACCAGCGGATGGAAGTCTCTCTCTCTCTCTCTCTCTCTCTCTCTCTCTCTCTCTCTCTCTCTCTCTCTCTCTGCCTCTGCTTCTCTCTCTGCGTAACTCTGACTTTCAAATTAATAAATACATCTTTATAAAAATAGGGTAATCCTCCGCCTGCGGTGCCGGCATACCGGGTTCTAGTCCCGGTCGGGGCGCCCGATTCTGTCCCAGTTGCTCCTCTTCCAGGCCAGCTCTCTGCTGTGGCCTGGGAGTGCAGTGGAGGATGGCCCAAGTGCTTGGGCCCTGCACCCCATGGGAGACCAGGAGGAAGCACCTGGCTCTTGGCTTTGGATCAGCTTGGTACACCAGCTGCAGCGCACTGGCTGCAGTGGCCATTGTGGGGTGAACCAACGGCAAAGGAAGACCTTTCTCTCTGTCTCTCTCTCATTGTCCACTCTGCCTGTCAAAAAAAAAAAAAATTTAAACCAAAAGCCACTCCCCAGAGCCTAAACAGCCCTATTCATTTTTTTTTTTTGAGAAGGATAGATGGATAAATTGATAAACACTGACAGTGCTTCCAGCTTCTGCTTCACCCTCCAAACGCCTGCACTAGTGAGGGGGTACATAACACAGTGGTCTATCTTGTATGAAGATTTGTTTATTTATTCACTTGAAAGGCAGAGTGACAGAAATAAAGTCAGGGGCTGCGAAAGAGAGATCTTTCATCCACCAGTCACTCCTCAAATGGCTGCAGCAGCCAAGTCTGGATTAGCCTGAAGCCGGGATCCAAAACCTCTGGATTTTGCTAAGCGTCATTCAGTCCAGTCTAGTGCAGATCCATCGCATTGAAACTGTCCTAAAGCTACCATCTACTGAGGGGAAAAAGTGTCTCTGTTTGATGTGAATTCAACTTGTTGAGAGTAAATGTTTAGCTGTGTTAGATTTTACCCATAGCTTTAAGTTACCACTCACACAGGAGCACAACACAAGCTGAGCCTGTGCAGATACTAACCTGGCTCTGTATGTCATCTGAATATTGGAATTACTTTTATCTTACATATATTCAGTAAGGTGTTAATCTTTCAATACATATACCATACAGCCAGAATGCCTGGGTTAAATCCCACTGTAGCATTTTTGCTATTTGTGGTCTTGGGAGAATTGCTTGACCTCGCAAAACAATTTGTCTTATTTATAAAATAGGGAGGATGGTGATATTATCTGCACAGAAGACTCGATTTGGGGTGGACGATTAGCACAGCAGGTAAGATGCTTCTTGAGGTGCTCATCTCACATGTCAGAGTGCTTGGCAGAAAGCTCATCTCTGCTTCCGATTCCAGCTTTCACCTAATGCGTACTCTGAAAGGCAAGAAGTGATGGCTCAAATACTTGGGTCCTGCCACCCATGTGGGAAACAGATTGAGTCCTTGGCTCCTGGCTTTGACCTGGTCTGTTTTGGGCATTTCAGAGATTCTCTCTCTCTCTCTCTCTCTCTCTCTCTCTCTCTCTTTCTTTCCTATACCCCCTCTCCTCTCTCCTTTCTCTCTCCCTTTCTCCATCTCCCTCTCCCTCTCCCTCTCTTTCTCTCCCTCACCTTCTTTCCCTTTCTCTCTTTCTCTCTCTCTTTGGGTGTGTATTTGTGTGTATGTGTGTCTGCCTTTCAAATAAAATGAAAATAAATGAGTAAATTTTTAAAAATATAGCATTTGGGATATAATTCATACTAAGAGCTTTGACCAGTAGCTGGTACATATTAATCAGCAGATCAAGTTACTTTTTTTAAATATGTTTTACACCACCTCCTTCAACCTATTAAGACTGTTCCTTATCAAAGCAACTGAGAAATCTACTTAACTTGCTACATTTTTGTTAACATTCACAAGCCAACTAGAATTGAGTTGAGAAGATAGTACAAGGAAATAATCTTATTTGAAAGGGGGATATTTGTATTTATAATATCACAAAAGTACTTACAGCTTATAAATCATGCAACTGTGTATCTTAGAAAAAATTTTAAATCTTAAAGTCAATAATAATTGTTGTTTACACCTATATTTACATTTATATAGTATATAATGTAAAATATATGATACAATAATGAAATAGAAACATATGAATTATAACTCAAGAAAAGAAACAAATTTTTAAAATTTGAGTCAGAATAACTAAACCCTTGGAAGTTAAAGGGATTTCAGATATATAGAGCAAATTTCTACCATACTTGCTTTTTTAAAGATTTATTCATTTATTTGAAAGAGTTACAGAGAGAGAAGAGGCGGAGAGAGTGAGATCCTCTATCTGCTGATCCACCTCCCAAATGTTTACAACAGCCAGCACTAGGGCCAGACCAAAGTCAGGAGCCAAGATCAACCCCCAAGTCTCCTACGAGGGTAATAGAGGTACAAGCACCTAGTCCACCTTCCACCACCTCTCCTAGGCCATCAGCAGGGAGCCAGAATGGAAGTGGGATGGCCAGGATATACCTCGGAGCCCACAAAGGATGCTGGTATCACAGACATTGACCCTACCTGCCACACCACAACGCTGGCCCCCACACTTGTTATTATTGCATTGAAGATATTGAAGCTGTTATTTCTAGTTAATTCATTAAATTTTCATTTGGATATTTAATGTTGTAGGTAAATTTTTTAGGAACTTATTTACTCTGAACTTGTAATTTCAAGTGCTTTCTTTCTCCAAATTTTGAACTAATGATAAGGCTAACTTATTATTTAATTTATTTCTTAGACATTAGAAGTAAATATTCTAGTCTAATACTTCTAAAAAATGATTTTTAAGAATACAAGGAAGAACTCAATCTTGAACAGGTTCATAAAGATCCGAACACAATTCTCAAATACAAGATGAGTAATTTATAAAAAAAAAAAAAAAAACCTCATCATAAAAGGATTACATGGAAAATATATTTGTGGCTACTTACGCTAACAACAAAAACAATCATAAAACAAGTTATTGTAATTTTGTTTTAGAGAATTCTTTGAAAACAGCTTTCACACTATTTTAGTACTATATAAAAAGTAGATAAGATGACGTTTGAGAAGGGCTTAACTTAGTGTCTGGCCCATAGCAAGCTGTTAGTCAGAGTTAGCTATCATCATTCATCATCATGATCATTGCTTTATATAAGGACATTTAACTTTTAAATATCTGTTCCCATGTTGAGTATAAACTCCTTGATCAAGGGACATAAGGGTACACTTGTTGTGTGTGCTGGGAACATGCTGAATAATTGCTTGTTTTTCAGATGCTTCTCCCACGCAAATATGCCCCTTTAGTTTAATCATAACTCCACTCCACATTGTTACTTCAAAACAGTGAATAAAAATTCATTATTTTCAAAGTTTAAATCTGTAAACTTAGTAATGCGAAAAAATATATTGTCATACTTAAATACAAAAATTTTAGAAGAAACACATCAGAATTTTGAAATGGGCAAGGCTATTTGGATCAGACTCCAGAAATACAAGAAACAAAAGGAAAAACATACAAGCTAAAGAGCCTCTTCATGGAAAAGAAAATAATCAGCAAAGTGAAAAGGCAACTCAAAGAATGGGAGAGAATATTTACAAGTTACGTATCTGATAAGGAGTTAATAAGCAGAATACATAAGGAATTCAACCACCCAATGGCTAAATAAATAAAAATCCAATTAAAAATGGGTAAGTAGATCTAGACAAACATTTCTCAAAGGAAGGCATAAATTTCAACAGGTGCATGAAAAGAGTAACATCATTAATCATGAGAGAAATACATATCAAAACTACTATAACACCTCACTACACTGAGATTCATTTTTTTAAAAGATTTGTCTATTTGAAAGGGGGAGAGAGAGAGAGAGAGAGAGAGAGAGAGAGAGAGAGAGAGAATGAGTGAGTGAGAGAGAGAGATATTCCATCTGCTAGTTTACTCCCCAAATGGCCCTGAAGAAAGACCAGGGATGGGCCAAACCATAGCCAGGAGCCAGGAGATTCTTCCCAGTCTCCCACATGAGTGCAGGGGCCCAAGCACTTAGACCATCTTCTACTGCTTTCCCAGGCACACTAGCAGGGAGTTGGATCAGAAGTGGAGCAGCTGTGACTCATGCTCATTTGGGATGCTGGCACTGCAGATGGAGGTTTAATCCTATACAGCACAGTGCTAGCCCCAAGACTGCTATTATACCAAAGACAAAAGATAATAAATGCTGGGAAGGATGAGAACCAAACGGCAACCTTGCAACATTGTGAGAATATAAATCAACAGAGCTGTTGTGACAACCAATACTCCAATACTATGGTTTCTCAAGAGATTAAGACTAGAACTGCCTCACGATTCAGCAGTTCCCTACTAGCTATATATATATATATATATCCAAGGGAAATGAAATCAGTCCTCTGAATAGACATCTGCACTCCCAGATTTATTGCAACACTTTTCACAATAGCCAAGAAAAGGAAGCAACCTAATTGTCCATCAGCCGATGAATGGATAAAGAAAATGTGGTACATATATACAATAGAATAATAGTCATTAAAAAGTATGGCATTGCAGTATGAATTTGACTTAGTAGTTAAGACACCTACATCTTATATCCCATAGCCTGTGTTTGATGCTCAGCTAGCTGATTTCATCTGGCTGCCAATGTAGGCACTAGGAGGCGATGATATTGGATAGAGTGGATGGGTTCTTGCCACCCACATGAGAGATATGAATTGAGTTCTTGACACAGTTTTGGCCCTCCTCCAATTGTCATTGTTGTGAGCATTTGGGGGATGACCCATTAGATGGAAACTCTGACTCACTCCTTTCTCTCTTTCCAACAAACACATAAATAGGCTGAGATATTGTCATTTGCAATAATATGGGTGGAATAGAGGTCATTACATTAAGTGAAGCAAATCAAGCACAGAAAGACAAGTATCACATGGTTTCATTCATGAGGAACTAAAAAAGTTTATCTTCCAGAAGTTAAAAGCATAATAAAAGGACAAACTAAAAGAAAGGATTCTGAATGGTTCTACCACAAAGAAATGTCAAAGATTTGAGGAGATCCATTGAGTATCCATTCTATAATGTATGTATGTATCAAAATATCATGTGGTACTCAAAAAACATATACCATTTTTTGTCAGTTAAAAGTTTTACAAATTTAAAAAAAAAGAAAATAGAATTCAATAAGCATTCAGCTGGCTACCAGATACAAGATGGAGGGACTGTGTCTTTTGGTTGATGGAATATTAATATTAATAATATTAATATTAATAGTTCTATGATTGATACTGCTATTGTCATACATAGGTGACACCCAGTAACAAGAAAAAGAGTTTTTTCTCTAGCATGAACACTCATTATTGGGCAAAGGATACTTACAAGCAGTTCAGAGTTAATTATTTTGTCTTTTAAGATATGATAAATATCTAAATTGCAAGAATTTACCCTAAATTAAGTTGCCAAAAAGTATTTTGCAGTAATCTCTAACTACAAAATAAGGAAAATTGAAAAATAATCATCTATGATGGAACATTGAAGACAGAAAATGTTTTTTAAAAGATAGCAAGGAATCTACCCATAACTGTTTGTAAAAGCATCTGACCTCTTCAAGAGGATGATACTCTTTTTTCTTTTTCTTTTTCTTTTTCTTTCTTTCTTTTTTTTTTTTGACTGGCAGAGTGGATAGTGAGAGAGAGAGAGAGAGAGAGACAGAGAGAAAGGTCTTCCATTGCCGTTGGTTCACCCTCCAATGGCCACCGCGGCCAGCACGCTGAGGCCAGCGCACCGCGCTGATCCAAAGGCAGGAGCCAGGTGCTTCTCCTGGTCTCCCATGCGGTGCAGGGCTCAAGCACTTGGGCCATCCTCCACTGCACTCCTGGGCCACAGCAGAGAGCTGGCCTGGAAGAGGGGCAACCTGGACAGAATCCGGTGCCCCGACCAGGACTAGAACCTGGTGTGACGGTGCCACAAGGCAAAGGATTAGCCTAGTGAGCCATGGTGCTGGCCGATACTCTTTTTTCTAACGAATTAAGTCAGTTTTAGTACAAAATTTTGTTCAATCTAAAATATAATCTTGTAAAAAATAAAGCTTATTTTTAGCGGCCAACATGCCACATACACGCACAAAGACACACAAACACACACACACACACACACACACACACACACAAATCAGTTTAAAAGGTACTATTAAATGGACATAAAAAATAGAAAAGTAATTTTCATATTTTCAAGGAAAACAGAAGTTTCAGAACTAATTTTCCTAGACCTGCTAAAATACCTATACTTTTGACTCTTAAGTGTTTGATTTCACAACAAACTCTCATAGTTTGCTTTGTTCTACTGTTAAATCTTAGGTTACTCCATTTGTCCACACACCTTTTGATCTCATCGTAGTTTTAAATAAAAACATCTTAAAACTGTCCACATTTCAAGTAAAGGAGAGAATTCTCATGCTAGAAATTGCTTTTCTCCCAGAAACCTTAGTGCTTGAAGTTTCAGACCATGAATAGCTTTTTTAATCTGGGACTCTTAAAATATAGCCTCATTTATTTGTCATCCTCCAGAGAAGACCTTGAAGTTATTTGTAATGTGCTTGAATGTTTATGGCACTGAAAGGCAAAGTGGAAAGCTTAAAGTTGTCTATGGACATACTTTTTTCTAGGATTGACAGGTCTCTCAAAAACAAGCAGGAAGGAAAATGATGGAACTTAACTATGCACAGCTCACTTCCCTATATTACTTTGATTCTATATTCAAATTGGTTTGTATTCAAACAATCACCATAATGTACACTGACTAGTTGGATTCAGTACATCTAAGAGGAAAAATAATGGCTCCTTTTAGCACGTAATGAACAACAGTTCTCTCAAGGTAACCAGGAAGCTAAACTCCTGGGAACAACTGGAAAGGACAATCAGGTACACACAGAGAGTCTGTTAGGTATCCAGGCATACCCTCTCAGCCTGCCTTGTACTCATAATTGAGTTTCTCTGAACTACTTCAGGTACTTCATTCCAGTAAAGATTAAAATAATGTCACTTAAGAAAGTAATAGAGTATGAACAGCATTAACTCCTTCCAGATGAGCAAATAGAAACATTTTCCATTCCTAGGGCAAGAAGAAAAGTCACAATGCAGGTGAAGGTCAGAATTCAATCCTATGAGTCCTTTCTCAGCTTTTCTTCACCCCAAAAAGTGATGTGGCCAGGACTAGTGAGACAGAGACACAGTAGAGGCAGAGATGTAGAGGTAGAGATAGAGGTAGAGATGATAGAGATAGTTTGTTAGTTTTGAGTCAAATATTTATTTCAATTTTTCTGAAATTATTAATGATTTTTAAATGAATCATATAAATTTTAATCAGAGCATTATAGTTGGGGGTATGTGAAACAACACTCCTGAAACTATTACTCTAAACTCAGAGAAAGCAACATAAACTTTGCTACATGTAACAATATTATCACTCCTTACTATAGAATTATAATAATTTTGACACAGTTTATACAATGAATTTCTAAGCCATGATTAACTTTATTCTGTTTAGCATCCTTGAAAATGTTATATACAGAGGACTTGTACAAGGCTGTCGAAAATGAGATTATGGGAACAGCACTGTGGCACAGCAGACTGAACCTCTGCCTGCAGTGCTGGCATCCCAAATGGGCGCCAGTTTGAGTCCTGCCTGCTCTACTTCCAATCTAGCTCCTGCTGATGTTCCTGGGAAAGCAGCACAGAATGGGCTTCTGCACCCACGTGGGAAACCCAGAGGAAGATCCTAGCTCCTGGCTTCTGGCTTCAGCATGGGCCAGCCCCAGCTATTGCGGCCATTTGGGGAATGAATCAGCAGATGGAAGATCTCTCTTTCTCTCTCTCTCTCTCTCTCTCTCTGTAACTCTACCTTTCAAATAAATAAATAAAATCTATTTAAAAAATGAAACTAAAAAATAAATTTATTTTGATGCAAAAACTTAAATCCATGTGTTAAATGAATTTCTAAAACTTTCATGGAAAATGCATGTAGTAAAGAGCTATGCATGAGGCCAGCACCGTGGCTCAACAGGCTAATCCTCCGCCTTGTGGCGCCGGCACACCGGATTCTAGTCCTGGTCAGGGCGCCAGATTGTGTCCCAGTTGCCCCTCTTCCAGGCCAGCTCTCTGCTGTGGCCCAGGAGTGCAGTGGAGGATGGCCCAAGTGCTTGAGCCCCGCACCACATGGGAGACCAGGAGAAGCACCTGGCTCCTGGCTTCAGATCTGCATGGTGTGCCGGCCTCAGCGGCCATTGGAGGGTGAACCAACGGCAAAGGAAGACCTTTCTCTCACTGTCTCTCTCTCTCACTGTCCACTCTACCTGTCAAAAAAAAAAAAAAAAGCTATGCATGAATTTAAAATTTTTTTCCAACAAGATAAGCTTACCCTTTAAGTACATTTTCCACAATGTTTTTAAAGTAAGTGCCTTTTGTGTAAATACGGGCATCAAGGACAAGTAATTAGAAGTCAGGAGACAAACGTGGCCATCTCCATAAAGTGTAATAAATATGAATAACGAAATCCATCCATTAGTACCTAGATTTCACACTCACATTTTTAAGTACCAAGGACAGATACTGAGAGTTAAGAGATTCTGAAGTCAGAAAGCCTGAGTTAAAATACTGGTTTCACACTGATTAGTTCACAATGGGCAAATCAGAAACTTTTCTTTGCCTTGCTTTCGTCATTTGTACACTATGAATTGCAATAGCTATCTCTGAGAATTGTTGAAGGAATTAAATCACTTAATACATGAAAATAATTACATGGAAGCATGGGATATAGTAACTATTTAATAAATGCTAGCTGTTTTAATTTACTTGATTATTACTATTACTGCTATTATTTTTACATTCATTTCACTTTCTTATTTGGAAAAAAATGTTTTGAAAGGAAAAAAAAACCATTAACTTTAGGTGATACTTTGAAACAATATCTTGTGACTTTTTTTGTGAGTTATTTTAAGAGTAGTGAGGAAAGATTATATTTTTAACCCTTCCTAACTTGAAAGGGAGAAAAATCTCAGACAGAGGCTCAGTGTTGTATGTGGATAAATTTCAGAGCCAAGAATGTCAAAGATTGTCACAGATACTTCTGAATCTGGAAGTAGATATGTAACTATAATCACCTTAAGGCCAAACTAGATGAAAGCCTTGAAGAGAGCAGAGACTTGTAGCAGCTTCTGTAGTCGTATCCCAGAGGAAACTTGCTCTCTAACCCCATAACCCTCTCTCCTCAAGGGTCCCATCCCTGTGCTACCTCTTCCAAGTGCTAGGCGTTGCCATAATTCTGTCAAGATTCCTTACCTGATGACTGAGTTCCAGTGTATGGTGAAGCGTTCCACAGGAATTGAAGTTTCTGTCCTTGAAAGAATCCACCAAGGACAAAGAGTCACTGTGTAGCCAAGTAAGGTTACAGACCCCTAGGGACTATCACTCTAAAGTCAGGGAAAGCAATACTAAATTTTCTACATTAAACTTTGAAAAAATTCTTAGTTCAACTGGGAATTTTACATGCAAAAACAATTTCATCTTAAATTGAGAAAATATGCAAGTTAATGTAATGTAAGATGTCATAACTTACTACAGCAGAGTGGCAACCTCTTCCAATTAGTAATCTACACTTGCTCTTAGCCAAAATGCCGAGAAGTGACCCAGTTAATAATCTAAGGAAATGTCTCCCCAGTCCTACCATTCCTCATGGGAAAGAGCCATCAAAATCTAAACAGCACCACTTCACCTGCACTTGACTATGTGAATGGTCACATTTACACAAATACACAATTGTTGCTAGACCTTGACACACATATTTTATTGCACACTTCTTTTCCATCAAACTCCCCATTTGATATTCTCAGGAAGCTTCATTTTGCTTCCAGAAACAAGCTTCACTTCTGGTTTTCTTTTTTCTTTTTTGTTGTTATTTTTCCGTTCTTTTGCTTAAGAGAGAGGGAACGTGCACTCCCATCCATTCGTTTACTCTCCAATTACCTGAAACATCCAGGACGTCGCCAGGTTAAAACCAGGAGCTTGACAGAATCAACCCTTGGGACATTCGGATCTGGCTAAAAGGTCCATGAGAGTCTCACAGGCATGGAAAGCCATGACACGGTGGCAAAAAACAATCTAAATGAAAGATCCTGGTGAACAAGACCCCAGCAGAAGGAACAGGCCATCAAGGAGAGAGGCGCCTTTCTCTGAAGGGAGGAAGGAACCTCTACTGTGATACGGCCTTGAATAAACAAGTTCAGAGTTGGTGAACTCAAGGGGCTTCCATAGCCTAGACAGCTCATAGCAAGAGTCTCAGGTGATTGCTGACATCATAAATAAGAGTGCCAATTGTTAAATCAACAACGGGAGTCACTGAGTACATGCTTCCCACATAGGATCTCTGTCCTTAATGTGTTTTACTATGAAACATAAAATAACACTACTAGTCGAACAAACCCTATACCTTGTGCGGTTGTGTGAGTGCAGCCTGTTGAAATCTTTGCTTAGTATATACTAAGTTGATCTTCAGTATATGAAGGTAATTGAAAATGAAACTCGATGAAGGGCGAGATGGGAGAGGGAGAAGAAGAGGGGAGGGCCATGAGAGGGAGGGAGGTTGTGGGGGGAGCCACAACAATACAAAAGTTGCACTTTGTAAATTCACATTTATTAAATAAAAAATTTTAAAAAAACAGGAGCTTGTAACTGCCATAGGGTAACAGGTCTCCCACGGGGTGGCAAGAATCCAGTCATTTGAAACATCACAGCTGCCACCCAGGGTCCATAAGAGCAGAAAACTGGAGGCAGGAACTTGAGCCTGGTATAGCGCCCAGTCACCATAAGGGATTTGAGCGTCCTAACCAATATCTAAATGCTCCCCTCTTCTATTTTTATCAATTTAAAATAATTATTTATTTAGTAAAGATATCTATATCTATATCTATATCTATGTCTATATGGAGAGAGAGAGAAGAGATTTTCTCTCCGCTGGTTCACTCCCCTAATGGCTGCAACAGCTAGGGCTGAACCAGGCCCAAGCCAGGAGCCAGAAACTTCATCTTGGTCTCCCACATGTGTGGCAGGGGTCCAAGTATGTGGGCCATCCTCGGCTCTTTCCCAGGAACATTATTAGAAGGGTGTTGGATCTGAAGTGGAGCAGCTGGGACGCTAATCAACATTCCAATATGGAATGCTGGTGCTGCAGATGGCAGCTTAACTCACTGTGCAACACCAGACCCACTTCTATTTTTAATCTCTGCTTACCTCCCAGAAGTCAAACATTTATAAGCTACTTGAAGGACAAGACACCACCATCAAGGCTGCCTTTCTAAGCCATTCCCCTGATATCTAAGGATGTGAACTTTGAATAGAAGTCTGTGGTTGTATATGGAGTTGGAGAAAACTCTCTGTCTAGCTCCAAATGGAAATTGGTAATATCACCAAGATGATAAGCATTCAAAATAACTGATACTAAAGTGTTAATGACTTCCATGTAATATTTTATTGTAAATTAAGTAATTTTGTACATTAATTAAATTTATTTTAGGGATAATGAGATTTTTCACTGAAAAATAATTGCAGGAGAGTGTAAGGGTGCTATACCTTTATTGTGCCTTTAAAAATGTGGAATTGGGGCCAGTGTTGTGGTATAGCAGGTTAAGCCTCCCCCCTGAGATGCTGGCATCCCAAATGGTCACTGGTTTGAGTCCTGGCTGCTCCATTTCGGGTTCAGCTCCCTGCTGATGGCCTGGCAGGGGCAGCAGAGGGTGATCCAAGTGCTTAGGCCCCTAGACTCATGTGAGAGACATGAAAGAAGCTGAGCCTCCTGGTTATGCCTGGCCCAGCCCAGGCCATGGTGGCCATTTGGGGAGTGAAACAGCAGATGGAAAATCTCTTCTTGTCTCTCCTTCTCTCTCTGTAATTCTGCCTTTCACATAAATAGCAAATTATTCTTTAATAAAGATGAGGAATCAACTGTAATACCACAGCATTCGTGCAGTATTTTGCATGTGTTGTGGAAATAAAAGATGTATAAAGAAAGGAAAGTTATGAAAAAGGAAAGGCAAAGACTCATCTTTGCCTATTTTAAAACTAAGCTGTCTCTCCAGTGAGCCCAGAAAAAGTTTTTTCTTTTAGTCTTAGCTTTAAAATTGAGTTATCAATGCCTGCTTCACATAATAAATATAACTCCAAATAATGATTATAAAGCATTTTATGGATATAAAATATTTCACAAAATATGGTAATTCTCAATTGTGTTGAAATTTATTTTAGTGAATGAGTAAATACCATTTCTTTACTCGCTTTTAGCTCCTATTTGAGGTGAAAATACTTGTACCTTGAACGATAACTTTCTTATACACTGGTAAATTGTCATTAAGCTAATATAAACACACTGACTCTCACCTATGCTCTGTAGTGACTGAATCATTCTTTCACTTTCAGCAAAGTACTTTAAAATCCAAAGTAGGTACTATCTACTATGTTCTACTTTCAGCCTATTGAATAAAAAGGAGTTTCAATGACTTCAAAGGTAGAATCTATCAAATCTATTCTGATTGGTAACTTTGACACTCCAAAGGAAGCTAGAACTCTACAAGCTATTTCTCATTGAAAAATATAAGATTTTTCTTAAATTTAAAGATCATTAATTTAGCACGTAACTCAATTAAGACCCCTGTTGAATAAGAAAGAAGTTATATTCTTCAAAGAAATAAAAGGAACAGAGGTCTCTCTGATGCAATATTAATCACTGGATGACACAAAGATGACTAATAAAGGAGGCAAATTTCAAAACTTAGAATTAAAAGGGAAAATCTGGTAGCCAGTGATTAAGAGCTATTTTTTGTGAAATATTATGAATGTTGAAATAAAATGAAGCTTTGGTGCAGTTATTCTCAGCTTATCAATTTTGATACACTACAATTCTGCAGTAAGTTTTTTTTTGCAATTTATTCTAAAGAAAGGTTTTTATGTGAAGAGCAAAATGTTCCCAATTTTTTTCTTGTCCTTCTTGTGTGTACCACTCATCATACAAGGTGTTCTCACTTGCAAACATTTCTCTTTAGGAAAAAAGAATAGGTCTTTCATACTAGAAATGGACCTATTCTTGGAACTGCACCATCTAGACATGTCATTATTTATGACTTTGAAAAAAAGACAGCTTGGACTTCAGTCCATTCATCTGAAGTGAAGGGAGGGAAATCCCACTTTTCCTGAAGCGCTGGTGTCTCACAAATCAAAGACATCAATTTCAGTGTTTCAAAATTTAAATAAAAACACAAAAACTACCAGAACTCTGTGGTTAGTGAGATGTGGCCAAGATCAATGTGCTACTGGAACCATGTACATCCTTTCTATTCTTTCTAGCAGGTCTGAGTACCAGCTAAAATGTTCTTACCATCAACTTCTACTTAACAAACAGCAACCAGATCAGAGTCCTCTAGGAGAGTCATCAAATGCTTATCTTGAAGGCATACAACCCTGGTGTTTTTAAAGAAAATAATCTATTTCATAGCATTCTATGATATAATTAGTGAGGTTTCCTAAATAAATAGTTTAAGTTGTTTATCTATAAAATATAAAGCCAGATTCTGTTTTACAATAATTCACATTTTATTTGAAATGTTTTTTCTAGTGATAACAAAAAGTTTGGTATGAAATGATCTTGAAAATGCTAAGCCTTGGACTGTATGAAGGGAGTTAAATTTTATTAGTAGACTTTTAATCTTTTAAAACAATAGAATATCTTTTATTAATTTTCAATAGGACAAGGCAGCATTAAAACAAGACCATTCCATCAGAGAAGCTTGATTATTTCCTCAGCATTTTAAATTATGCATATGATTGGTGACACAAATACATGTTTAAGTGGTTGCAAATTTAAAAAAATCAATATTCTCAAAGAACTAAAATTATGCCCAATCATAAATAACAAAAAATTAATTCACCTGCATATTTTGATCTACCCTATGAATAAGAACATTTTATAAAAGAGAAATATCTTTTCACACCAACTTATGTTTTTTATATTTCATACAAATATAGCTTAAATCCAACATAAGCCTTTTCAAAGAGAAAAACAGTAAGAACTGTTCACTGTGCTTCTCTTTCCCAGATGATTTGGTGTGAGATGTGGACAGCCATGTTGCACCAAACCCACAGCAACCAGGACCCATTGTTCCCAAGGGAAACGTATCCTATGCGGGAATGCAATGGTGTGCTCTGCACGGAATGTGGAAAATAGCATATGTCACCACTGTACAGTACACAACAGACAATTATGATTCAACTGTCCAAATTATAATCAGTTTGACAAATGTCCACAAGCATCTTCATTCTATTTTATATTTTCCCTAAGACAAGGCAATCACACAACCAGACAATTCCATCAGGGAAGCTTGTTAGCTGCTTAGTCTGTTAAACCCTGGTTGCCATAGCATCTAGAGTTGAAAAAGCTGCAGATTGGCATGAAAAAGCATGTCGACAATTGCCCTGTCACAGCATGCAAGCCAGGTCTGCTCAAAGGCAGCACACTACAAGTTTTCTTTCCCAGTTTGCACTACCCCATGCTGTTTAATAATATCCATTTACTGGTATTGGGATTGATCTAGCACAGTGTAAAATTCACATCTAGTGAGACTTTGCTTTTCACATGGAGTGAAATTCTTTAACAAATGGGAGTACAGCAATTAATTTAGAAATGTAATACTGTATATACTATAAGAAGTATATTTAGATTTAATAGAGGAACTGTCCAAAATTTTAATGCACAGTTCTTTAAAGAGCCAAACAGTTTTACTTGGCAATTTTTCAGTTGACTTTCTAGTCATTTCTGAAGCCTCGTTAGTCATACTTTGGAGATGACAGACAGCATTCAAAATTCAGTAGTATATTTTTAAACATGTTTTAATCATGCCATAGTCATTTCTTCTGTATATGCACAGTATAATTTAATTAAGGATATACATTTCTAAAATAACTATAATTTAATTACAGATTAATATCATGAACACTAAAATTATAGTCTAGAGAGCAATGTGCATCAATTTTTTTCCAGAGGGATCATATACTTAATGGTGATAAATTACCATGTATTAATAAGAAAAAGTGGGTTGCTACCAAAGGGTATTCAAACCCCTGCCAACTCTCAGATTTATACTGTGCATGGATTTTAAATAGAGTAGAGCATGTTTACAAACAATCATTGTTAACTTATTGTAACTATAAAAATGTGAAAATACATAAATCATGAAACTTAAAAAATTAATTTTTTTCAGAATGTTATACCTATATTATTCAGCCTTTTCTTCTTCCATTGTCCCTTTCCATTCAAAAACATCACTCAATGTAGATTTTCTTCAATGCCACCAAGAAAGAAAAGTCTGAAAAGACATATTCAAGAACATAGTTAACCTAACAAATCAATAAGGATTGTAAATACAGATTTTTTTCCTCTACTTTATAAAATACCTGTTCTGTTTGCTCTTGCCATTGATACCCATTGCTTTGCTCTCCTACTAACATAATAAAGCATATTTCATTGGCTATGAGTAATTTCACTTTTAGAAACTTACACACAAAAAGTTGATAAATAGTTGACAATACAAGAAAGCAATGTTACTATTTATTCTAAAATAGAAATCCTAACACAATATTTATGTTTCATGTTCCTGAACTAGTGAAGATCTCATGCAGCATTTTTCCCAAAAAGAATTAACAACTATTTTTAAGTAGAATAATCAAAGCATAACACTTTGAATTTCATATGCACGTAGACATACATATGAAAATAATATCACTTAGAAGACCTCTTCAAGCTATACATTTTAATCTCTTATTTTCTAGGAATTCTCAAAAATCTCAAAATCTTGGGACGAAACTTGGTTCACATATGGTGTCCATGAATGTGTTTTCTTATCCCACATCTTCCAGTTTTTTTACAAAAAAAGAAAAAAGCTGTTTACTTGTTAAAGGTCTTTTTATAAGCTTTGATGACTCAAAAACACCTTCATTTTAACACATGGAATTTGGCAAAGAACTTAACCATGTTACCATTTGAAAGACTTTGATATTTTGAAAAAGAGAAATAAAAGCAACAGAGATTGAGTCTTCAGCTTGCTCTTGTGTATAGAACATTATTGTCTCAGGCATATTCTGTAAAATAAGGAGTTACTACTTAAATGTGTCTGTCAGAATAACATAACATGTCAAAGCTATAGTTATCCAGAATGTAATGGTAAGTAGAGCCACAAACTTCACTCCAGTATATCAAGTCAAAAAATAAAACAAAACATAAATTTTTTGATGAAGAGCTAGATAACAAACAAATATGTATGACAAATATAAAGCTTAAAGAGAGATTGAGAGAAAATTTCTTCCAATTTTATTTTTCCAATCAGAATATATTTACACTTGTTTTTTGTTGATGTTTATCATTTCCTTAATTCACACTCAGTAAAGGACAATGTGATCTCTTAAGTTGGACTGAAGGGGATATCACCTCTTATCCACTCTTAGGATATGTGTTATTTTCCTACAATTCTCAGAGCATTATGTTTGCAGAGCTTAAGAACTGGGTAGCGTAGAAATGAGAGTTTGTACTTTAACTCTGAGTACTTTTGCTTTTGTCAGGCTACCCCAGAAACTCCCTGTAACCCAAATGCTGCCTTTGTCTATGATTTTTTTAAATGTTGATCTTTACAACCAAGCTCTGTTAATATTATGCATTTCCAGTACATTTTTTAAAACATTAATTATGTATGAACTGCATTTTCATTTTATACCTGATTTATTTCATGTTCATTCCTCTATTCTAAAATGTAAAATAAAATGATTCTCCTGAATTGCTTAGAATATTTTCATTGGATATCATGATTAGTTTTGGACAACCTCTAGAAATAATCTACCTTCAGTCATTTTGATTATTGCCAAATTGAAGTTATACAAGAAAATGTCGATAAACCTATGATTCTATAAAAAGAAAAAAAAACTTGACTTGTGGTAGCAAATAAGAAGTATCTTGCAATGCCATTAGTTCCTTTCATCATACTCAGGGTAAATGTCTCCATAGAGATACAAAAAAAACACCGATTTATTTCTTAAAATAAAGGCATCTCGTTAATTCTACAAGTGAAATATTACCTTACCAAAAAAATGTAGGTTTCATACAAGCACATGCATTCTTGTATTAGGTAGTTCTTATTTTTCTGGGAGATTTTGCCTTATTCTGAAATTTTCTTCACCTGACTGAAAGCACATTAGCTGCTAGATAGGCATCACACTGGTGTCTCCATGCTGTAGCATACAGCCGTGAATTTGCTACGATCTGTTTAATCAGCAGTGTATTGATTTTCCGCAGCTTTCCTTCATTTTAGCCCCATAGCAGGCTTCTGTAATTTCCTTTGGACAAAGTGTAACCAAACTGTGCTAAGTGATGTTGATTTGCAGGCAAAAGTAAAGGGGTAAATATAAATTAACAAGCTATAAACATTTTACAAGTGGGGAGTCAATAAAAACAGTGTCTGCAGTTTCTTTTAAAAAAATGATTTGAAGCAGATTGTTAACAAAGGTGTCCAAAGAAACTGACATGAGTCTGAGAATAATTTTTGCGCTTTGTGATTAAGAATTGATCAGTCTAAAAGCCTCGGATGCAACTGAATCACCCATAAGCTGCTGGTCTGAAAAGGCTCAGCAGGGGCTGGTATTTGTTTGTTAAACTCCCATGATTCCAAGTAGATAATTGGTCTGTGAAGTTCATGGCAGAATCTGAATTTGCTTTCTTGCTTCCCAGCTGGCTGAGCACTGGTTTATAGACTTCTGTGTACAAATTTAGCCAGCAGCAAACCTCACATCTTTAATATAAAAGGTGTTTTGTTGTGTTTTTCAGGTGCTGAGTGGAAAGCCCACACTCCAGAAGCTCATTAAAAGGGCCAAGTTACAGTACAGGTTTATTTCTGTCACAGCGTTTCTGAAAACAGTGACAAGGATTAATATGTTTCTTCAGTACTGGAAAAAGCCTGACAGAATCCCTTGTGAATTTGATCATCTGTTTCATTGCCTGTATAAGATTCAATCTCCTATTATATCCTAAAGTTACAGCTGTAAACCAATGCTGATAAGCATTCATAAGCTCTTGCAGAATCACGGGGGCAAAACTAATTGTTTTATTCAATGGTCACTTATCTATTTACTATTTATTTCATCTCTCTCTCCTGTAATCTTTCTTCACTCTTCCTCCTCAAAGTCAAGACCAGCTTGCCTCTTTGTGTCAAGGCAGAGGAGCCAGGGAGAATCTGTTTCATTAGCTCTGAAAAAAGTTGCCATGGGTCAAGGTGTTGTGGAATCGTTATGCATTGAACAATTTTAACAAAAATATTCTCCTGTTCTTTTTGTTGAGCTGTAAATTTCATATTAAAAGACCATATTCCCATGAACATGATCATCTTTGTATTCTGCCTGCCCATGTGACATTAGGCTGTATTTACTAGAGGTTGCTGTGTGTCTGGAACGTGATTTGCCACGTGGCACATGCAAGTCCCAGGAAAGTGCAAAGTATACAATTATCCTGCTTTACATCAAATTAGATAGGCAAATAGCTATTTTCTATTTGCAAAAATTCAAAATTATGACAAATGTTATATAGACACCATAGACCAATTAATTTCTGAAATTGAGGGTGTTAGTTGTAGAGGAATATTTATTCCTTTTCTTCCAGTTTTTCTTACTTTGGAAAATGAAATGATAACCTAGAATTTGAGATGCAAAAAAATGCATACTCAAATTATCCAACTTTATACAAGTACAAAATGAGACACAAACAGAAAGAACCCTAACCTTCCATTTGTATACATTTTGTAAATATTAGTGGTAGTTACTGCAGATTAGGCTACAAAAGTATATGCTTGCTATACTGCGAGTAAAACCTTAAGCTTCCATTACTCTTAACAGAAGTTGTGAGCCTAATTCCCTATGCAACCCAGACATTTTAACCCATAACAACTGATTGTAAATACAGTATGAATCTAGCTAGAGCCTTATTTGCACCTGCCAATTTGTTGCCCTCGAGCACTAAAAACCAAAACAAAATGGTAGCAAGAGAACTGCCAAGCAAAACACACTCTACCCCTCATGTACACTCCCTTCTATTTCCACAAACAGAACCTTTTGCTTCATGTTTTCCATCAACAAATTCAACTAATTCAAACAAACTTAAGTAAAAAAGCATTTGCATGACAAGATAATAACAAAATAATTGTTGAAATGGATCATCTCCTTCAAACATGTCTCCTTAAGATAATATAAATATGTGAAGTGCTTCGTGGCACTTTTCATTGAGAAATAACACACGTGGCATGCAATGCATGTGTTTCAATGGCAACCACTTACTTTTATTGAATAGCTACAAAACCAGCACTTCATTTTGTTAATATAATAAAGCCAATGTTATTTACTTAAAAGGACATATCACAGATACTTGAGTTGATAAAGTTGTAATCCCTGGTCTTTATTTCATCCCCTGAGTTTTCCTATCATATCTCACATAAATCATGGCAGCCCAATTACTTTCAATTTTATTTTTTAAAAAGCTTAAAACATTTGTCAACATTTTAGTGAGGTTTTCCTTAATCCCATGATTCAAAAAAAATCTGCCAAATGTCAGACAGTATGTTAGCCTAATATCTATTGGGGATAACAATGATTCCCATCATTATTGCATAAGGCAAACAATGATAGCTTCTATACACAATATAAATAATCTTGTGTATCAATAACCTTTTTTCAATGAATTTAATATGTGTTATGTGTTATTTGATGTGTAACTCTATCTTTAAACATTTAATGCATTGCGTATCAGAACTCATAAATCAAATATTTTTAATGATTTTTATTAATTTTTACTTATTTAAAAAACAGACACAGAGGGAGAGAAGAGGGAGAGAGAGTACATGTGATGTGTGCACACACTCAAGACAGAAACATATTCCATCTTCCCAAATATCTACCTGCAACAACCAGGTCTGGGCCAGGGTGAAACCAGGAGACCAGAACTCCATCTGAGTCTCCCATGTAATTTGCAAGGACACAAGCACTTGAGCTATTACCTGTTACCTCTCACGATAAATTAATAGGAAACTGGATTGGAAGCAGAAGAGCCTGGAATTGAATTGGCTCACCAATATGGGATGTGGATATTCCAGTCAGTTGCTTAACCTGCTGTACCACAATGCCTGTCCCATGAACTCATACATCTTAGCTAGCATTATAATGTTGTTGAGAACAATCATTATTTTTATCACCTAGAAGAAAATTGAGGATTACCGCATGGACAAACAATTTGTTGATAAGCTAAAATTAGAAATAAATACTCTTTAGATTTTATATAACATCTTAATATTTTCTGACAAAAGTTTATTATGATCAGGGCTGGTAAAAACTTATGTGCAAATCTATGATTTATTGTCTAACTTTTATCCAACACCAAGCCCATAGTGGGTATTCAGTAACTATTCATTAAATTAAATTAATTGAGACTTTCCAGATGCAAAATTGCCAATATATACTATCTTAACAGATCAATTCCTAGCATATATGGTAATGGTATAGGTCACTTCCGGTTAATATCACATTGTAATTAGTAATCATTACACAGATTTTCTTTATTATATCTTTACTGGGAAATAAAATGAATAGGAATTAAAAGAACAATAAGCAGCTTGTGACATGCCATATTTGGATGTTACATCAATCCTATAAAAAAGAAAGAAAGTTAGATATTTTAGGTGACAGAAAAGTAAAATTCAAAACATGGCCTTTTTTAAGTAAGTCCATCCATAAGTGTACAAAATTATGAAACATTATCAAATATATGTAAGTATAAGAGGAATACTATAAAATGTATGATCTCTATAAAATGTTGACAGTATTAGTCAAATCATTAGAAATATCATGTAAAAATACAAAGTTTCAGTTCTGTAGCTGCTTAATTTGAGTAAGTAAAAAGCATGGACTGCTATTCACCATGGAAATCTATACCATGAAAGAGACTCAGACAGACAGAATTTGTTAAAAACAAACTTTGAACTACCTCTGTGTAGCTTCATTCAGTTAAAAATAGCCAATGTTTCAAATTACTGAGAACCTCTTCATGGACAAGAGAACAACATTTTTCACATTCAAACTAGAACATCCACAAAACATTCCCATGGTTACTTTGTACTGTTTTTATGTTTAGAGAATTTTTTGTACTAATTTCTGGTTTCAGATATTAAATTCTAAGAGAGTACACATTGAATTAAGTTTGTAGGCGTATGATATAAATCTGAGGCATATTTATCAGAGAAGGACAAAATTCCTGCTAACAGTGTCAATCAGACACTTTAAAAGTACTCTTTATTTAAGATGATTAATGACTACCATCTTTGTTGACTTCTCTTTGCAGTTAAGTGGTGGTCTCAAGTTTATTTTGGTAATAAAGCACTGTTCTGGGAGATAAATTCAAGTCTTTAGTTCTCATGTATTTAACCTTTTAGAATTTAGTTAAGTGTAAATGATGCTCTGTTCCCTCAGTTCCCTTTATACCACATCGTACTACACCTTGTCACTCAAAAACATGCAAAGCCAGTGAATTGAGTACATACTGTAATGTACTGAAAGCTGTAGCTGCCCATAGTACAAGTGACTTCAGAAAGTTAAAATAAGTTAATGATCAACTGTCTGTGAATAAAGAGTATTACAGATCAGTGTATTTGTGCACACCCTGTCCAAAGTGAATGATTTGTGCTTTTTCAGCTTGCTCACATTCTTCCAATATCTTTTAAAGTTCTTTTATTTATAACTATTAAATACATGACTTTTATTCAATTCTTTCACTCTTCATGCAAAGAATATATATTCCAATTAATATAGGTGTCAGCAGTGCAGATGGCATACCCTGGAGAATATTATAACTACACGCAAAAATAAATATTTGCATAGGGTATATTAGGGATCTTCACAAAGTTTACAGAGAGTGTGGATTCCATTTTTTTAACTTTTATTTAATAAATATAAAAGTGCAACTTTTGGATTATAGCAACTTTTCCTCCCATAACCTCCCTCCCACCCACAACTATCCCATCTCCCACACCATCTCCCATCCCATTCTTCATCAAGATTCATTTTCAATTACCTTTATATACAGAAGATCAACTTGGTATACTGTCTGAGTACTAGTTTTACCGTTAATTCACATAGCACAACACATTAAGGACAGAGATCCTATATGGGGAGCAAGTGTACAGTGACTCCCATTGTTAATTTAACAATTGACGCTCTTATTTATGAAGTCAGTAATCACCCGAGGCTCTTGTCATGAGCTGCCAAGGCTATGGAAGCCTCTTGAGTTCACCAACTCTGACCTTACTTAAACAAGGCCATAGTCAAAGCGGAAGTTCTCTCTTCCCTTCAGAGAAAGGTACTTCCTTCTTTGATGGCCCAATCTTTCCATTGAGATCTCACTCACAGAGATTTTTCATTTAGGTCACTTTTTTTTGCCACAGTGTCTTGGCTTTCCATGCCAGTGAAACTCTCATGGGCTTTTTAGCCAGATCCAAATGCCTTAAGGGCTGATTTTTTTTTTTTTTTTTGGACAGGTAGAGTTAGACAGTGAGAGAGAGAGAGACAGAGAGAAAGGTCTTTCTTCCATTGGTTCACTCCCCCCAAATGGCCTCTATGGCCGGCGTGATGCGCCAATCCGAAGCCAGGAGCCGGGTGCTTCCTCCTGGTCTCCCATGCAGGTGCAGGGCCCAAGCACTTGGGCCATCCTCTACTGCACTCCCAGGCCACAGCAGAGAGCTAGACTAGAAGAGGAGCAACCGGGACAGGTTCCAGTGCCCCGACAGACCGGGACTAGAACTCAGTGTGCCGGCACTGCAGGTGGAGGATTAGCCTAGTGAGCCGTGGCCAAGCGATGATTCTGAGTGCTGTTTAGAACATCTGCCATTCTATGAGTCCGCTGTGTATCCCACTTCCCATGTTGGATCATTTTCTCCTTTTTTAATTCTATCAGTTATTACTAGTGGACACTAGTCTTGCTTATGTGAGCCCTTTAACACTTAATCTTATTATTATCAATTATGAACTGAAACTGTTCACTTTGACTAGTAAGATGGCATTGGTACATGCCACCTTGATGGGATTGATTTGGAATCCCCTGGCACATTTCTAGCTCTACCATTAGGGGTAAGTCTGATTGCATGTGCCAAACTGTACATCTCCTCTCTCTCTTATTCCCAATCTTATATTAACAGGGATCACTTTTCAGTTAAATTTAAATACCCAAGAATAATTGTGTGCTAATTAAGGAGTTCAACCAGTGGTATTAAGCAGAACAAAAAAAAAATACTAAGAGGAATAAAATAGTAAGTTGTTCCTTGACAGTCAGGACAAGGACTGATCAAGTCATTGTTTCTCATAGTGTCCATTTCACTTCTACAAGTTTCCTTTTAGGTGCTCAGTTATTTGTCACAGATCAGGGAGAACATATATTTGTCCCTTTGGGACTGTGGATGCTATTTTAGTTCCACTTCTCCACAAACATTTAGAAACATATATATATAATTATAACCAATTATAATCCTCTAGAATTAAAATGTTTTATTCCAAAATCATCAACTTATTTGGAAAGTAAAAACATGGTCATCTGGGGTGGTGGTTGTGGTTAATTAAGCCACCACCTTGGATGCCCACATCCCATATTGGGGTATTGGTTTAAGTTCTGGCTATTCTGCTACTGATCCAGCTTCCTGCTAAAGTGTCTGGGAGGCAGCAAATGGTGGCTCTCGTGCTTAGGTACCTGCTATACACCTGGGAGACCTCAATGGAGTTCCTAGCTCCTAGTTTCAGCCTGGACAAACCCTTGCTCTCGTGGAAATTTGGGGGGTGAACCACTGAATGGAAGAATCTCCTTCTTTCTCCATCCCTCTCTCTCTCTCCTTCCTTTAATCCCTCCCTCTCTCCTTCTTCCACTCTCTTTCAAATAAATAAATAAGTCTTTTACAAAAATATATCTTACTAGTTGTTCTTACAAGAAGCTATTCTTTTGGGGGAGAAAATTACAATACCAGGGAAGAGATTGACTCAAGTGACTTCCCAAGGTTTATTTAGTCAACAACATTTCTTGGACTCATATTTAATAATAAAACACTATATTCCGGCCAGCACCATGGCTCAATAGGCTAATCCTCCCCCTGCGGCACCGGCACACCGGGTTCTAGTCCCAGTCGGGGCGCCGGATTCTGTCCTGGTTGCTCCTCTTCCAGTCCAGCTCTCTGCTATGGCCCTGGAGTGCAGTGGAGTATGGTCCAAGTGCTTGGGCCCTGCACCCGCATGGGAGACCAGGGTAAGCACCTGGCTCCTGGCTTCGGATCAGCGTGGTGCGCCAGCTGCAGCGGCCATTAGAGGGTGAACCAATGGTAAAGGAAGACCTTTCTCTCTGACTCTCTCTCTCACTGTCTAACTCTGCCTGTCAAAAAAAAAAAAAAAGAAAAAAGAAAAAAGAAAAGAAAAAAACCACTATATTCCATACTATATGGCAATATTCCCAAACACATGTGGGGGTGGTGTGGGAAGGGAAAATTTAAAGAATTCCTGCCCACAGAACATTTTAGTACATATTGGATAATACAAACATATAATGAGAGTCAACCAAAAAAATTTTAAGATTTATTTATTTTATTGAAAGGTGGAATTACAGAGAGAGAAGGAGAGGGAGAGAAAGAGAGAGAGAGAGAGAGAGAGAGAGAGAGAGAGAGAGAGAGAGAGAGAAAGAGAAAGAGAAAGAGAAAGAGAAAGAGAAAGAGAAAGAGAAAGAGAAAGAGAAAGAGAAATCGAGATCTACCTACCATCCACTGGTTCACTACCCAAATGGCTGCAACATCCGGGGCTGGGCTAGGCTGAAGCCAGGAGCCAGAGCTTTTTCTGGATCTCCCACATGGGTGGCAGGGACCCAAGCACTTGGATCATGTTTGGCTGCTCTCCCAGGCACATTAGCAAGGATCTCAATAGGAAGTGGGGCAACCAAGATTTGAACCGGTGCTTATATGGGAATGTCAGGGTTGCAGGTAGCGGCTTAACCTGCTATGGCACAATACCAGCCCCTCAACAAACATTTCTATTAAGCAGAATAACAAAAGGACCATGAAAATGTTAAGTGCAAGCATAATCAAAATAAAGTAGAATAGATCAAGGGGAACTTTCCAGAGAAAACTCATTTTAAGACAAGTTTTAAAGTAATTAAGAACTATATAATGAAAAGGCAGGGAACTAAATAAGCTTCCAGAAGGAAATGAAATACTTCAAATACTGAAGACATTCTGTGTGCACAATAGTATGCTCAGATTCAAACACTGTCTCTGATGATTTCTGCCATCAAGTGATGGACATAGAGGTGGACATCAGTGGCATCTCTCAAGGCTCATGAGCAGAAACTTAAGCAAAAACTTGAAACAATGGAAAGACTTCTGTTTACTGGCACTAAAAATTCTACAATTATGAGAAGAGCAAGTGGACATCAACTGGCTGATGATCTCCAAAGCGCATATATCAGCTAAAAACATTTTTAGTACTGAGAGCTACACATCAGGAACTTCAAGCTATCATCAATATCCCAGGTTCCATCTTTCTTTCTGCTCCATGATTCATAGTGTGGAGCTAGCTCGCAAACTCAAAATCACAATTTATCTTCTAAGACAGCATTGGAACTGTATTCCAAGCAAGAAGAAAGGGAAAGAATGCAATGTGACTGTGCCATTTCCCCTTTCCCTTCTGAGAAGCCTTGAAGAAAGACTCTTTCTCTGCCTGCACACCTCTTTGAATCTCAGTGTGTCCTAACTTTTACTTCCAGTTATACCTCTTTGCACCCTACTGTGCCCTACCTGCAAGAGAGGATCTCTTGCACCTTTTCTCTGATTGTATCACCATCTCTGACAAATGAGACCTATGCATTGAGGGAGGTGAGACTGGCTATGGGATAGTTTTTACCAGAGAAGGACTGAGAAGTTCTCACTTAGAAATCATGTATTTGTATTGAAGTATTCCATTATAACCCCATAGAAATGTACAAGTATCACATGCTAATCAAAAAATTTAAATAGTAAACATTTGAAGTCAGCAAGAAAGTGCTGAAGGAGAATTTTAAAAACATTAATTGTATGTTAAGATAAGTTTGGATTTAAAAAAGATACAACACAGGATTGGTGGTACTACAAAAGTAAACAGCTGAGTCATCTTTAGTTCAAATCATATATAGACTCTGGAAAAGGAAACTCTAAAAGATGACCTGAGAAAATAATCTTCAGTTCTTGTTCAAGAAAAGTGCAAAAGGGTAGGCATTTGTCCTAGTAATCTGAGTGCCAACTCTGGCTCCTGATTCCAGCTGCCTGCTAATGTAGACCCTGGGAGGCAGTGGGGAGGGCTTAAGCAATAGGATTATTGCCACTCAACTGAGAGACCCAGACTGCCTTACTAGCTTGTGGCTTCCACTCAGCCTGGCCTTTCTGTGCTACTGGGAAATAGCCAGTCGATGGGAGTTTCCTCTCCCTCTAAAATAGATATTTTTCACATAAAAGAGTCAAAGGATATCTGTGTATGGGCACATGTGTATGTATTTGTGTGTGTGTGAAACAGAGAGAGACAGAGAGAATGGAATTATCTAGATTTACATTTAGTGAATAATAAGTTAATTATTTTAATCACAAAGACTGGTATGGATTTAGAAACAGAAATTAGAAACCCTTGAAATAGTAAGAAAGCAAAGGTGCCACAAAGGGAAGACACCAGAGTAGTAGATTCTGAAATTTTTTAAAGATTTATTTATTTGAAAAAGTTATAGACAGGGAGAGAGGGAGAGGGAGAGGGAGAGGGAGAGGGAGAGGAGGAGAGAGGGGGAGACAGAGAGAAAGAGAGAGAGAGAGAGAGAGATCTTCCATTGGCTGGTTCATTCCCTAGATGGCCACAATGGCTGAAGCCAAGAGCCAGGAGCTTCTTCCAGGTCTTCCACATGGGTAGCAGGGGCCCAAGTACTTGGGCCATCTTCTGCTGCTTCTCATAGGCCATTAACAGGGAGCTGGATCAGAAGTGAAGCAGCCAGGACATGAACCGGTGCCCATATGGGATAATGACATTGTAGATGGTGGCTTTACCCGCTATGCCACAACGCCGGCCCTGATTCTGCACTTGTGGATTTAGTAAGGTTGATAACAGAAATTGAGGTAGGTCCTTCTTTACAGTGACTACAGCTATGAGGGCAGAAGAGAAAACATATTGTAATGCGACTGGAATTCTCTATAGCACACACACACAAACACACACACACACACACACACACACACACACATTGCCTTCCTCATCTTAGTTAAATGTCTCTCCATTCACCCAAAGTGAAAAATGTAAGAATCATTTTTTCTTAACCACTCAAATATAATCAGCAGCAATTCCTATAAGCATTACTCCTAAAACATTTCTGGAATTTGACCATCTACTACCCTCTCCACTGGTACCAACTAGATTAAGCCCCCATTATCACTGGCTGAGGCTACTATCGTGGTTTATTACCTGATCACACTGAACTTGGACCCTCACAGTATCCCACTGACAACTAGAGTGAACTTTCAGAAGTCAGATTATACTTCTCACATGCTGAAAGCTGTCAAATAGCTTTCTATTGCAATTAGAATTAAATCCTTCAAATCCCACACCTGATCTGACTCCTCAGCACTCTTTGGCTTATTCTCTCCACGCTCACTCTGTCCACATTCTCTCCTATTTCTGTGCTGCATTGAGACCACCTTCCCTTTGCACATACTCCTTGCCCTTCCTACAACACTCTTCCCATGTATGATTACATCCACCTATCAGGTTTCTTGTACTCAGGTCTTCCTTCACTAAGTCACAATCCAAGTTTTATTTTTTTTAAGATTTGTTTCTATTTATTTGAAAGTCAAAGTTACAGAGAGAGAGAAGCAGAGAAAGATCTTCCATCCATTGGTTCACTCCCCAGATGTCTGTAACAGCCAGGGCTGGGTCAGGCCAAAGCAAAGAACCAGGAGCTTCATCTGGATCTCCCATGTAAGTGGCAGGGGCCAAAATATTTGGGCCACTACTATTGCTTTCCCCAAGCCATTAGCAGGAAGCTGGATCAGAAGTGGAGCAGATCAGGGGCCGGTGTTAATCCTCCACCTGCGGCGCCAGCATCCCACATGGGAGCCAGTTCTAGTCCCGGTTGCTCCTTTTCCAATCCAGCTCTCTGTTGTGGCCTGGGAAAGCAGTGGAGGGTGGTCCAGGTGCTTGGGCCCCTGCACCTACATGGGAGACCAGGAAGAAGTACCCAGCTCCTGGCTTGGATAGGTACAGTCCTGGCCATTGTGGCCATTTGGGGAGTGAATCAATGGGAGGAAGACCTTTCTCTCTCTCTCTCTCTCTCTCTCTCTCACTGTCTGTAACTCTACCTGTCAAAGGAAGGAAGGAAGGAAGGAAGGAAGGAAGGAAGGAAGGAAGGAAGGAAGGAAGGGAGAAAGAAAAGCAGATCGGAAGTAGAGCAGCCAGGACTTGACTCAGCAACCATAGGAGATGCAGGAATCATAGGTGACATCTTTGCCTGCCACTACACTGGCCTCTCTGATTTATTTTCTACATTATAACATTCACTATCTCAAATATGTGTCTTCTAGACTGAGTTTCTGGAACCCAGCATTGGTCTGTCAGTGCTGGCCATTGAGGGCACTGGAAGGGTGAACTAGTAGGTGGAAGTGCTCTCTTCCTCTTCTCACTCACTCACTTTCTGCTTCTTTTGTTTTTAAAAACAAAAAATAAATACAATAAAATATTTTTGTCTCATTATTTGTATGTTGCAAGTTGTGTATGTAAGTTTTACAAAGAAGGCACATTGTCAGTCATTTGCATTATAATTTCCTCCACACATATTACAGCTCCCACCTATAGTTAAGCACCCAGTAAATACTGTGGGATGAATAAATGATTAGAATGGCTACTACAAGATATTCATAAAATTGTTTTCCAAATGAGACCATCTGATAAGAATGAAGGAAAACTATTAAGGCTGTCTTAAAATATCAAAAGTAATATTTTAGCAGGGAAGCAAAAACAAATATTGGCTATTCTGGGACTTTCTTGCATGGGACACAGAAGAGAAGCATGGCTATTCAGGTTTGGAATTGAATTAAAAAGGAATAATGGAATCATGGGCTATAGATTATGTTTGAGTGACTATTTAATGTGATTTACTCAGGACAGTCCAAATTTCCATCTACTGTTCCAGCTTATTTACTATCTATGCCCCCTTTCATTCTCAAAAGTGTTCCTTGGCGATGAGCATTTGGTGCAGCTATTAAGCTGTCACTTGGGATGCTTGCATCCCATACTTGAGTGTCTGGTTCAAGTTCTGGTTATAACACTTCCAATTCAGAGTCCTGGTAATGTACATTCTGGGAGGCAACAGACAATGGCTCAAGTACTTGGTCCCTGCCATCCATGGGAGAAGCCCATACTGAATTCCAGTTTCCTGGCTTCTATCTGGCCAGTCCTGGATATTATGAGCATTTGAGAATAAAACAGTGGATGAAAGATCTCTTTGTCTCTCTTTCAAATAAAATTTAAGAAATTAAATTTAAAAAAAATTCCTTGGATACAAATTATATGGTCAGTCTTAGTATAGGATACTAAAAAGTTGTGCATGGGGTTCTACAAGCAAATGAAAATGAAAATCGTGGTTTTGTAACGTGTTTCTTGCTCTTCTGAAATGAAAAAAAAAAAAAACCTCATAATATTTTCTAAAGCCATAGGTCTCAAAGGATTAACATGTATTTTTCCAACAGCTGCTACAGTGACTCTGCAAAAAGCGATCATCTGGGGATCTCATCCTGAGATCCTGTGAAAATATTTGACATAAAGGAATTAACACTGCTATTTCTGATGCAAGAATAGCATGTACTTTGCTGAATCATCAAGTCAAACCAAAGATGGAAAGAGTCCCAGAACACCAACTGGGCTAGTTTCCTCCTTTGAGAAGCTAGGTACAAAACCTTGATCCGGTCTCTAAGGAAATTTCCTTAACACACAGGTAAAATGGGTCATGTAAAGACTATACTACATGGACAAACCACCTAACTACATAACAACACTTCTACCAAATCTAGACACAAGTTTAATACTATTTTTCACTCAATTTTCTGTAAACTTTCTTCCAGACTTGATTCCAAAAAATACTTTAAAAATCACATTTTACTGATAAACTCTTGTCTTTGATAAATAAACTCTGTTACAATTTTATATTATCAAATATAAAATATCAGTTGTAACAGAGTTACAATTTTGTAGTACTTAACATGAACAGGTACTTGTGTGGAGCTTTATGTTTGATATATTAATCCTTTAAATTAAAATAAGGACCCTGTACTACTCCTGTTTTATAGATGAGAAACTTAGGCCTGAAGAAAGTTAAGTAACTTTCACAAAATTACCTACATAGTAGAGTTCAAGTGGAATACACACTAGGCTTGCAAACTACAAAACCTACACTGAACTGTTTTATTCTACACTTAAGTATACAGAGCTGTGAATGACCAGGGCACCTTAACTTATTGAAATTATTAAAAGATATGCCACATAACCAAAAGGATTATTATCCAACTTTGTGCTACTAGTTCAAATAAACCAAATTTATCTATCAAAAAATTTAAATGATGTCTCACAGTCTTTAATGATTTCATTATTAAAATCCCCTTAGCCTGTTTTGGTCTATTTTCACATTTAGTAACTCCTTCACAAATCCCTTTTATAATAGTAATAGTCTTTGCAAATGTGAGGAATATATATATATATATATATATATATATATATATGCAGTCTTATAGTCATATAAAATTATAAAAAGTTAATGGAAAGTATTATCAAAAAATGTTATGAGTGTTGAGCATTCTGTGTAGTGGTTAAGATGCCCACTGGAGGAGCCAGCACAGTGGTGCAGTGAGTTAAGCTGCTGCCTTTAGTGCTGGCATCCCATATGAGTTCCAGCTCAGGTCCCTGTTAATGCTCCTTGAAAAGCAGCAAAAGACGGCCCAAGTACTTGGGTCCCTGTCCCCATGTGGGAGACCTGGATGAAGCTCCTGACCCTGGCCTGGCCCAGCCCAGCTGGGGCTGTTGTGGCCATTTGGGGAGTGAAGCAGCAGATGGAATCTCTCTCTGTCTCTCTCTGTCTCTCTCTCTCTCCCTCCCTCCCTCCCTTCCTCCCTCCTTCCCCTCCTCTCTGTAACTTCGCATTTCAAATAAATAAATAAACATTAAAAAAAAAGATGCTGCTGGGGATACCGACATCCCATATCAGAATGCCTGGCTTTGAGTACCAGCTCCACTTCTGATTCCAGGTTTCTGAAAATGTGCACTTTGAGAGGCAGTAGGCTGTATCGTGGTTACTTTGATCCTTGCCTTTGACATGGGAAACCTAGATTTAGTTCCTTGCTTCTGGCTTCAGCCTGGCCCAGCCCTGGCTGTTGTGGGCATTTGAGAAGTGAACCAACAGATAAAAGATCTCTCTCTCTCTCTCTCTCTCTCTCTCTCTCTGTCTCTCTCTCTCTCAATTAAAGGGGAAATTAAACCTTTCAAATTATACAAAAGTCCTTAAAAACTCAAAAAATAAACAAAATAAAAAACTGTAATACTAGAAATAGATTTGAAGCTATCTTCAAGTTTTTTTTTTTTTTGACAGGCAGAGTAGACAGTGAGAGAGAGAGAGACAGAGAGAGGTCTTCCTTTTCCATTGGTTCACCCCCAAATGGCCGCTGCAGCTGGTGCGCTGCGGCCAGTGCACCATGTTGATCCAAAGCCAGAAGCCAGGTGCTTCTCCTGGTCTATGAGAAAAACACATTAAATTATTTTAAAATATTGCATCCTTTATAGCATCACCATAGAAAATACTGTAATATACATTCTCTGGATGTCATTAACCACCTAATACATTCTCTGGATGTCATTAACCACCTAATCTGTCTTGAGTTTCTACTCAGCATCCCATTCAGAAAGAAATGAAATCATGTCAGAATGGAGCTGGTCACAAAATAGAAAACTTAGTAGCACTACTTGGAAATAGGGAAAAGACCCGAGCTGGTACCACAGGAATATTCTCAGCTACTGCAGAGCATGAAAAGTATTCTGCAGTTCTCATAACTTTCAGATAGGGACAGAGAACATAGCTGAATTAATATTCAGGAGCCTGTAAGTGGGGTTGTGAAATGAGAGCCAAACAACTCTACCACGCAGGATTTGGGCTGTGATAAGCCAGAATTAGAAGGGAAAAAATGGCATTGAGTTGGGCAGTTCACAGCTCTAGCAAAAGCTGAAGTGGGATTCAGTCCAGTCTGGGAGAACACTAGGTTCTGACCAAGCTAAGAAATCCGATCATGAATTAAACCAGTGGCAGCACTCAGTAACACAGACTGAAGGATTGACCAAGAATGGCACCACCCAGACTCAGCAGACCCCAGGACAGAGATAAGATTAGACTAACTGCTCCTAGTCAAGTCCTAAGAAGATTCAGGTAATTCAAAATTAGAATACCTGGACTACTCCTGTCCTAATAATCTAAGAACTCCATCATAGGAAATGAACTTTGTTCCCAAGATCTCAGAAGAAAATGAGCATTTATCTGATTCAACCCATTAGAAATGAAGCATGCAATTAAAGAAAACAAATTATTGGAGTTGATTAGGCTTATAGATTTAAATAAAATGTGAGATCTTTTAAACTCACTTCCTAGCAAAGGTAGAATCATATAGAAAATTCAGATCAGCTCTAGAAATGGAATTTCAAAAACTGACTACATTTCTCAGCATACATGAGTATAAATAAAAATTAAAGTAAAATATAAAACTTTTGGAATGCAACAAAATCAGAGCCTAGAGAAAAATCTTTAGCAAAAAATTTATGCATGACTAGAAAAGAAAGATTTAAGATCAATATTATAAGCTCCCATACAATGAAACTAGAAAATGAAGAGAAAATTAAATCCAAAGCAAGTCAAAGAAAATAATAAAAATCACATCAAAAATCAATGAAGTTGAAAACAGGAAATTTACACACAAAATAAACAAAACCAATAATAGTTCTTCAAAAAAGAAAAAGGAAATTGGTACATCTCTTGTCAGCTTAATGAAAAAAGATATAAATTACTAATATCAGAAATTAGAAATGGATCATTACTACTTATTCCATGGACATTAAAGGCATTTAAAGAAATAATATGAGCAACTCTCAGCCTACACATTTCACAACCAAGATGAAATGAACCAATTCCTTAAAAGACAAAAATCTACCAAAAGCAATAAACTGAATAGACATATATTATTAAAGGAAATTTAATTAACAATTAACAACCTTACCAAATGGAAGGTACCAGGTCAGATAATTTCATTGGTGAATTCTACCAAATATTTAGTACAAGGAAAGATACCAAGTCTCTAAAATATCTCCCAGAAAATATAAGCAGAGGGAACTTCATAATTCATCAAGTGAAGGCAGCATTATAACAAAACCAAAACCAGACAAAAGCATTACAAGAATGGAAAATTACAGACCACAGAGTAAAATCCTCAATTATTAACAAATCAAATAAAATATACATACTATACATTTGGATTCATTTCATGTATTCCAGGTTGGTTCAATATTTGAAAATCAATTAATATAATATACCTCAATTGTTTAAATAAGGAAAATCATGATAATATCATGACCATATCAACAGAAGCAGAAAAAGCATTTGAAAAACTACAACATTCATTTATTATTATTAAAAATTCTTAGAAAACTAGAAATAGAAGATAACTACCTAAGCTTAATAAAGAACATCTCGGTCCAGTGTTGCGGCACCTACTTTAAGCTACTGCTTCTGACATCTGCATCCTGTATCAGGGAGTGTCCCAGACCTGGCTAACTGGCTTCTGACCCAGTTTGCTGCTAATGTGCCTTGGAAGGCAGCAGAAGATGGCACAAGTCCTTAGGTCCTCACTGCTCATGGGAACAGACCAGAATGGACTTCCTGCTTCTGCCTGGCCCAGCCTTGTCTGGCTGCTGGTGGGCGTTTGAGGAGTGAATCAGCAGATGGAAGATATCTGTCTCTCTCACTCTCTTTTCTTCCCATTTCCCCACAGCTTTGCCTTTCAAATAATAAATAAAAAAATCTTACAAAAATAATGAACGTTAAAAAAAAAAAACTACAGCTAACAATATACTCTATGGTGAGAAACATTCTTACACAGGCTAGGGTTCAGTCAGACTGAAACATCCACCATTACAGGAGCATTCCAATCATTTTCATGTCTAGTCTATACTGCTAATTCTCATTCTTGGTATATAAGCCAGCACTGTAGCGTAATGGGTAATGTCACCGCCTGCAGTGCCAGCATCCCATATGGGCACCAGTTTGAGTCCCAGCTGCCCCACTTCCAAATCAGCTCTCTGCTATGACCTGGGAAAGCAGTAGAAGATGGCCCAAGTCATTGGGCCCCTGCACCCACATGGGAGACCCAGAAGAAGCTCCTGGCTCCTGGCTTCTGATCAGTGCAGCTCTGGCCATCGCAGCTAACTGGGGAGTGAACCAGCAGATGGAAGACCTCTCTCTCTCTCTCTCTCTCTCTCTCTCTCTCTCTGCCTCTCCTTCTCTCTCTGTATAATTCTGACTTTCAAATAAATAAATAAATCTTTTTTAAAAAGCAGGTTATGGAAAAGAACTTATTAATAATATAAAATCCAAGTATGACCCAAAATTGTCCAAAGGACCTTCCTGCTGCAAAACTATATCCTTGATAAACTTAGTTTGCTATGCTTTGCCAAGGTCACAGGAAACAATAGAAATCATTACCAAGGGCACCTGCTACAGGGACAATCTATTTGTTGAACTTGAAGTGGGATCAAAGAAGAACCAATGAGCTTTCCTGATGGTAGCTGTCAAATGTTATCAGAGTATCCCAAAAGTGTATATGAATAAAATTGACGTTTTGAGATTCAATGATTGTTTACAGCCCTTGTCTCTACTGTTGAGGAAGTTTTTTTTTTTCTTCTATTTGATGAATTCTTTACCTAGTGTAAGGTTAATCTTATGAATATGAAATAGGCAGAGTAGATCATTGTAAAAATCAAAAGAAAGAGTGGGAAAGGAAGGAGAAGTGAGGATGAGAATGTGGGCAGGAGGGAAGGCAGAGTGGGAAGAATCACTATGCTCTTAAACCTGTATATTTGAAATACATGCTGGGGCCAGGGCTGTGGTACAGTAGGTTAACCCTCCACCTGCGGTGCCGGCATCTTATTTGGGCACTGGTTCGAGTCCCTGCTGCTCCTCTTCTGATCCAGCTCTCTGCTGTGTAGAAGATGGTCTGGGTCCTTGGGACCCCGCACCACGTGGGAGACCTGGAAGAGACTCCTGACTCCTGGCTTCGGATCAGCTCAGCTCTGGCTGTTGCAGCCATCTTGGGAGTGAACCAGCAGAATGGAAGACTTCTCTCTCTCTCTCTCTCTGGCTCTACCTCTCTCTGTAACTCTATCTTGCAAATAAATAAAATAATTCTCAAAAAAAGCACTGTTATCAATAAAGTCTTGAACAAACCTCAAGGAAAGAAAGCTGAATGTGAGGCTCTGGGAAGAAGTGTAAGTAGTTTCAGGATGACACTCCAGTTGCTATCAGCAAACACTCTTGAGCTACCTGCAAGCAGGAGGACCTGAAAGTTAAACTCCTACAACAGAAAAACATTTTAAAAAAACTAAATAAAAATACCTAAAGTGATCTCCAGCTGATAATCTTCTGAATAATGAAGTTCTCTTTTTTAAAAGGAAGAAGACAGGTCTGGTACTGTGAAGAAATTCTGGCTGCTGCAATAACAGAGTCACACATGCACTATCTCTAATTTAAAAAAAACTGTTCATAACATGAAATGGCTGTGTAGAGGTGCTCAGTATTCTCACAAATTAAGACCAAGCAGGGGCCAGCACTGTAGCATAGCAGGTAAAGCCTCAGCTTGCAATGCCAGCATCCCATATGGGCTCTGGTCGAGTCCCAGCTGCTCCACTTCTGATCCAGCTCTCTGCTATGGCCTGGGAAAGCCGTGGAAGATGGCCTAAGTACTTGGGCCCCTGCACCAGCAGGGGAGACCCGGCTCCTGGCTTTGAATGGGGCAGCTCTAGCCATTGCGACCATCTGGGGAGTGAACCAGCAGATGGAAGACCTCTCTCTCTCTCTCTCTGCCTCTGCTTCTCTGTAACTCTTTCAAATAAATAAATAAATAAATCTTTAAAATAAATAAAAGACCAAGCAAACCTGAGTTCTCAATGACTTCCAAACACATAAGAAAAAATACCATTATGAGTGAATCAGTAGAAACAAGAAATTACCAGTTTATTTCCAAGATTTTAGGTAAACATAAAATTCCTATGAATGAAATGTATAAGAAAATAGAAGATGTAATCACAAAAATGTAAGAAAGTACTAAAAACACAAGCAAAGATTTAAAAGTGGGCCAGAATGAAATTTTAGAAATAGAAAAATATAATTTCGAAGTTTAAAACCTCATAGGGCACATTGAATATCAGATGCCTAAAGAAATTGTTCAAATTTGCAGGACACAGTTTATATAACACTCCAGCTATGGGATCAGGCATTGTGTTAATCTCAGATGTTATGTTAATTTGTTGATTAGGATATCTGCATGTCATATTGGAGTGCTCACTCACTCCACTTAGGATACAGCTTCCTGCCAATTCCAAACTGGGAGACAGCAGAGAATGGCCCAAGTGCCTGGGTCCTTATTACCCACATGGAAGACCTGGATGGAGTTTCAGGCTTCTGACTTCCACCTGGTCCAGTCCTGACTGTTTCAGGTGTTTGTAGAGTGAGCCAGTGGATGGACGTACTCTCTCTTTCTCTCTCTCTCTCTCTCTCTCTCTCTCTCTCTCTCTCTGTGTGTGTGTGTGTGTGTGTGTTAAAAGTAAACATTGAAAAAGAAATATTTAAAATAGGAATGGAATGAGACTAGATCATCTGTGTAATTGAAATCTTAGAAAAAGGGAGAATGGATTAAAGGAAGATTTGTAGAGATAACAGCTAAGGTTTTGCTTGAATTAATGAAAAATAGGAATCTATCAGATGTCTATCAACAGGAGTACGAACGTGCAGTGTTAAGTTCACATAATAGAATAGTATAGAGCAGTGAAAATGAATGAAGTATACAAATCATCATGAATGACTCCCAGGAACATAATGAATTTAAAGAGAGGAATATGATATACATAATTATTCCATTCCTATAAAGCTTAAGGCAGGAAAAAAAACAAACAACAGATGTGCACACATTCTTATAAAAGTTCTTTTTTTTTTTTTTTTGAAAAAAAGGGAGAATGAGTGCATCATTGCAGAGGAAAGAAGAAATCATGTGATTTCAGTAGGCTGGCCACCTGCCGCAGACGTCTCTAGGCCAGGTGCCAGTCTGGCAGTTACGCTGTACCATGAACTCCAAGAAAGACATTGCACTGTGATATTTCCAACATCATGCATGACATCTCGGTGTCAAGGTGTACAAAAAGAAGATAACAGCACTGATTATCTAAAAGGAGTTTGCAGCTCAGAACATGTTGTGCACGTAAAACATGGGATCCAGATGCTATTCTAGGAAATTTTTCTGTCTCAGTGCCCCCATAGCTGGAAGCAGCATCATCAGTTTGGCTGGCTACTCCATGGCACTGAGCAAGGACTTGGGGCTCTATGTGAAGGGACTGATGCATCTGATGCTGACCTGCTTCAGTGATGCAAACAGAGGCCTACACTAATAAGCCAGAGATTAGTCCATTTACTGCTTAGTACATCTGTAAATGCCAAGCATGGGGCTGCTGTGTTTCAGTGTTCTCTTGATGGGCTAAAACTGGCTGCTGAGCCGACTCCAGTGTGCAAAAACAGACTTTAGCGTCTAACCTGCCTTTTAAAGGATGTGTGACTGAGAGCAACAAGTTTCACACAGAGGACCTGAGGCCTTTATTGCAGAAAAGGACTTATTTCAACAGCAAGTGAGCCTGGAAATTCCTCAGCTCCTGGGTCCTGGTTCTGGAATCTGTGTCAGACCTTAAACTGCTGCATTACCTACCAGAGAGCCTATGTAAACTCTTCTAGATTCTCGGAATCAGAGATTCAGAAGATGTGTCGGGTGATGTTTGGAAAATTCTTGAAAGAAATGAAGAACTGGGGTGGCGCTGTGACACAGCAGGTTAAAGCCCCAGACTGCAGTGCCGGCATCCCATATGGGCACCAGTTCAAGTCCCGGCTGCTCCTCTTCTGATCCAGCTCTCTGTTATGGCCTGGGAAAGCAGTAGAGGAAGACCCAAGTTCTTGGGCTCCTGCACCCACGTGGGAGACCCGGAAGAAGCTCCTGGCTTCGGTTCAGCTCAGCTCTGACCCTTGCGGTCATTTGGGGAGTGAACTAACATAATGGAAAGACCTCTTTCTTTCTCCGGCTCTGTCTCTCTCTGTAACTCTGTCTTTCAAATAAATAAAATAAATCTTAAAAAAAAAGAAAGAAATGAAGAACTCCCTCGTGTAAGGTATACTGAGATGGCCAACATCCTAGCGATGCATGGACAGAACACAGATGACCTGGAGTTCTTTCAACTGGCCAGCAAGGAGATGTTGCCCTGCTCTTCTGAGAGCCTGAGTGTCATCTTGTGCTGCTTGATCTACAGTGACATCAAGGAAAGGATCAAGGAATAGCCAATTTATACAGCAATAGCCTGATAAATTTGATCGTTCCTCAAGACCACATAACTTAACAAGTCAAAGATAGTAATAAAAAGTGCAGGCAGAATGCAACCTTGATGACTCTCTAGTATGTGGGAAGGACAGCTATGTGAAATCTACATGGTCACCATGATTCTAACATTAGTAATGGCAGTGGTATTTTCACTGGAGCCAGCTCTGAAGGGATCCCAGTGACCTTTTACCTGGACAGATTGTACAAGACCTGGTTATCACCTCTGTGACGTGGTCATTGGGAGGATGATTGGGATTGCCATTTTGAATACTCTTTATGCAGTTCTATCATCCCAACATCAAGACTTCTTGGAAAATGTTCCTTCACACAGGTACTGGGGACTGGGATTTCAACATACGAAATTTTTGGGAGTACACAATTTAGCACATAACAAATGACTATGAAAATTTAAGATGTGAATATATTTCATTTTAAAAACCCTCATAAAGTATAAATTGTATTGGTACTCAGGCTCAGAAGAGGAATACACTTCCAAAATATGAAGAATGATTCAAACAAAGCAGAGTTACTTCTATGGTATTTTCCTTTAAATGACTACCTGGGGAGCAATTCTAGGAAATTTCACCACTTTGAAAGTAGAAAAAAAGGTCAATACTAAGCACCTGCTCAGTGCATGGAGCATATTTGAGGGAAGAATTTATTTGTCATTTAATGTAATGGGAATTTTTTCAGAAACACATCTGGGTTACTCCTCTATTCTGAAGAAGGAACATGGATAATCATTTCATGTAAATATTTAATATTAATTTATTTTAAAATATATATGCCATACTTTATCGTTATATTATGGCTTTTGACAGATGAAACATTTTTGATTAACTTTTCAAATGCTTCTACAGCCATATTTTGAAATGCTACTTGCAATCAGGCAATAAACTGAAAGGCAACTAAAGAAGCCCAACACAGCTGCTGGAATAATCTTCCAAAGTGTTGTTTGGGGAACATCACTCCCTCTCTCTCTTAGAAAACTACAGTGACTTTCAACTTCCTTTTGTTCCAGACATGAACTTCTAAATATTTGCTCCATGGTTTGGAAAAATTCAAACCCACCTACAAAAACTGTTGTTTTCTTTGCCTGGTGACTCACAATCCAGTTTTCATTGTTAATTTTTGGCTCAAATATTTCTATGAAACAAAACCTTTTTTCATGAGCTAAAACCTGTCTTCCCACCAAAATCCCTTGATGCAACTTCCCATAACAAAATGTGTTTTTTTATAAAAAATGAACAAAGAAAATTTGTTTCCATCAAACCACTCCAATTAAGTCTGGAATTTAAACATTTTAAGACCTGGAGGAAGAGGCATTTGACCAGGTCTCATCTGCCTTTTCAAAAATGTAATCCTTAATATCGCTTCTCGGCCTTTTGGCTAAGATCAAGTATAAAAATGCAATCCTTATTAAAGTGAAGTTGCTCACTGGCTTGTTCTTATAAATACTTAAAACATTTTCTAGTAGTCAAAATATTTCATATTAACTGAAATTGTTATGGTCCACCTACCATATGTGGTTCAGTATTTTTATTTTTTGAAATGATAAAACACTTCATATTATTCACAAACACTGTTGTTAGATATAAATCTTCACAGAATTTTTGGGAGAAATTTTTCCATGTTTATCAAAAAACATTTATGACATTTCTATTTCAATGCAACAGTGAGTTGCACTGAACACAGTTGATAGAAGCATACAAAAATATGGATTTAGTTATATTAGCTGCAAATTTGTTTAATGCTGAAAATTATTCAATAGAAAATTAACATTTATTATTATTAAAGCTAGAAATGAGGTAGCTGTATGTATAGTGATAAAGTTTACTGGGTACCATAAAGCAAGCAAAGCTTGTATACAGAAAATGACATCATTTGTTCAAAATAATGCTAGTTAGTACTTGCTCCTTGGGAGAATACCTTTTCAGTTCCCAATTTCAAAAATAAGTGTCTATTATCCTTATAGTACAAAATATACTAGGAATCATCAAAAGTTCATGGGACATACATATTATAAAAATATGAATTATTCCAAAATATTTTACACCAACATAAACATATTTTACTTGCAGTTTTTTCCACACACCTTTTGAAGTCTGCCTGCAGAAGCAGATGTGGCTTACTTACATGGAGAGAGTCAGGCTGAAGGTGCATAGACATGGATGGTGAAGGATGGAGAGAGGGAGAAAGGGAATATCATTATACTCTCACAATTGTATCTACAAAGCACATTGAACTTGTTAAAAACCAATTAAACTAAAATTAAAAATGTTTAAATGCAAGGAAAAAAATAAGTGAGGGTTAGGCAAAAGGTCAGGATGGGAGAGAGATAAAGAAGACAGGAAAGAAAAATGCTGCGGAGGAACTGGAAGATATGGCAGACAAAGTGGAAGAGGAGGGGTGAAGGTGCAGAAAAACAACAAAAATGAGAGCAATGGCAAACAAGAAGAAAGAAGGGAAAAAAGGAGATGCGTCTAATAAATAAGCAAAGAAGCTGCCTCTGAAAGAATGAGCTCTGTTTCTGATAGAATGTGGCCATCTGAATTGTCTCATTTGTTCTGTAAGACTCTCCTGAGGGCTGGTGCTGTAGCATGGCAGGTAAAGCCACTATCTGCAGTGGCAGCATCCCATATGGGTGCCAGTTTGAGTCCTGGCTGCTCCACTTCTGATCCAGCTCTCTGCTACAGCCTGGGAAAGCAGTAGAAAATGGCCCAAGACCTTTGGGCCTCTGTACTCATATGGGTGACCCAGAAAAAGTGCCTAGCTCCTAGTTTTGCATTGTCACACCTCTGGTCGATGCAGTCAGTTGGAGAGTAAACCAGTGCACAGAAGACCTTTCTTTCTCTGCCTCTCCTTCTCTCTGTGTGTAACTATGATTTTCAAATAAATAAATATTTAAAAAAAAGACTCTTCTTGGAAAATGTGGAATTACATGGGCAATTATTAGTGAAAGAAAAAGAAAATTTATAATCAAGAATTCACAAGTTAACATTTAGAATGACTTTTCTTCTTTCTTGTGATAGGCATGTTCATTTTTTTTTAAGAATTATTTTATTTGAAAGTCAGAGTTACACAAAGAGAGAATGAGAGGCAGAGAGAGAGAAGGTTTCTATTCCACTGGTTCACCCCCCAAATGACCGCAACGGCCAGAGATGAGCTGATCCAAAGCCAGGAGCTTCTTCCGGGTCTCTCATGTGGGTTCAGGGGCCCAAAGACTTGGGTTATCTTCCACTGCTTCTCAGGCCATAGCAGAGAGCTGGATCAGAAGAGAAGCAGCAGAGACTTGAACCCGCGTCGATATGGGATGCAGGTGCTGCAGGCTAGGGCTTTAACCCTCTGTTCATTATTTTGACTGTGGTGATGAGCGCATACTTATGTTAAAACATATGATCCTCTGCCTGCGGTGCCAGCACACCGGGTTCTAGTCCCAGTCGGGGTGCCAGATTCTGTCCCGGTTGCCCCTCTTCCAGGCCAGCTCTCTGCTGTGGCCCGGGAGTGCAGTGGAGGATGGCCCAAGTGCTTGGGCCCTGCACCCACATGGGAGACCAGGAGAAGTACCTGGCTCCTGGCTTCGGATCAGCGTGGTGCGCCAGCCGCAATGCGCCAGCCGCAGTGGCCATTGGAAGGTGAACCAACTCAAAAGGAAGACCTTTCTCTCTGTCTCTCTCTCTCACTGTCCACTCTGTCTGTCAAAAAAAAAAAAAAACATATTGAATCAACCATATTAAACACAGAAGTTTTTAAATATATCAATTTTACTTTAAAAAAGCTATTTTTAAAAACTTCTGAAAAATCCTCACCTGCATAGGGAGGTGTTGCTTCAACTCTTAGCTCTGTACGGAATAAACAATTTGTTTCAAATATATACCAATGTAGAAACTGCCATTTTTACGTTAATATATGTAGCTGATAAAAAGGTAGAAATATTTTTTAAGAAATTTTCATTAGTTTGAAAAATACTCTGTCAAGAATTCCTATATCTTGGGTAAAATGGTGAGCTCCTTTCTGCTCTGAAGTCCACATTGGGAGCAAGACCACACCTTTAGAGGATCTCTTTATTACAAACAAATTCCTTTTTCCTACCATTCATGGACTCCACAGACTGGCTGCTGCAACCCTTAGAAAGCCAAAGTTCACGAAAAAGAACAGCATTCAACAAATCCTGCCTAGGATTAGCATCCGTAGAAAGGATCCTGGTGTGTGGAAAAGTCTGACTAATCATCACCTCTAAGGAAACCTCTGAAGCATGCCTTACAAGTCTTGAAGTCATGTAGGAAAAGGTGGATGAGGCCAATCTAACTGAAGAAATTCCTCTGAAAATATTATTCTATGGTCGGTTGGCCAGAAGACATGTGGCGTGAGGTGGGGTGGGGAGGGGATTTGAACAAACTTGAACACGGTAACGTGATGCAGGGACTGAGGCAACAGCCTCACTGCTTCAGGATTTGAACATTTAAAACCTTGAAAAAAACACCCTGAAGAACAGTGGAGACCATTATCAATGATGAGGCAGACACTATTAAAAAGTTGCACAGAACTTCTGCAAACTATATGATACCTGTTATCCACAAGCCAATTTGAGTCCAGGGTTGAACTTCATGACCATGGTAATTTTTTTTTGAAGGCAACATTCATGATACATCCAGAACTCTGTGACTAGGTACAACCATTGTGGTGCAGTGAATTAACCCAGCACTTGTAATTCCAGCATCCCATATCAGAGTGTCAGTTTGAGTCCTGGCTGCTCTGCTTCTGATCCATCTCCCTGCTAATTACATGGGAAAGCATAGATTATAGTGTAATTACTTAGTCCCTGCCACCCACATGGATGACCTGGATGGAGTTCCTGGCTCCAGGCTTCTTTCCTGACCCAGCTCCGGCTTTTACGGGCATTTAAGAAGTGAACCAGCAGGTAGAAGATCTCTCTGCTTGTATGTCTTCCAAATAAGTAAATCTTTTTTTAAAAAAAAATTTCTACAACTGGAAAAGTCTCACTTATACCCTTGCCTTTTTGCTATGTAATCTTTCCCATCTTCCCTAAGCAGGTCAGCCCATTTCCTCATTTTCACCACAATCCAGAGCATGATATTTGAATCTGCATCTCACTTGTCCTGTAAGAACTGTCAAGGCTTCCATAAAGATTGTCCCAGAAGAAGGTCTGGATGTCAAAGAGAAGATTATCATGACATGTCCACCTCCCTTAGAAGCAGGAGTGAATGCTTAAGAAACTTAAAGAAGAGAATATACTTAACTCAAGAAAAAGCGAATCACACAGCCTGCATAACAGTGGCCCCATGATCCAACAATGACAGTACAACTGTAATTGAACTCTAGATCTTTTTTTTTTTTTTTTTGGACAGGCAGAGTAGACAGTGAGAGAGAGAGAGAGAGAGAGAGAGAGAGAGAGAGAGAAAGGTCTTCCTCTTTCCGTTGGTTCACCCTCCAATGGCCGCTATGGCCGGCACGCTGCTGCCAGTGAACCGTGCTGATCCAAAGCCAGGAGCTAGGTGCTTCTCCTGGTCTCCCATGGGGTGCAGTACCCAAGCACTTGGGCCATCCTCCACTGCACCCCCGGGCCACAGCAGAGAGCTGGCCTGGAAGAGGGGCAACCAGGACAGAATCCGGCGCCCCAACTGGGACTAGAACCTGGTGTGCTGGCGCCGCAGGCAGAGGATTAGCCTATTGAGCCACGGCGCTGGCCTGACCTCTAGATCTTAACAGTGCAGAAGTTAATCATGCCCTGGGACCAAATCCCAGAGGGGGAGCAGGAAAGTGTGATCTGAACTACCTCAGGATTTTTGTAACACATGTTACAGGTTAAGATCATGAAAACTCTCTCTGGCGAAGCGTGAGTGAGAATATACTCAGAAGATCCCCTCACTTTGAAAGAAATTGAGGCTCCCAGAAGCAGCAGCAAAAAAAAAAAAAAAAAAAAAAAAAAAACACGGTAAGTGTAGAGTTTCAAACAGAGAGCAAACCAAAGGGCTTTCTAAATAATAAATTGTCCAGAAGAATGCAGGAACTTCGAAGAGGCCTGGACAATTAACTTTGTAGTAAATATATCACATCAATTATCAGAGTGCCTAAGTTCCCTAATTGTTCCAGTTCCTGACTCCAGCTTTTAGGTAATGCAGACCCTAAGAGGCCAGAGTAACAGCTCAAGTCATTGAGCCCCTGTCACCACATGGGAGACCTGGATTGAGCTCGTCTCTCCCTGGTTTGGCACCGGCTTCAGTCCTGCTCTGGCCCAGGACTATTTAGGACACTCTAACCAGCACATAGAAGTCTGTTTTCTCTCTCTCTCCTTTCTCATGCTCTGCCTTTCAAATAAATAAACCTTTAAAAAATAGTAAGTAGATAAAGACACCAAAAATACTTAGTGTTCAGGATGGATGGAAGGGAGTTATACTGGTTTTACCAAATCAAGACAGAAAAAAGTGGAGGTCTGCCTACTCTGACACACGCCTCCCACATGAGAGTCTTAAGGCTTTGAACCATATGAACTACCACCCCCTAGTACATTATGTAACTTGCATGACACTGTTCCATTTGCTTAGATTAATATAGGTGACCATGTTCAAAGTAAAGCAAACTTCACATGTTTCTGCTTCATGCAAAATAGTCTTCGTGTGTGTGTGCAAGTATTAAAGGGAGAAATGTGTCTAAATGTATGTCTGAAGAATACATAGTGTCTAAAGCATTAATATATTTTTGAAATAATACATCCTATACTCTGAGTTACATCAACTTCTAATTAGCTTATTTTGCTTTATTACATTAAAGCATAAACTATAAATGCCAAATTATTTTGGCATTTGGGAAGTGAACAAGGAGATGGAAGATCTCTGCCTGTCTGTCTTTCTCTGATTCCACTTTTCAAATAAATAAATAAATTTTCAAAAGTTTATGGGAAGTGGAGTTAAAGGATAAATTTTTAAAACAAATTTTAAGAATTAAGATATATAATATGGCTAAATCAAAATTTTAATCTTTTGGTTGTTTTTATTTTGAACATTTTGGACGACAAACACTATAATGGATAAAGTCGTTTAGGGGTAGTCAAAAAAGTATAGAAAGAAACTTCAAAGGTACTGTGAAAATGTCATTATATGGAGCAGGAACGATGAGGGATTGAGCTTTGTTCATGGTGGATAAGACAGCAGTTCAGGATAAACTGCCAACCAAAGGGACACCATCTCTTGGAAGGAAATACTCTCTTCTCCGATAACTCACATACCCATTCCTTTTTGCTTCATTCTCTAAATTAGTTTTTGTATCTACCTCTTCCCTACCTTCTCTTGCCTCACTCATTTGATTCCCTCTACATATATACTCCAGGCAACACAGTATCTCATCATATAAATGGAAGCGCAAAATTAAGTTTCAATCTATACCTAGTTATTCTAAAGAATTAAAGAATCCTAGATCCTTATAAAAAATTTCGAAGATGGAAAAGCAATTCTTGGGGAAGGTAGAAAGGGAAAAAAGGACATTGTTGGCTGACGCCACAGCTCACTTGACTAATCCTCCGCCTGCGGTGCAGGCACCCCAGGTTCTAGTCTCGAAGGGGGCACCGGATTCTGTCCCAGTTGCTCCTCTTCCAGTCCAGCTCTCTGCTGTGACCTGGGAGTGCAGGGAAGGATGACCCAGGTCATTGGGCCCTGCACTCCATGGGAGACCAGGAGGAAGCACCTGCCTCCTGGCTTCAGATTGGCACAGTGCGCTGGCCGCAACATGCCATCCGTAGCAGTCACTTGGGGGGTGAACCAACAGAAAAAGGAAGACCTTTCTCTCTGTCTCTCTCTCTCTCTCACTGTCTAACTCTGCCAGTCCAAAAAAAAAAAAAAAAGGAACATTGCTAGGATGTATTTTTTCTGAATATATTTGATTATATATACTATTTATATCATTTAAAATTATTTGTTTAAATTGGCAATAGAAAAATAATAGAACTTTGCTATCCCAGAAACACACCAAAAGGAAAAGGAAAGGAAGGAAGAGAGATAGAGAGATAGGCTGTGTCAAATATTTGTACCTTGCATTTCTGTTGGCCATGGAGTATTTTTTATAAGATTTATTTACTTATTTGAAATTCATAGTTACAGAGAGGCAGAGGCAGAGAGAAAGAGAGGTCTTCCATCCACTGGTTCACTCCCCAGATGGCCGTGATGACCAGAACTGCACCAGTCCAAAGGCAGGAGCCAGGAGCTTCTTTTCAGTCTCCCACATGTGTGCAGGGGCCCAAGCACTTGGGACATCTTCCATAGCTTTCCCAGGCCATAGCAGAGAGCTGGATCGGAAGCCAAGCAGCTGGAACTCAAAACAGTGCCCATACGGAATGCTGGCATTACAGGTGGCAGCTTTATGTGCTACACCACAGAGCTGGCCCAGTCATGGAACTTATTAAAGACTCATTTAATTTATTTGAAAGGCAGAGTTACAGAGAAAGAGAGAGAGAGAAATTTCCATCCTCTGGTTCACTCCCCAAATGGCCGCAAGGGCAAGAGCTGAGCTGATCCAAAGCCAGGAGCCAGGAGCTTCTTCTGAGTCTCCCAAGCACTTGAGCCACCCTCTACTGCTTTTCCCAGGTGCAGCAACAGGGAGCTGGATTCGAAGTGGAGCAAACCAGCACCCATATGGGATGCCAGCACTGCAGGTGGCAGCTTAATCCTCTATGCCATAGCACCCGCCCTGGCCATAGAGATTTTGGAAAGCTGATTATTGGAACATTGCTAAGAAAAGTGATTAGTGAAAGTAAGACACCAATTGCAAATGATAAAGCAAACAGCACTGTTGTGAATTGTCTTCCATTTTAAAAAAATGAGAAAAAAGAACTTGTGTGAACTCAGAGTTCTCTAGAGAACCATAACCAACAGGAAATATGTACATACACATACACTTGTATATATGTATGTGCAGGAATTGGCTCACACACTATGGAAGTTATGTCCATTGCTTGCTGTATGGGCCAGCAAGTTGGAGAACAAGGCCATCTGCTAGAGAATTCCCTCTTGCTAAACGCTGATTTTTTGTTCTATTCAAGCCTTCAAATGATTGGAGAAAGCCCACCCAAATATACAAGGAAATCTAGCACTGTCAAACGTTACTTGTTCAAATGTGAATCTCACCCAAAAACATTCTCCATGTGACACAAAATCAACTGCCACAGCACTTCTTCGAAAAAATAATTATTTTTAAAAGACAAACCAAAACAGAAGGCGGACATTCAGCCTAGAACTTAAGACATCATTTGAAGGCTGGCACTGTGGTATATTAGAGTAAGCCTCTGCCTGTGGGGCCAACATCCCATATGGGTGCTGGCTTGTGTCTCAACCACTCCTCTTCCCATCCAGCTCTCTGCTGTGGCCTTGGAAAGCAGCAGAAGACGGCCCAAGTGCTTGGCCTCTGCACCTATGTGGAAGACCCAGAGGAAGCTCCTGCTTCTGGCTGTTGTGGCCACTTGGGGAGTGAACCAGCAGACGGGAGACCTTTCTCTCTGTCTCTCCCTCTTTCTGACTATAACTCTACCTCTCAAATAAATAAAAATAAATTTTAAAATCTTTTTTAAAAAGACATCATTTGAAACTTCCACTTGCCGTATAGGAGTGCCTGGGTTTGTCACAGCTCTGTTCCTGATTCTACATTCCTATGAATGTATACCCTGAGAGGTAGCAGGTGATGGCTTAAGTATTTGGGTCTCTGCCATCCACGTGGGAATTTTGGATTAGGTTCCTGGCTACTGGGCAGGAGTGGAGTGAACTAGCAGATGGAAGATCCGTCGATCTTTTTCTCCCTCTGTCACTCTGCCTTTCAAAAAAATAAATAAAAGTTTTTAAAAATCATACAAAGTTTTGTAGTCATATGATAAAAGATGTATAAAAGATCTTTGTGAAAATGTTCTTTTCATCTCACTCTGACTTCTGTTACAGTTGGGAACTGATTGTTTATAGATTTAATGCATAATCACCAGTTCTGCAGTAGTCGAATTGCCTCTTCCCTATTTTACCTTTTTCTTCCTTTCATTCTTTTTAACATTTTCCTGGAGTAAACCCTCAAATAATCCCCTTAACTCAAAATCTGCATAACATTAAGCTTTCTGAGTCCTGCCTATTGGAAAATATCTTTATTTTGCCATGTAGTTAGCAATTTGGCATTCCTTTTTTTTAAAAAAAAAGAATTATTTATTTTTCTGAAAAGCAGAGTGACAGAGACAGAGGAAGGGACACAGAGAATAAGCTCTTCTATCTGCTGGTTTGTTCCACAAACAGCCACATAAGCCGGAGCTGGACCAGGCTGAAGCCAGGAACCTGAAATCCCATGCAGGGTCCCAAGCACCTGGGCCATCATTTGCTGCCTTTCAAGGCATACTAGCAGGAAGCCAGATTGGAAGTAGAGCAGCCAGTGGCTACACCACAACACTGGCCCCTTGGCTTTACTGCCAAGCCATACTCCTTAATAGAGAAAAAAAATTCAAGTTCTGGAAATCATTGATCAAGCTGCAAGCTATTCACCATTATATAGGTGACTTGTACACACCTAAACTCAAGTGTTAGACCAAATAATGCCTTTAGGAAGGCTATAACACTCAGAATCTGTGAATATGTTAACTTTAAAGCAAAAGACAGGGCTGGTACTGTGGCATAGCAGGTAAAGCTGCCGCCTGCAGTGCCAATATCCCATGTGGGCACCAGTTCGAGTCCCGGCTGCTCCACTTCTGATCCAGCTCTCTGCTATGACCTGGGAAAGCAGTAGAAGATGGCCCAAGTGCTTGGGCCCCTGCACCCTACGTGGGAGTCCCGGAATAGGCTCCTGGCTTTGAATTGGCACAGCTCCAACCATTGCGGCCATCTGGGGAATGAACCAGAGGATGGAAGGCCTTTCTCTCTGCATTTGCCTCTCTGTAGCTCTGCCTTTGAAATAAATAAAATAAATCTTAAAAAAAAAAAAAGCAAAGGGCATTTTTCAGTTGTAATGAGATTATGGATTTGGGAATAGGAAGATTAGCCTAAATTACTCAAGTGGGTTAAATCTAATCACATGAGCCCTTAAAAAGCAGACAATTTCTCTGGCTGAAATAAGAAAAGATGCAGCAAGAGAAACCAAAATTGAGGAGGATTAAATGTGCCCTTGTTGGTTTGAAGACAGAAGACGACATGATGAGGAATGCAGATGGCTTAAGGAGTGACTTCCAACTGACTGACAGTCAGCAAGGAAATGAGATATTTAGCCTTACCAACACACAGAATTGAATTCTGTCTAAAATGCAGATGAGCTTGGAAGTGGGTTCTTTCCCAGACTCCCAGTAAATGTTCAGTTGGCTTATATCAACCAAGAAAATGTTGAAGCTCAGCCAGACTCCAGATGCTCAGAGCTGTGTGATGATAAAGGTGTACTGCTTTCGATGGCAGCCATCGAAAATCAATACACCAAGACTTCATCAGAAGAATCTGGAAACTTCAAGAATAACAACAGCAAACAGAAAATACAATGGCAAGGAAAATGAAAAATACTTCCCAAGAAGATATAGTAATTCTGCTAATTGGCACTTTGCCCTCTAGAGGATGCTGCAAGTTGTCCCTCTTGAAAGAGATGGAGATCACTGTGACAGAGGTTTGAAATGTGAGGTAATTACATTGCAGAAAAGAATGGAAGAGTAGGTCAGTGGAGAGAACGGAACTCTAGGAACATCTTAAATGGAGTCCTCAGTGAGTGCAAAAGAGAATTCTGACACTGGCTAAATCTTCACCATTATTCAGGTGAAGAGTTCAGGGGTTGAAGAGTTCAGGTCTTTCTATCCATACTTCAAATGGTCACTGAGTTAGCATACCCAGTAAAAGCTGTGACCCTGAACAAGGCTACTTTCTGAAGCTGAGACAATTTCTTTAGGGATTTATTTCTGGCAGTGTTTACAGTAGCGAGTAGGAGCTTTATTTCAGAAAGCAGATATTGAGATCACAATATACCATGCATTACATGGTATTTACATTAGCAAATCATCCCCACATACTGTGTTGGGTGGCCAATATGTTAATAAACATATCCCAAATCCATGACTTATTAATGCATAAATTTACCCAATTAACAGATACTTCCTGGGGCCGGCGCTGTGGCTCAGTGGGTTAAAGCCCTGGCCTGCAGTGCCGGCATCACATATGGGTACTGGTTCTAGTCCCAGCTGCTCCTCTTCCGATCCAGCTCTCTGCTGTGGCCTGGGAAAGCAGTAGAAGATGGCCCAATTGCTTGGGCCCCTGCACCCGCATGGGAGACCCGGAAGAAGCTCCTGGCTCCTGGCTTCGGATCAGCTCAGCTCCAGCCATTTCGGCCATCTGGGGAATGAACCATCGGATGGAAGACCTCTCTCTCTCTCTGCCTCTCCTCTCTGTGTAACTCTGACTTTAAAATAAATAAATACATCTTAAAAAAAAACAGATAGTTCCTTTATTAACTACCAAAATGTTCTAGGTACTATGTGCTTTCTTACATAGTTAAATACATATTTTATAAGAATTTTGTCTTTGTCAATTTAATGACACTTTTTTTTATATCCCAGCATTTGGTCTATCTTGATGAACATATTCTGTGCAGTTCTAAGAGTGTGTGTTCTAGACTTGTGTGGTATCAATTATGTCAATTAGTGTTCAGATTTTCTAGATCCTTACTAATTTTTTTCTGGTTGTTCCATTGCCGAGAGTTAACATCTCTAACTGTGACTACAGAATTATAAATTTCTCCCATTAATTCAGTCAACTTTTGTTTGGATGTTATGCTGTGCATGCCAAAACATACCAAAGGTTTAGCTAAATTTTACACACAAAAAAAATTGGAAATACTTTCTCTGTCAGACTTCCTTCTAGGGTATTCTCTTTTTTAAAAGATTTTCTTTATTTATGTGAAAGGCAGAGTTACAGAAAGAAGGGGAGACACACAGAGATCTTTCATCTACTGCTTCACTCACCAAATGGCCGCAATGGCAGGGCCAAAAGAGGCTAAAGTCAGGAGCCTGGAACTCCACCCAGGTCTCTCACGTGGGTGGCAGGGACCCAAGTATTTTGTCCACGTTTTGCTGCTTTCTCAGGTGCATTAGCAGGAATGGGATCAGAAGTGGAGCAGCTTCAACTCAACCCAGCAACTCAATATGGGATGTTGGCATGGCAGGCAGCTTAATAACTCACTGCACCACAATGCTGGCCTGATATTCACTTTCTATTTTCCAGTAATTTTAGTTGCCTTGACCATTGTGCTCCAGTTATTCAGATATATAAACTCACGGGTTTTTCTTTTTGTTTTAAAGATTCTATTTATTTGAAAGACAGAGTTACACAGAGAGAGGTAGAGACATAGAATGAGGTCTTCCATCTGCTGGTTCACTCCCCAAATGGCTGCAACGGCCAGAGCGGAGCCTATCCAAAGCCAGGAGCCAGGAGCTTCTTCCAGATCTCCCATCTAGGTGCAGGGTGCCAAGGGCTTGGTACATCTTCCACTGCTTTCTCAGACCACAGCAGCTGGATTGGAAGAGGAGCAGCTGGGACTAGAACCAGCGCCCATATGGGATGCCAGCACCACAGGTGGCAGCTTTACCTTCTATGCCACAGCGCCAGCCCCAATGAACTCATGTGTTTTCTGAAGGAATATTTGCTACTGGTTTCTTTGGAGAAGAGTTGGAGTGAAATTTATAATGTGTGTTTGTAACAAAGGTGCAGGGTCCTTCCAAGAGCAGACATAGCTTGCCTTTCAATCAAGGGCCTCTGGGTCTGTGAACTGACTTATTTTTGAAAGTGTGTAAGAGACTGTGGTGCTCAAATCAAGATTTTGTATACCAGACTTAAGATAATTTTGTAGACTGCCTATTTGTTTCATTTGTAGGGAGTCACCCACTTCCAAAGAGCTCTATGGTCAAAGATATTATTTCTTATAAATTAGTGCTGTCTTTTCCTAGTTCCTAGTTTCCTATTGTCTTTAACAATTAAGCAGAGCCACTTAGCCCCTGATCTTCTGGGGATACGTCATCCTCATTGAAATTAAGGAACCCATCTCATTGCTGACATCCCTTCCTGTCACATCTAGCCTGCAAAACAGACCAATTACAGAGATTTTCAGGGTTGTAGGCAATATTTTCAGTGATATTAATGCTTGAATGAAGGAAGTATCCTCTTGGACTTCTAACAGTACATACTGGGAGATAAGTTTGTAGATTGCATTTGATAATTTCAATACAACTCTTCTGTCTCCATAAATGTTTGGAATTCCTTCTTTGCATTGTGCTAGAGAAGTTCTGGATCTCAGTCTCATTAAACAGAAGCATTGAGCCCAAGTTCAGTCAGTGAGTCAACTGAGCCACCACCACGAGCTAACACATTAAAATTGAAATGTCCCATAAGTAATATTAATAAATTTGGTTGGGATCTAGAGTTATAGTCTGCTTTCCTTGGTCTAACTCATTAAAATCCATTCATATATATGTTTTCCTGGCTTTCAATGATGTGTATTGACAGTCTTTTAATTCCTTTGATAGATAGGTTATTTCCTCCTGGCTCATGTTGTATAATGGTTGGCTCTCGAGTGATTATTCTCAATTTGTGTTGAGTTTGCTCTCCAAGAGGTATTTGAAAATTTTTAGAGATATTTTAGATTGTGTAGCTGGGGGGAGGTCCTAGTGTCTAGTGGCTACAGACAAAGGATTCTGCTAAATATCTTAAGAAATTCAGTACAGATCCTTGTAACAAAGAATTATCCAGTCCAAACATAACTGTGCTAAGAATGAGAAGACTAATACTGGAAATGCTGACTTAAAAAAATTTTATTTATTTGAAAGGCAAAGTTACAGATAGGGAGAGGGAGAGAGAGAGAAAAAAAGAGAGAGAGAGAGATCCTCCATCTGTTGGTTCTCTCTCCAAATGGCCACAACAACCAGTAGCCCAGAAGTCCATCCCATTCTCCACCAAAGTGTGTGAGGGCTATGTACTTGGGCCATCATCCACTGCTTCCCAAGTACATCAGCAAGGAACTGGATAGGAAGCAGTGCAGTCAGTATTCAAACCATCTCGCCAACATGGGATGCAGGCATCTCAAGCAGCAACTTAACCTGCTACACCACAACGTCTATCCAGTGTCTTCCCAGTGTGCATCTTGGGAGGCAGCAGATGATAACTGAAGTACATGGGTCACTGCCAATCATGTGAGAAACTTGGGTGCAATTCCTGGTTCCTTGCTTGGGTCTGGCCCAGCTGTTACTATTGCAGGCATTTGGCGAGTGAATCAGTGGATGGAAGATATATCTCTATACCTCTCTCTGGCACTCTTTCAAATAAAAGTAAATAAACAAGAAAGCAAATAATTTTTTTAAAATATGCTAGTATAAAGATATTCAACTGCTCAGTCTAGCACTACTATAAAATAAAGGAGCAAAAACAATAAAAATTATGGAAAAATTATCATCAATAAAGTCTACAAAATGTCAGAATTCTAAACCAAACCTGTAAAACAAGACCTTAAGGGATCCTAAGAGTTATACTTGTGTCTCTTGACTTCATGTGGATAGATTCTCCACCAATGAGCCTTTACTTAGAAGTACTAATCCTGGAGCATGAGGAAGCCAGAGAAGGAGAGACAAAGGAAAACTGGATGTAAGAAAATGGCAATGAGAGTATCAGCTTCCTGAGGATTCACAGAACTGCTAAAGTATTTCTGGAACAATACACAAGAAAGCATTAACAGTGAAAAATTTTAGGGAAGGAGATTAGCTGTATGGACAATCATGACTACTACTTTTCATTTTGTATCTTTCTCTATTTGAGGCTTTTTCAGCAAAAAAGAATGCACTTTATATTTTTAAACAATTTCATAATGATAAACATAGTGGAAGAGATTTACTGAGAATATGGAGAATGTTTTTGAGGATATATGTAACTTCAGAATTACTAAAAATTTGATGAAATTAACAAATTACAGTTTCCTAAGGGAACTATGGAATAGCCAATATAAAATATATTTCACTTCCAGACTGTAAAATCCTATTTTTTAAACAGTTTCATGAAACCTTTAATTTTATTGGAAGAATTAGGTTCACATCACAATTTAGAAACACCTGGCTGCAAATCAGACATCATATATACTCAATAATAAAAGTCCAAGCCCCCCTCTATCAACCATAAATATGAGCACAAACACAAGGGCTAGATGTAGCCTAAGTAATCGCTGAAATTCTAACTGCTTCCTTTCTTAGGCTCTAGAATTAAGGATGCTGCCCATGAGTAGTACCTTCAGAGACAGATTTCAATTAGAAAACAAATGAGTTCGTGCGGAGGTACTTTTCTCAAATACTAAGGTTTAGGTGTATTTCAGCTAAAAAAAACCTTTTGTCTCTTCCTGAATGTATTGCTTTGGAAAAATTATCCTGAATGCAATCATATATTAAAGAGAAATTTTCTTTTAATGCTGTTGACAAGAAGTGACCTGGAGCTTTGCCAAAGTAATTCCATTGGCCTTTCTCTTTTAAGAAATCTACATTCCACCCAAAGCATCTGTAGGCTACAGAATATTATCAGACAACTAATACATCCCAATCAGACAGAATTTATTTATAGACAACGTTCTTTTTGCAATGTTAGATGCCTCATTAACTTGATTCAGCTTGTGCATAGCAAAAATATTCCCTCCCTCTTCAGATTTTTGATAGAGTGAATTATAATTTCTTGTCTCACTCATTATAAACCTTTAGTTTGGAGGACGTTTCAGAAATGTGTAGTGCCACTTATGTGGATCCTGGGTTACTAGTCTTGGATAAATTATGTACTTTATTTGTTTTTCCTTGTGAGGAAGTAAAATGGTAGAATGACCATTCTTATTTCTTCCTTTACATGTAAAATAAGTTAAATTCTAATTTTTCCATAAACCTCCTCTGAGGAAAAATGAAATGTGAATTTGTACATGAGTAGATTTCCTTAATGTTAAGAATAAGGGGGTATGGGTGACAAAATTGGGGTTTTAAGCATCCAGGTGCCTTAATAATTCAACTTACTTTTAGATTATGTTTATCTAAGAACAAAGCCAAGAAGACTCTGTGCAAAATGAGCACATAAAACTCCCATATGATGAATCACTTATCCAAATTTTGAAATTTCATTTTGAATATCACTGTGCAATTTTGAGTTGCATGCTGTTTTAATTTGGTTTGCACTTCGATGAGTGTAGGGGGAAAGGATTCTCTTTCCAAATCTTCTACTACAACCCTTTCAGATTTATCATTTTAAAAATTAGGCTTAACAGGGAAAATATGTTCATTAAAATATAGATTATAGATTATACTCCTCTTAAATTCAACATTCTGTGTTTCTAATGAGTTATACACAAAGAGATGAGTATTTAATTATTTATGTAAAGTACCCACAAATTATACTGGGAAATGTTTTCACTTTTTGATTCAAATAAAATAGGAATATTATGAAGAACAAAAAAACAATTAAATTTCAGCTGTAATATTTTAAATCTATTATTTTATAATTTTATTAAGCTGCAGCAATACTAAAGTATACCACATATAAAATTAGCCAGTACATATTGCTTTTATTGTTTGCCAACTGATGGAAAACATGATTAGTATCTTGTGGCTCTGACACTATCACAATTATTTTAATTAAAGTTTAATCATGTACCAAAGAAAGTGGTTTTGCAGCTGAGTATGACCACTTGAAACTATGTAGCACAACTATGAACACATTAAGCTTTAGGACTTGTTTCTAGTCAAGGAAAGATATGGAAAATCTTTGCATTCTGCCACATAGAAAAATTGTCTCTTTTTATATGTGTTCTGAGTAAACTTCTGTTTAGTAGAAAGGATTGAAAAGAAAAACCTAAATACAAATGTTTTATATTATCAAAAAACATATTTTGAAAATTCTCCAACCATAAAGCACTTTTATCCATTAAAGACCATGATGTGAACTAAAACTTTTTTTCCCTTCTAGATCATAAGGAAGTCCTGAATCCACACTGTTTCATAAACAGTAAAACTGAGAATTTAGGCACAGTGCTATGACCTACATCTGACAGACAGAACGCTTTTCTTTGTAAAAGGAAAAGAAATGGAGAATTGAAGGCATTGAAAATTAAGACAGAACTCCTAACTTGTTCTAGCTTATGCCAAATTGTATGGTTTTAGCATAGGCGGCTGGCCTGGTGATGAGCTGTCTCTTTCAGAATACATATATGGAATGTTATTTGTGAGCTATTTTCTTGGTTCTAGAGAAACTTCAAGTTTACCTGATGATGAAGCTCTGAGGCTTCAGGGTACATATGGCATGCCCAAACTAACGACCACCCTCTATTCTAATCAGAGTTAAAGTCAGCTGTGGGAGGTTGCCACCCTTGAATGGTTTATAATCAGCTTGAGACATGAAACTGAGTCATTTCTGGAAGTGTGGGGGCAGCTCTTTCACTCTTTTCAGTACATGAATGCCACCATAAAATAAGATTAAATGCTCTAGGGTTTTCCCCGCTGCTTCCCTTCCCTATTTGTTAACTTTCCATGGCGTGTGGGCTCATAGTGTATTTATGTTTTCTCAGCTTCAAATTATGTCACAATTTGCATGGAAGAGTCTGCTTTGCCATACTCCTAAAATAGGACATCATCACATTATTTTAAAGAAATGGACGCCTTAAATATAAATGTTTAAAAATGATGCCTTTCTTGATGCCCCAATCCATTCAATGTCATCTCTTGGGAGGTTACATGAGAGCTTCTTTCGCACTGTCTAAAGGTAGCTGTGAACTTGTCTTCTCAACTGCTGGTATTGGGAAATCACATTGAAATTATAGACTTTCTTTCCAGTCTCTAAATTTCAAGCCATACTTTTTTATTTTCCTCTTTTAAAAGTATTTTTGGTGTCCTAAATTATGGATGCATATTTTCCAGAATTCTAGAGATTTATCTTTCTTGAGTGATGATTCCCTTGAATGTTGAAAGACCTGTCCTACTTAAGTTGCTCTTGCCTTGAACTTCAAACATTATCCAGAGTAACTTCAAAAAGGCAAAAAACAGAAATGACTGTGTTAGTCTGGATGTCACACACCAAAAGGCAACTGATTTGCACCTAGCAAACTGAAATTATTCAGTTTATCAATATAATACAGCAGTATATGTATGTAAAGATATACCATAAAAAGGTACTTTTTTAAAAAAGATTTATTTATTTATTTGTAAGGCAGAGTTACAGAGAGGCAGAGGCAGAAAGAGAGAGGTCTTCTATCCACTGGTTGACTACCCAGATGGCCGCAGCTATGCCAACACAAAGCCAGAAGCCAGGAGCTTCTTCCTGGTCTCCCATGTGGGTGCAGGGGCCCAAGGACTTGGGCCATCTTCTGCTGCTTTCCCAGGCCATAGCAGAGAGCTGGATCAGAAGAGGAGCAACTGGGACTCAAACCGGCGCCCATATGGGATGCCAGCACTGCAGGCAGCAGCTTTACCCACTATACCACAGCTCTGGCCCCAAAAAGTTACTTTAAAATCTTTTATCTACTGTAGACACAGTCATTTATGCACGCTGCTGTTGTCAGAATGACATGCCACAATGAACAAACGTGTTGGCTTCACACTGGGTAGGATGGTGGTAGTTCTTACTGTGGTAAAAAAAAAAAAGACAAAAGGCTTTCTCTCAGTTCCAAGATTCTCTTGTCTTTCTATTTATCCATTTGAAACTCAGAGATACTGACAGAGAGGTAGAGACAGAGAGAATCTTCCATCTGCAGTTTACAACCCCAGGTGGCTGCAACAACGAGGGCTGGGCAAGGCTGAAGCCAGGAACCAGGAGCTTCCTCCACATCTCCCACATGGGTATCAGGGGCCCAAGCATTTGGTACACCCTCTGCTGCCTATCCTGGGCCATTAGCAGGGAGCTGTATTGAAAATGGATCTCTGTCCTTAATGTGTTGCATTATGCGAATTAACGGTAAAACTAGCATTCAAACAGTACTTTATACTTTATGTGTCTGTGTGGGTGCAATCTGTTGAAATCTTTACTTAATATATACTAAATTGATTTCTGTATATAAAGATAATTTAAAATGAATCATAATGAAGAATGGGATGGGAAAGGGAGTACGAGATAGGATGATTTGAGGGTGGGAAGGTGGTTATGGGGGGAAAAACCACAATAATCCAAAAGTTGTACTTTTGAAATTTATATTTATTAAATAAAAGTTTAAAACAAGCAAACAAACAAAAAAACTATGGAGAAGTATTTCAACACAGTTCTGGAACATCAAATAAAAGGTCCCAACAACAAAAAAAAATACACCTCTTTAAGAAGTGAGATATGCACTGTAAAACATAAACTGTATTCCTATTTATGCTGTAAGTGCATCAGCTGGGCTGAGCTGGGCTGGCAGAACCAGAATAATTAAAATCAGTCTGCTACTAAAAGTGGAAGGGGGCAAGAGCATACAAGGAACAGCCCAGACACCCAACATGTCATACAAGAGTCATTCTGCTGCATTTGAGCAGAAAGGAGACCTTGGGTTGAAGAAAATAAGTAAACTGACAACTCTATTATGACTATTTTACAGCACAAGAATCTTGCAAATAGCTTAATAAATATAAAAATCATTCAGTGGTGGATAACAAAAAATAAATAGCAGAGATATTAAAAGGGCAAGAAAGGAAAATATAGGCAACAAAAGAAAAGAAAGATCAACTGAAAATAATTTATACAGGGAAAATAAAATTATAGCAAAATAGCTCAGCAAGAATTTTAAAATTCTTAGTAAAGCAAACTCCCTTATGAAGGAAGACAGAGTAAGAGAAACAAATCAAAGAACAGATGGGGAAAACAATAGAATAAAAGAATTGTGAGTTGATTTGGAAAAAAGCTCACTGACTACTACAGAATTCAGACGAGTAAAAGAGGTAAATGAGTCTGTCACGATGGAGTGAACAGAATAGGACATACCTGCCCACCATAACCAACTAGAAACTATGAGTAAATATAATAAAGGACCATCTTTTTAAAGCATTTTATTGAACTACAGTACACATAAAAAGAAAAGCACGTAGGTGTACAGGTAAATGAGTTTTCAGTTCACTGATTGTTCCTCATAACAAAAATTCAAATCAAGAACAAAGCATTAACATTTTAAAATAGTCACTACATCACTGGGATCACCAAATAAGTGGGAAAAAATGTAGATAAGCTTCATACTCAGTTGGAACTCTCTCTTGGAATAACTCTTGACCACATTGTGAGGAGGTAGATGTCAAGTAGAGCTTGGTGGTCATGCTGAGAAGTGGACAGAGATCAGAGGGCTGCTTAGAAATGTTTATGTAGAAGTTATTAAACGAAGAGTACAGGAGGAGTGGACACATAAATCATAAATAAGGAGAGCCACATGATCTTCCCTTCGTCAGTTGTTGAACACTCTGTCATGCTACAGAGACTGAGACAACGGTCAAAGGGAGCTATACATCAATTTGGCCCTCAGAGGGCTAGAAAAACTTCCATCACAGAATCCAGCATGCAGATTCTTCACTGAACATCTAGAATTTTTTATAAAATATTTATTTACTTACTTGTTTATTTAAAAGTCAGAGTTAGAGAGAGAGAGAGACAGAGACAGAGACAGAGAGAGAGACAGAGAGAGAGACAGAGAAATATCTCCCATTTGCTTGTTCACTCCCCAGATGGCTGCAATGGCCAGGGCTTCGCCAGTCCGAAGCTAGCAGCCAGACAGTTCTTCCAGGTCTCCCATGTGGGTAGCAGGGGCCAAAGCACGTGGGCCATCTTCTACTGCTTTTCCCAGGCCATTAGCAGGGAGCTGGATCAGAAGTGGAGCACCTGGGACTCAAACCAGTGCCCATGTGGGATGCTGGTGCTGCAAGTGGTGCCTTTACCAGCTACACCACAACATCAGCCCTACACAGATGTTGCTGTAGAGCCACTAGGAGGACTAAATTCAAAACTTAAAAGAAAGTCTCAAATGAACAAAACTGAGTTATATATAAAGTAACTGCCTGGTAGAGCAAAGCCCAACACATGTTGAAGGAACACCAAAAAATGCAACTCTTAGCAACATAAAATTAATATTGTCCAGCATTCAATTAAATAATATATATATATATGTGAAGAAATAATAAAATTAAATCCACAACTAGGAAAAAATTTGTCAATACAAACAGACCACAAATAATAAACATGAATAAATTAACAAACATCAGCTTTTAAATTTATGTATGTATTTTTTCATTTTATTTGAAAGGCAGAAATACAGACATAGAAATATCCTATCCAAATGTCTCCAAAAGCTAAGGCTGGGGTGGGCTGCAACCAAGAACCTGGTCCTCAGTCCAGGTTACCCACATAAAAAATGAACCCAAGCACTCGAACCATTTCCGATTGCCTCCCAGGGTATGCACGGGCAGGAAGCTGGATTAGAAGCAGAGTAGCTGGAGCTCAAACCAGAAACTCCAATTCAGGATGCAGGCATCCCATGCAGGGTTTTAACCACTATGCTAAATGCCTACTCCCCGGAAACAAGATTTTTAAAAGCTACCAAGTAATGCTCCATTATGTAAAGAATAACATGAACATAATGAGAAAAAAACCTGAAATATGTAACAAGAAGTATGGGCTTTATAGAGAAATAAATACAGCATATGAAAGGATCAATCCGTTGGGTGGAATTAATAGTGCATTAGACATGATAAAAAGAGTTTCAATAAACTTAAAGACATAGTAATAAAAACTATTCAAAATGTGAGGCAGAGAAATTATCTAAAAAAGAACAAATAATGGTTTCAGTGACTCATGACTCAATATTATCTGTTATAATAACACAATAATTGGAATCTGAGAAAGAAAGGAGACATTAAAGGTCAGAAAATATTTAATAAAATATAATAAATCTACCGGAAAAAGATTGACAAACTTCTGTAGGACAAATACAAAGAAAAATATACCAAAGAACATCATAATTAAGTTGCTAAAACCAGTAATAAGGAAAAAATATTAAAAGCATTCCAAAGAAAAATGACACAATCACATACAAAGAACAATGACAGGAATGAATACAGCCTTCTGTTCAGGGACTATCCAGATCAGAAAACGTTACCTGTGATGCCTGTGTTCCATATCAAAGTACCGATTGGATACCCAGTTCTATACTTCCGGCCCCACTCCAGTCCTGCTACTGCGTCTAGGAAGGCAGAAGCAGATGGCCCAAGTACTTGGGTCTCTGCCACCCATGTGGGAGATAAGGATGGAGTTCCAGGCTCTCGGATTCAGCCTAGCCCGTTCCTGACAATTATGGCCATTGGGGGAGTGAACCAGCAGATGGAAAATCTCTTTCTCTCTCTCTCTCGCTCTCTCTCCCTCTCTGTCATTGTGCCTTTCAAATAAATAAAATCTTTGTTTAAAAAAGAGGAAAGAAGACAACAAAACATTTCTGAGGGCTTCAATCTAGAATTCTATTTCCCCAGTGAAAGAGTCCTCATAGTTAAAGGCAAAATTCAGACTTTGTTTCAAAGAGTGAATTTACATTTTGAAAAAGTTAATGGAATTTTTTTAGATAATAAGAAAAAAATCCCAAATGAAAGCTTGTATGTATATAAAAGAATAAAGAGCACTTGACTGGTAAATATTTCAGCAAATATAATTTTCTTTTTTATAATTTCTTGTGGCTGGAGCCATGGTGTATTGGGTTACACCGCCTCCTTCAGCACTGGCATCCCATAAGGGTGCCTGTTCAAGTCCTGGCTGCTTCACTTCAACCCAACCCCCTACTAATGTGCCTGGGAAAGCAGCAGAAGATGGTCCAAGTCCCTGGGCCTCTGCCCACATGGGAGAACCAAAAGAAGCTTCCGGTTTGAATCTGACCCAGCTCCTGCCTTTGTAGCTACTTGAGGAGTGAATCAGCAGATAGTAGATCTCTCTCTCTCTCTCTCCCCCACTCTCTCTCTCTCACTCTCTCTGTTTCCTTCTCTCTCTTGGTAACTTTGCCTTTCAAATAAATAAATAAATGTTGAAGGAAGGAGGGGAAGAAGAAGAAGGAGAAGAAGAGGAAGTCCATATCCCATTATCAGAGTACCAGGGTTCTGTACTCAGCTCCTGCTCCTGACTCAACCCTGCTCCGTCTTAGCCTTTCAAGGCATTTGGAGAGCCAGACAAGTGAAAGGGACCACTTTCTTCTTCTCTCTCTTTTTCTCTCATCTGTCTGTTTTTCTTTCTAGCTTTCAGGCAACTAAATAGACAATAATGAATAAAACACCTAAAACTAAATGCACACAAAAACAAATATACCAAATTACATTTCAAATAAAGAACACTAGATACACTGAAGGGAAAACAATACAAGATCTAATACAAGTAACTTTTTAAAAAGATATATTAATATTATTTCAATAGTAGAATTACAGAGAGAGGGGGAGAGGGATCTTCCATATGTTGATTCACTCCCCAAATGGGTAAAATGACAGGAACTTGGCCTGGCTGAAGCCAGGAGCCTGGAACAACATCCAGGTCTCCATGTCGGTGCAGGGGCCCGAACACTTGGTGCATCTTCCTTTGCTTTCACAGAGTGGTAGCAGGGAGCTGGATTGGAAGTGGAGCAGTTGGGACTCAACTAGTGCCCATGTGGGTAGTGGGCAGAGGATTAAACTGCTATACCACAAAGTTAGCCCCTACAAGTAGTTTTGAACACAATATTTAGACAATATACATTGAATCTAGGTAAATTTCAATAGGAACTGCTTTAAATCTATAGATTGCTTTGGGTTATGAGGACATTTTAACAAAATTGAGTTTTTCCATCCATGAATATGAGATATCTTCCCATATTTTGGGCACTCTTTAATTTCTTTCAAGTTCTTAGTTTTCATGTACAATCCTTCAGCTCCTTGGTGAGTTTGATACCTAAGTATTTTATTCTTTTTGATGCTGTAGTTAAAAATTTTTAAATGAGTAAATCTGGGGAAATTTTCTAGGAATTTTTGATTCTATTGCAAATTTTCTGTAACTTCAAAGTTACGTAAAAATTAAAATATTGAAAATATATTGGTATCATGGTGTCACTAATATGTATATCCCAGATAATACAATAGTGTCTCAAATACAACAATAAAGCTAAAGAAAAATGAAGTAAAAAAGTAACTAACACACAATTATTATTAGGTGTTTAAATTTTAACTGAAAAGTGATCCCTGTTAAATATAATAGTGGGAATAAGAGAGGGAGGAGATATACAGTTTGGGACATGCTCAATCGTACTTGCCCCAATGATGGAGTTAGAATCATGCCAGGGGATTCCAATTCAATCCCACCAAGGTGGCATGTACTAATGCCATCTCACTAGTCCAAGTGATTAATTTCAGTTCACAATTGATCACACTGATAGGTCTAAGAGTCAAAGGGATCACACAAACAAGACTAGTGTCTGCTAATACTAACTGATGGAATCAAAAAGGGAGAGAATGATCCATCATGGGAAGCGGGATACACAGCAGACTCATAGAATGGCAGGTGTCCTAAATAGCACTCTGGCCTCAGAATCAGCCTTTAAGGCATTCGGATCTGGCTGAAAAGCCCATGAGAGTATTTCAGGCATGGAAAGCCAAGACACTCTGGCAAAAAAAAAAAAAAAAAAACCTAAATGAAAGATCTCTGTGAGTGAGATCCCAGTAGAAAGAACGGGGCCATCAAAGAAGGAGCTACCTTTCTCTGAAGGGAGGAGAGAACTTCCACTTTGACTATGACCCTGTCGGAATAAGATCGAAGTTGGCGAACCCAAAAGGCTTCCATAGCCTTGGCAGCTCATGACTAGAGCCTAGGGAGATTTCTGACTCCATAAAAAAGAGTGTCAAATTGTTAAGTCAACAACAGGAGTCACTATGTACTTACTTCTCATGTGGGATCTGTCCTTAATGTGTTGTCCAATGTGAAGTAATGCTATAACTAGTACTGAAACAGTATTTTACACTTTGTGTTTCTGTGTGGGTGCAAACTGATGAAATCTTTACTTAATATATACTAAATCAATCTTCTGTATATAAAGATCATTGAAAATGAATCTTGATGTGAATGGAATGGGAGAGGGAGCGGGAGATGGGAGGGGTGCGAGTGGGAGGGAAATTATGGGGAGGGAAGCCATTGTAATGCATAAACTGTACTTTGGAAATTTATATTTATTAAATATAAATAAATAAATAAAAAGAAATCATACTGAATCCAAGGTTAATTAAGGTGACTATATGGCTGACAATGTGGCTGCATTTTCTGGGGGAAAAAATGTAATTGGGACATACAGTACTTACGTTAATTTACTTCTCTTTCTTATCAGGATTTTTTTAAAGATTTATTTATTTATTTGAAAGTCATAGTTACACAGAGAGAGAAGGAGAGGCAGAGAGAGAGAGGTCTTCCATCCGATGGCTGGTTCACTCCCCCAATGGCCGCAATGGCTGGAGCTAAGCCAATTCAAAGCCAGGAGCCAGGAGCTTCTTCCAGGTCTTCCCATATGGTTACAAGGGCCCAAGGACTTGGGCCATCTTCCACTGCTTTCCCAGGTCACAGCAGGGAGATGGATCAGAAGTGGAGCAGCCAGGACACTAAGACACCAACCAGTGCCCATATGGGATGCCAGCACTGCAGCCAGCAGCTTTACCTGACCCACTATTCCACAGAGCCAGCCCTTTATCAGGGATTTGATAAATTAGTATTTAAAGTTTTGCCTCAAGACACTGAGACAAGTCTATTTGGTTAAGTTAGGATGAAAAAAATTAGAATAAGATATTTCAAATTGGGGGTATCATGGAAAGAAATAGGGAAGAGACTAATTATACTTATATATTTTAATTAATTTATTTATTTTCATTGTATTTGAAAAGCAGAGAGACAGAGTGAAAGAGAAAGAGAAAGATCTTCCCTTTACTAGTTCCTTCCCAAAATGCCTAAAACAACTAGGGTTGGTCTTTTAGAAGCTAGAAGTCAAGTGATTATATTAAGTGTATAATTGATCATATAGATAGGATTAAGTGTCAAAGGGATCACATAAATAAGACCAAGTGTCGGGTAACAACAAGATAGAATTAAAAAGGAGATAATAATCCAACATGAGAAGCAGGCCACATAGCAGACTCATAAAATGACAAATGCCCTAAACAGCACTCTGACCTCAGGATCAGCCCTTAAGGCATTTGGATCTGGCCCATGAGAGTATTTCAGGTATAGAAAGCCAAGACACAGTGGCAAAAAATTATCAATATGAAGGATCTCTGTGAGTGAGATCCCAGTGGAAAGAAGAGGCCATCAAAGAAGGATGTACTTTTCTCTGAAGGGAGGAAAGAACTTCCCCTTTGCTTATGGCCCTGTCTAAATACTGAGGGAGTTTGTGGACTCAAAAGGCTTCCATAGCTTTGGCAGCTCATGACAAGAGCCTCAGGTGATTAGTGACATCATAAATAATAGGGTCGATTGGTAAATCAACAACAACAGGAGTCACTGTGCACTTGCTACCCATGTAGGACCTCTGTCCTTAATGAGTTGTACTCTGAAAATTAACGGTAAAACTTGTCTTCAAACAGTTTTTTATACTTTGGATGTCTATGTGGGTGCAAACTGTTGAAATCCTTACTTAGTATAGAGTTGTTCTTCTGAATGTAAAGATAATTAAAACTGAATCTTAATGAAGAACAGGATGGGAGAGGCAGTAGGAGGTGGGACAGGAGTGGGCGTGGGAGGGAGGGTATGGGGGGAAGAACCGCTATACTCCTAAAGTTGTACCTATGAAATTTATATTCCTTAAATAAAAACTTTCTAAAAGAAAGAAAGAGAGAGAGAGAGTGGGAGGGAGGGAGGAGAAAAGGAGGGAGGGATGAAGGGATGCAGGGAGGGACTCTATCCAGATATCCTATGAATGTGGCAGGGACACCAAGTATTGAATCAATCTGTTGCCTTCCCAGGGTGAACATTAGCAGAAGCAGGATTAGAAGTGGAGGAGCCAGGACTTGAATCAGGTACTCCAAAATGGACTGTTGGGTATCTCAAGTGGCTTCTTAACCACTGTGCCAAATCCCCATGTCCAATTTTAAATAAATAATGGGCAAAATTTGCACATATACATACACACAAATTCCTCCTTAAATAAACCATATGGTGCATTCAAAATTTTTAAGAAGTTACTAACAAAGCTGTAGGTACAAGTCATGTTAAATGTTCACAAAGTATAGTAATAATCAGTGAGATGTAATAAAATAGCCAAAAGAGAATAGGAGAGACAGGACAGGTACTTGGCATCAGGGTTTTTTTTTAAAAAAAAAAAAAAAAAAAAAAGGAAGCCTGAAACAATTAACTCTGGCAGCTTAAGCTGCTTTCACAATCTCCTTACCCTGGAGAGTATTCATTGTGATTGAGCCAGACCTGGAGAAATGGAAGGTTCCCTGAAAATCAAAATCAAAAAAAAAAAAAATCTAGCATGATAAAATTCAGGAGTGGTATCCTGTGGAGTGCTTAGTGAGAGTTCATCTAAATAAAAATTTTATTTTTATATTTACTGGGAAGTTGTGAATGTAGGGAAAAAAGAAATTTCAAAGGTAAAGCAAAGAACTCCGATATACCATATACCATTTCTCCTATTATAAATATCTTACACAAGTATGGTACATTTACCATAATTAATAAATACTGATGGGGTCGGCGCTATAGAGTACCATTAGAAGGAAATCACTAAACCCTACCTACACTTAAGGAATGATGAATTATGCTTCAACTCCTAAAGGAAGAATGTCCATGTAAATTATTTGAAAATCTTCAGCATAGCAGATTTATTTATGTCTTCCATTTGTTTATTTACTCAATCAATTATTTGTATCTATATGGACTTCTACATGTCTATCATACTTTGGACCATAATCTATACTACTGTATTTGTTTTGTTGTTTGATTTTTTTTTTTTTTACAGGCAGAGTGGACAGTGAGAGAGAGAGACAGAGAGAAAGGTCTTCCTTTGCCGTTGGTTCACCCTCCAATGGCCGCCGCGGTCGGCGCGCTGCGGCCGGCGCACCGCGCTCGTCCGATGGCAGGAGCCAGGAGCCAGGTGCTTTTCCTGGTCTCCCCATGGGGTGCAGGGCCCAAGCACCTGGGCCATCCTCCACTGCACTCCTGGGCCACAGCAGAGGGCTGGCCTGGAAGAGGGGCAACCGGGACAGAATCCGGTGCCCCGACCGGGACTAGAACCCGGTGTGCCGGCGCCGCAAGGCGGAGGATTAGCCTGTTGAGCCACGGCGCCGGCCGTTTGATTTGTTTTGTTGTTCATTCCAGCTTTGGCCATTGGGAGTTCTTTCCTTATTTTTTTAAGATTTAGTTATTTATTTGCAAGGCAGAGTTGAAGAGACTGAGAGAGAGAGAGAGATCTTCCACCCACTGGTTCACTCTCCAAATGGCTACAATGGCCAGAGCTGAGCCATTCTGAAGCCAGGAGCCAGGAGCTTCTTCCAGGTCCCCCACATGAGTGCAGGGGCCCAAGAACTTGGTCTTTCTTCTACTGCCTTTCCAGGCACATTAACAGGAAGCTGGACTGGAATTGGAGCAACCAGAACTCCAGCCGGTGCTCATATGGGATGCTGGCACCACAGGTAGTGTCTTAATCCGCTACACCACAGCACTGGCTGTAGGAGTTCTTTCAGTTGGCTTCTGTGTCCCTTTGATGGACTCTCATCTGTGTGTGTGTATGTGTGTGTGTGTCTTACAGGAGTAAATTCCTTTCCCCAATCCTAGAGTCTGGCATTTCTCTGAACAGCCCTAGTCCCTTTAATTGGACAATGGTTCTGGAAATTAGCGTCTTGGTGCTAGATATGACAGTTACTACTGGGTGTGCTTGTTTCTAGGCTCTCTCAACTATGACGAAATATGTGTGTATATTAACCTCTCTATATAGAAACATTCATAAGTATTTCCACATGTATCCTCATCTGAATCTGTATTAAGTTAAAAATGAGTGTTGCAATGGGCATCGTCACACAGCAAGCCAAGCAACCAGCTGGAACATCCACATCCTATTTCAGAAAATGCCAGTTCAAGCTCTGGTTACTCTCCTTCCCATTTAGTAATTGAGTCCCTGCTACCCATATGAGAGACCCAAATGGAGTTCCTTGCTCCTGCTTTGGCTTGGCAGAGCCTGTAATACTGTGAGCATTTGGTGAATGAACCAGCAAGCATTTGGGAGAGTGAATCAGCAAAGATAGATAGATAGATAGATAGATAGATAGATAGAGATATATATAGAGATACAGAGTGAGATGCTGAAGTCTCCAGCTCTATTCTACTGCCAAATGAATTCTAGCCCTCTTTTTTCTGTATCCTTCCAAGTTCAATAGGGAGAAACTAGAGTGCCATTATTCACCTTCCACTTACTTATATCTTCAATTTCAATACACGTGTGTAGAGGTTTCAGAATTGTTAACCTGTGTAGCCATGGCAAACAGACATTAACTAAAGTGCACTATTTATGTGAAGCATCTTTCCCTTAATCTTAGAGGTTTTGCTCATTTCTAAACCTTCTTAAACCAGAGCCCTTTCTCCTCATCCTTTCAAGTGAAGTTGTTTTGACATGTCATCCAGTTAGATTCTTCTGTCAAAGCACACATTCCATTTTCGGAACTCACAAACATCCAAATGAATTTTTTATATTTGCATGCATTAAAGCTCACTCTTTATGCTGCAAAATTTTATGATTTCTGACAAATATATAGTGTTATATATTCAGCACTTCAGTATCATATGTAATGTTTACATCATCTTTAAAAAGTCCTAATATTTATAATTCAATGCATTAATTTTTTAACTGATTCAGTGGAATCCTACTAATTCAGGAGATTCTGGATAAATACTATTTCATCATGTCTGCCTACACATTGAAAGAATGGGCAATATTTTTCCTGTTTGCTCAACTTTACTCCTTCAAAATGTTGCAGGAAATTTTGAATAAGGAAATTATGTAGTTTTGTGTCCAAAAAATGTTCACAAATTTGATTTTCTACAATTTGGAATATGTTGTTCCTATAGGCAAACAAGGTCAAACTTATAATTTTCATAAATGTAATTTTGCAAATCTCATAAAAACTAAAACTCCTTTTACTTAATGTAATGAACAGGTGATGGTAGCATGCATAATGTAATTTCTACAAATGAAGGTAAATGTAAGTTCATATTTCTGTATTCAAGAAAAATATGAACTAACTCAATAAAGATGAGCAATATTAACCTTAAGGAGTTAATCATCAGAATGAATGAGGGAAAATAGTATAATTAGCACTATATGAAGGTAGTCATTAAGGTGAACCAAGGCACATAATATAGTTTGCAATATAATGTAAACAAAAGCCAAAGTTCCCATAGCAACACAAACTTTTCTCTAATGTACACACACTGTACTTTGTATTATTGGTTAGGGTTTTAAATTTATAATTTCTTGTGCCTACATATAACAGGGTGTGTCAACTTGGTTCTGAGGACAAGATTTGTATACTTTGATTCAGTATTTAGATTTGCAAGTTTCATGATTAATTTTCCATATAGTTCCTTAAAATTATGCTGGCATTTCAGGTCAAGGTTATGAAATTATTTTGGTGTTATTTGTGGCACTGCTTATAAGCATTTTTATTATTTTATCTTAAGCAATATAATGTATGATTTAGGGTGCACTTATCCTGTATTACGCACAATTCAATTCTAAAAACTTTGATAATTAAATCTATTGGTTTTAAGATACTGTCATATAAATATTAGGAAATCAAATAAGCAGCCCTAAGTTATTTCACATATGCAGTAATATAATACATACAATATTATTTGCTGTACATAGAAAATTATATTATTATTCTTTCCACAGGAAAATGTTTCTTACATAATGCCAACTCAAATAATCCACACTTTATAGCTACATATTCTTTAGAAAATTAAACAGAGGTCTTTTTAAACACTTACATTTACAAAACGCTTTATAATCATGTGTATACTAATATTCAAAAGGTATTTGTAAATCTCATACATGGGTGATAATCACAATTACTCATATTTTTCATGTAGAGAAAGTGGTGAATACACAGGGTCACAGAACCCAACAAACTGGCAAGACAGAAGTTAGTCAGAATACAAACTTTACACTCCTACATTATCTATAGTAGATAGGGAAAACTGAGTGGGGGACTCGTATTTTATTTCATATTCATATTTTATCGATATAACTATACTAACAAGAATTTTGGTTCATACCTAGCTACTGAATGCTTACCATACTCTGGAAAATGTTGGTTCTCTACTTCAAAGAAAAATTGAAGGGACTGGCATTGTGGCAAAGCAGGTAAAGCTGCTACCTGGAAGCTGTTCCACTTCCAATCTAGCTCCCTACTATGACCTGGAAAAGTAGCAGAAGACGGCCCAACTACTTGGGCCCTTGCACCCCTGAGGGAGACCTGGAAGAAGCTCCTTGGTCCTGGCTTCAGACCAGCACAGCTCTGGAAGTTGTGGCTATTTGTGGACTGAACCAAGAGATGGAAAATCTCTCACTGTCTCTCTCCCTCTCTGTCTCTGTAACTGCTTTCCAAATAAACTAATAAACAAGTCTTTTTAAAAAGAGAGCGGAATCAAACTTTTTGAAATTATTTTTAAATTACGTAAGATGTGCTTCATTGGAAAATGGAAAAACCTTAAAAGAGGTGTTAGTGTTACAATTATATGCTTTCCCAATGTCAATCCTCTTAAATATTTATCTTTTGTAATTACATTATCTTAGAGACAAAAAGATCAATATTTAAGTGAAGTTTAGTGTGAAGTCTCAAAATTAAGCTATATCAGAATTCAAAATTTCAGTGGTATATAATTGAGCATCTGTTTCACGGGAGATGCTGTTTTCATATCATTTGAATAGGCAGAATAAAAATGCAAAAATTCTATCAACTTTCCAGAAAACATAAGCTTCCATTTTTTCCATTAGGTAAATATGCTTAATATATATATATAAGGATTTATTAAATATGTATTTATACATAATATGTGTATACCTATTAAATATACACATATTTACACAATATATATGCACATAAACATGTATAAATATGTATATGATGTCAGAAAAAAATATATAGGTAAGAGTTAAAATGCAACTTCAGCTGAAAGTGAGACTAACTGAACAGTGGTAAGAACAAGTACAGACAGCATTAGTATTTTAGTATTTTCTAGCATCTTGAGAAGTTCTCAATTGTGGTGTGAATATAAATGGTTTCATTCATGTGCCATGAAAATGAAAATATATGTGTCAGGATGTAAATTTTAAAACGAAGATGTCCGATTTCAGGGGGAAAACCATCCCATTTGAAGATAATGATAAATATTCAAGTTTTCCTTCATGATGGTAATATTTTTTGTCTAAGTCAACATACTTTACCATTTTTAAACTTTTCTCATCATATTTTTGACAGCAGGTTTTCCAATTTTGACAGCTCTTTAAAAGTAATTTTAACAGCCGAGTGATTTCTCTTCTAAGCAAAGTCAGATTATGTGAAATGTCAATGTAAAAACTATACACTTTGACACATAATCATTTTAGTTGAATTTACTTATTAATTTTGCTTGCTATTACTAATAAAACATAAGTGCTTAGCTAATTATATTGCTTTTGAAATGCTTTAAAGGTGTTTAAACCTATATCCTTTTCACCACAAATTGTCTCTTTTTATCACAATTAGCTGCCCTTCCAAAAATGAAGCGTACGGAGAAAACAGCAGTGCTTGTTAGATCTAAAGCAACAGAGAGACTGGTGGCTACTGCAAAGTGAAAGCAGGAGCTTGACATCAGCCTAAACCAAGGTGGAGAAGTTTATCTGAATTCCCAGGGATCCTTTGCAAAATATATTCATGCCCCTTCCCCACCTGCTCACACAAACCTGTCTCTGCAATACTCATGCCTGAGATACAAATACATTCCCAGAGCTGGAAAGCAAAGCATGTCATTCCCACCCACCATCTTTCACCTGGTTGCAATTTAAATTAAAACTAATAATCCACTTGACTGATAAGTCCAGTTAGTTTCTTTGGTCCTTTATTTCATGAACTGTTAAAGGAGGTAATGCAACTATCTGATAAATATAAATAAATTGACTATAAATTCAAACATTATCTTCTCTCTATAATATTTGCTCTGGTCTCCTGCTTCCTGATCACTTTGATGATTGAAAGCTTGTTTTTATTTAAAATGACATTTTCATAATCATAAAGAGAAAGAAACTTTACAGGAAAAGTTCGTAGTCCACTAGTATTTGTTCAATATAATTTGACCACTATCCTAAGTAGAACAAAGTGCCCTCTAATGTGTACCAAAACAAATTCTAATAAACCAAGCAAAATTTGGAAGTCAAATTATTTTTATTTGATAAATTTATTTAAAATATATATTGTCTAGGCTTCAAATTGAGTTTCTAAGCTATCCTGTGTTGCAATCATTTTAAAAATACTCCATTTCACTTTGAATGGGTAGATTTGTCCTACAGGAGATAGAAGTATTAGCTGTACTTTGAAGTATTAATAAGAAATCAAAAAACAGCCAAAATAACAAAATCTGAGAATAGGAAGTCCATTTAAGCCATTTGTTCTAATCCAGTACATAACATGGCTAACAATTATGATCCATCTTCTTCCATTTGAATCTTTCTGCCAATGGAGAAGAGATTACCACCGTGTAATGCAACATATTCCATTTTTTTTCTGTGCAGCTCTTAGTTTTAGAAACTTCTTCCTTATATTATAGAACCACCATTTATCACCAAGCAATTTTCGTTTGTTGACCTTAATGATTCCATCACCAATTATGCAATTCACTTGCTGTGTTGCTGTAAGTCTTTATGCTTTTCTTGATTCACTCTTCATTCATCCTGTGGCAACTATTACCTTCAACCTTAAAGCTAGTATCTATAATTCTAATGTCTCATCACTTGTTTATCTTGAAGGTTGTGTCATTTTCTTTCCCTTCCAAGAAAATTTCAGTGGCTCACATTTTCCAACTGATTAAGTATAAAGTCCTTAATTAGAGTAAAAATTCTTCACAAATGAAACTGATAGCACTTTTTTGTCTCTGGAGAACCACTCTTGGCTTTGTGGGAAGCATTGGAAGACAATTGCACTACATCCTTGGTCTCAAATACTTTGACTAACAGATTTTTTTTAAATAATTGTTTATTTTTAATCTGTGTGTATCTGATAAATACAACATTATGTACATAGTAATTCTTCCCACCATGCCCGCCATCTTACCCATTCTCCTCCCCCTTCCTGCTATCTCTTTTGTTTTATCTGAGAAAAAGAGAAAAGAAAAAAGAAAATAAAGAAAAAGAAGAGGAGGAAGGAAGAAAGAAAAGAGGAAAGAAGGGAGGGAGGGTGGGAGGGAGGGAGGGAGGAAGGAAGGAAGGAAGGAAGGAAGGAAGGAAGAGAAAAAGAGCAAATGGAGTAATAAGCACTAAGAGAAGTGTTTCTCGTTGTCTCCACAAGGGCTGATCTATGTTGCTGCTCTCAAAGGTGATTTCACTTTTTTTCTCCCCCTTCCTCTTTTCCCTTTCTTCCTCTCCCTTCTTTCCTTTTAGAAATTGAATTGTCTTTTTAAAAAGAAACCCAAGGATGTTGTTTCTTTTATGATCTCTTGGACATAACTATAACTTATGAGTCATAGTAATATCCTCCTTTTAATATACTAAAAGGAAGTGATTCTTAAGAACAAAATTTACTGTTAAGTTTCACGGTACAACTCTTTGAGGACAGGGGTCCTTGCATGGGAAGTTAGTGCACAGTGACTCTTGTTTATTTAACAAATAGCACTCTTAAGTATGGTATCAGTAATCTTCCAAGGCTCTTGATATGATCTTTCTCAGCTATGAAAAGCTTTTGGATCCACTAGCTCGACAGAGCCATAAGCAAAGTGAAGGTTCTCTCCTTCCCTCAAAATAAATCACATCCTTCTTTGGTGGCCCCTTCTTTTCCCTGGGGTCTCACCCCTAGGGGTCCTTTGTGTAGGATGTCTTGGCTTTCCATTCCTGATATGCTCCTCCTGGCCTTCCCAGCCTGACCAGACTGCTACCTAAAGCAATTATGCTTCCCAGAGTCAGCTGTATGGATTGCTTCCTATGTTGGTGCCTTCTCTCCTTTTTAACCCTGTTTATTATTGTTTCCATTCACTTAGTCCTTTTTATATGATCACTTGTTCACTTGATCCTATCTATATGGTCACTTTAGTACTCAATCCTATCTATTTGGTATTTATAACACTTAAGTTGCTAGTTTTATCAGCCAGCATAAGGGATTTTGGAGTTCTATGGAATTTGTTGAGCTGTACCCTTAGAAGTGAGTCCACAGGGGAGTATGTAGGACTAAACTGCTTTGCAGTTATGCTTTTCATGCTTTTTCAAAATTGTAGATTTAGGGTCTTGGCAATTCTTTACACTGTGCCTGCCCTCCCACTCACTCACCCACCTCCCTTCCTCTTCCCTTTATTATTCTCACTCTTATTCTTTACTAAGATCTATTTCCAATTAATTTTATACATATATGATTAACTCTATTTAATATAGTGTTCAATGGTTCATATGAAAGAGAAAAAGATAAGGAAAATGCGCTAGAGGGAAAGAAAAGAAAGGATAACCAAAAATGTAAAATAAAAAGCTAGTCTGCAGAAGGGCTATTCAGAATCATTGCTTCTCATAGTGTCAACTTCATTTCTACATGTTACTTTTTAGGTACTCTATTAGTTATCAGATGTGAGAGAAAACATATAGAATTTGTCCCTTTGGGATTGCCTTATAAGCATGATCTTTTCCAGAATCATCCATTTTGTTGCAAATGCCCAGACTTTTTTGTTGTTGTTGTTATTGTTGTTGTTTTTACTACTGTGTAGTATTCCATGGTGTACCCATCCTATAATTTTTTTATCCAGTCTTCAGTTGATAGGCATTTGGATTGATTCCATGTCTTTGCTATTGTGAACTGAGCTGTGATAAACTTGGAGGTACAGATAGCTCTTTCATTGCTGATTTCATTTCTGTTGGGTAGATTACCAGGAGCAGGAAGTCTGGGTCATATGGTGGGTCTATGTTCAGACCTCTGAAGTATCTGCACAGTATTCCATAGTGGCTTTACCAGTTTACATTCCCACCAACAGTGGATTAGGGTTCCTTTTCCCCCACATCCTCACCAGCATTTGTTGTTTGTTGATTTCTGTATGACAGTCATTCTAACTGGGATGAAGTGATACTTCATTGTGGTTTTTATCTGCATTTCTCCGATGGCTAGCAATCATGAGCATTTTTTCATGTGTCTGTTGGCCATTTGGATTTCCTTTTTTGAAAAATAGTTGTTGAATTCCTTTGCCCATTTCTTAACAGGATTGCTTGTTTTGTTGTTGTTGATTTTCTTGATCTCTTTATATATTCTGGATATTAATCCCTTATTAGTTGTATAATTTGCAAATACTTTCTCCCATTCTGTTGATTGTCTCTCTTTTTTTATTTTTTATTTTTGACAGGCAGAGTGGACAGTGAAAGAGAGAGACAGAGAGAAAGGTCTTCCTCTTTCCGTTGGTTCACCCTCCAATGGCCGCCATGGCTGGCGAGCTACAGCCGGCGCACTGCTCTGATCTGAAGCCAGGAGCCAGGTGCTTCTCCTGGTCTCCCATGGGGTGCAGTACCCAAGCACTTGGGCCATCCTCCACTGCACTCCCGGGCCACAGCAGAGAGCTGGCCTGGAAGAGGGGCAACTGGGACAGAATCGGGCGCCCCGACCAGGACTAGAACCCAGTGTGCTGGCGCTGCAGGCGGAGGGTTAGCCTGTTGAGCCAGGCCGGCCTGTTGGTTGTCTTTTAACCTTGCTGATTGTTTCTTTTGTAGTGCAGAAGCTTCTCAATTTAATGTAATCCCATTTGTCCATTTTTGGTTTGATTGCCTGTGCCTCTAAGGTCTTTTCCAGGAACTCTTTGTCTATGCCAATGTCTTATAGAGTTTCCCTAATGTTCTATAATAATTTGATGGTGTCAGGTTGTAGATTTAGGTCCATTTTGAGTGGATTTTTGTAAAAAGTGTCAGGTAAGGTCTTCTTTCATAATTCATGCTCCAGGAGTTGATATTAGCTCCTTTGTCAAAGATTAGTTGGTTGTAAACATTTGGATTGATTTTGGGTGTTTCAATTCTGTTCCGTTGGTCTATCCATGTGTTTTTGTACCAGTAACAGGCTATTTTTATTATAACTGCCCTGTAGCTATGTCTTGACATCCGATGTTGTGATGCCTCTGGCTTTGGTTTTGTTGTATAAGATTGCTTTAGCTATTCAGACTCTCTTGTGTTTCCATATGAATTTCAACATAATTTTTTTCTATATCTGAGAAGAAAGTCCTGGGTATTTTGATGGGTATAGTGCTGAATCTGTAAGTTGCTCTTGGTAGTATGGACATTTAGATGACATTGATTCTTCTGATCCCTGAAGATTTTTCCTTTTTTTTTTTTTTTTGCCTTCTTCTATTTCTTTCTTTAATGTTTTATAATCTCATCATAGAGATCTTATACAACTTTGGTTAGATTTATTCCAAGGTATTTGATATTTTTGGTCACTATTGTGAATGGAATTGATCTGAGAAGCTCTTTCTCTCTGTGGCATTGTCTGCATATACAAAGGCTGTTGACTTTTGTGTGTTGATTTTATATTTCCAAACTCTTCTATAATGGTCCAATGGTCTTTTAGTGGAGTCTTTTGGATCCCCTATGTATAGGATCATGTCATATGCAAATATCATATGAATTTCTCCTTCCTGATTTGTATCCCTTTGGCTAAAACTTCCAGGACTATATTGAAAAGCAGTGGTGAGAGGGGGCACCCTTGTCTTGTTCCAAATCTCAGCAGGATTGCTTACAGCTTTTCCCCATTCAACAGGACATTGGCTGTAGATTTCTTATATATAATTTTGATTGCATTGAGAAATGTTCCTTCTATTCTCAATCTGCTTAAGGTTTTCATCATAAAGGGGTGTTGCATTTTGTCAAATCCTTTCTCTGTGTCCATTGAGATAGTCATATGGTTTTTATTCATCAATTGTTAATGTGATGTGTCACATTGTTTTGCAAATGTTGAACCATCCTTGCATACCAAGAATAAATCCCACTTGGTCTTGGTTGATGATCTTTCTGATGTGTTGTTAGATTCAACTGGCTAGTATTTTGTTGAGGATTTTTGCATTTATGTTCATCAGAGAGATTGGTCTGTAGTTCTCTTTCTCTGTTGTAGTTTTTTCAGGTTTAGGAATTAAGATGATTCTGGCTTCATAGAAGGAATTTGGGAGGGTTCCCTCCTTGTCGATTGTTTTGAATAGCTTGAGAAGAATTGGAGTTGGTTCTTCTGTAAATGTTTTTTAGAATTCAGCAGTGAGGCCACCCAGTCCTGGGCTTTTCTTTGTTTGAAGGGTCTTTTATTACTGATTCAATTTCTGTGTTGGTTATTGGTCTGTTTAGGTTTTCTGTGTCTTCCTGGTTCAATTTAGGTAGGTTGTATGTGTCAAGAACTCTATCCATTTCTTCTAGGTTTTGCATTTTATTAGTGTACAGTTCTTTGTAGTAATTTCTGATAATTATTTTTATTTCTGTGGTGTCTGTTAGTATATTTCCTGTTTCACCTCTGATTTTATTAATTTGGGTCTTCTCCCTTATTCTTTTGGTTAATTGGACCAAAATTGCATGTCAATTTTATTTATTTTTTTTTCAAAAAGCCAGCCCTTCATTTTGCTGATCTTTTGTATTGTTTTATCTTGATTTCTTCTCTACTTTCAATTATTTCTTTTCCCCTACTAGTTTTCGGTTTGATTTGTTGTTGTTTTTCTAGGTCCTTGAAATGCATTGATAGCTCATTTATTTGGTGCCTTTCCAATTTCTTGATGTAGGGTCCAATTGCTATAAACTTTCCTCTTAACACTACTTTTGTTGTATCCCATAAGTTTTGATATGCTGTATTGTCATCTTCATTTGCTTCCAGAAAATTTTTGATCCTCTTTTGATTTCTATAATGACACCCTGTTCTGTTCAGGAGCATTTTGTTCAGTCTCCATGTGTTTGCATGTTCTGGGGATTCTTGAGTTGTTGATTACCAACTTTACTCCATTGTGGTCAGATAATATTCATGGTATGATTTCTATTTGTTTGAATTTTCTAAGACTTGCTTTGTGGCCTAGCATGTGGTCAATCCTAGAGAAAGTTCCACACACTGGTGAGAAGAATGAGCAATCTGTGGCTGTAAGGTGGAAAACACTGTAGGGCAATTTTCTGTCTTCACCTTCTTTCATAGTGATGTCCCTATTTCTGTGTATAGCATATCCTTGAGTATCTTTTGTAGGGCTGAATGGGTAGTTATATTTTCTTCAATTTCTGTTTGTAATGGAAGGTCTTTATTTCACCTTCATTCATAAATGAGAGCTTCTCAGGGCACAGTATTCTGGGCTGACAGTTTTTTCCTCTTAGAGCTTGGAAGGTATCACCATTCTCTCCTTGCCAGTACCATTTCTAATGAGAAGTCTGCAGTGAGTCTAATTGGGATTCCTCTGAATGTGATTGGCGTTTCTCTCATGCACATTTTAGGATCTTTTCTTTGTGTTTTACTACAATGTGTCATGATGAAGATCTTTTCTGGTCATGTCTCTTGGGAGTTCTGTGTACTTCCTGTACTTGGATGTTCTTTTCTTTTTCCAGATTGGGGACGTTTTCCTTTATTCATTAAGAAGGTCTTCTAATCCTTTCTCTCTTTCCACTCCTTCAGGAACTCCTAGGACCTATATATGGGGTCATTTGATAGTATCTTGTAGATCTCCAACAGTGTTTTTTAGTTTTCTAATTTCTCCTTTTCTTTAGTCTGACTGTGAAATTTCCAAAAGTTTGTCTTCTAGTACTGATATTCTTTTTTTCTGCCTCACCTATTCTGTTGTTAAGGCTTTCCACTACATTTTTTTATTTGATCTATTGAATTATTCATTTCTAGCATTTCTTTCTGGCTTCTCTTTAATATCTCAATTTCATGAGAAAACTTTTAATTTATTTCGGGAATTTGCTTCCAATTGCTTCTAAGTACTCTTTTTTTTTTTTTTATTGACAAGCAGAGTGGACAGTGAGAAAGAGAGACAGAGAGAAAGGTCTTCCTTTTCCATTGGTTCACCCTTCAATGGCCACTGCGGCCAGGGCACCACGCTGATCTGAAGCCAGGAGCCAGCTACTTCCTCCTGGTATCCTATGCGGGTGCAGGGCCCAAGGACTTGGGCCATCCTCCACTGCACTCCTGGGCCACAGCAGAGAGCTGGACAGGAAGAGGAGCAACCAGACAGAATCCGGCGCCCCAACCGGGACTAGAACTCAGGGTGCCGGCACCGCAGGCAGAGGATTAGCCTATTGAGCCACGGCACTGGCCTCTAAGTAGTCTTAACAATTGATTTTCCAAATTCCATTTGTGGCATATCCTTGATCTCTTCATCTTCCCCTTCTACTATTGAAGTGTTGCAGTATTCGTTTGGGGGACTCATTGTTATCTTCCTTAATCTTATTTAGTGTTCTTCCTTTGGCTTTTGGCATTTGTGTATTATTTTTGTCTGTTTGCTTTTCTGTGGCTACTTTCCGGTGCTCATTGTTTCCTCTGTTATGAGCTGCTTTGGGTCTCTGTGTTGCAACCCTACTGGAATTCAGCTCACTTTTCAGTGATGGTGAAGGTGGTACTAGCTCTGGTGTGTGGAGCCCCATCTACTGGTGGCTGGCTAACTTTTCAATGGTTGTGGGAGCAGTTAGGAGCTTCCAATAGGCAGGGCTTCCCCTGGCTGCACAGCCTGCCTGGTGGGGGAAAAAATTCTTCTGGATTGTTGCGGCTCTCATTCTTGGGTAGGGGGTGAAGTGAAGTGACACCCACGACTGAGTTAGCGAGTTAGGGGCAACAGGCCCCTACTTGTGTCCAAAAATGTAAACAAACAACAGGGCAAGATGGCTTCTCCTGACAGCTGCAAGTCCAGGTGGAGGAAGGTGGTAGAGAGGTGAGTAAGGCTGTTCCCAACCTCTCTACCTTTTGTCCCTCAATATTTATCCCCCTCCTTCTTTCTCCATGTGAAATTTCAAAAGCATTTTGCCAAGCTCTCCCTCCCGCCGCAATGCAAAGCTCCATAGAGATTCTTATCTCACCTAGTCCACTGCCAGCCAGTGCTGATCTCCCCTTCTGAGCCTCCACCATTTCCCCTTCACACTCGCTCTCTTGGCATGGGCCTGGCCGGCCTCTGCTGTTCTGGGTTTTCTGCTGTGAATTTCCCACAACCCTATCTCAGGCGTGTATCTTCTCTCCTCCTTTATTATTAATTTTGCCCAGTGTGTTCTGGATCATCCTGCTGCTATTCCACCATCTTGATTTGTGGCTAACATAGTTAAACATACTTTGCTCAACTCAATCTAATTTCAACAACCAGAAGTACCTCTACCTACCACTCAAATGAAATTTCTCTCCTTGGGGTCACCATTGGCATCCGAAGATTTAAATTAACCTAGACCTCATCTCTCTTTACCTCCTCAAGGTCAGGCAAACTAACTTTCTCTTAAAATTCTTCATTGGCCTCAGACACAAGTTTCTTTCAGTTTTCCTCAACTACTCTGATTACTTTTCCTCAGCTCCTCATAGGCTCGTCTTCCTTTGCATGCTCTGCACCTGGTGTTGCTTCCCACAATTCAAGGTTTCATATACTACCTAAATACTAAACACTGCCAAATATTCATCTCCTGTTCTTATCTCCCCCCACCTTTTTAAAGACATATATTTAATTTAAAGTCAGAGTTAAGAGAGGGAGAGAGGGAGAGAGGGCGAGAGAGAGAGAGAAAAAATGAATTTTCCATCTACTGGTTCACTTCCCAGATAGCTTAAACTGCTGGGATTGGGCCAGGTTGAAGCCAGGAGCCAGGAGCTTCTTCCAGGTCTCCCATGTGGATCTCAGGGGCTCAAGTATATAGACCATCTTCTGCTACTTTTCCCAGGTCTTGAGCAAAGAGTTGGATTAGAAATGGACCAGCCGGGACTTGAATTGGATCCCATAGGGGACGCCAAAGTCATAGGCAGTGGAGTTATCCACATTGCTGGCCCTGTTTTCTCCCTTTTGAGTCAAACTGCCTGTTGGGCTTTGACATCTGAATATCATACAAGCATCTCAATATCAACATCAGAAAACTGAGTTTAATATTCTTTCCTCACAAACATTTTTCTGACTCTTTCTTCTCTTACTCACTATATGTAGAATCATAAATATCAAGTCAACTTACAAATTTCTTTTAAATCACTTCCAGCACTCCTATTTCTAGAACTTTAGTTTAGGCACTCATGAAAAAAATGCTTGGTCTAGACTACTACACAAGTTATTTAATTTTTTTTTTCTGATTTAATCCAAAGACCCAAACATTTTCACAATTGCCAGAATTATTTTTTCTAGCATGCAAAATTAACCTTGTCGCTTCAGCTCTAAATACATTAATAGCTCATCATCCTCTCTAAGAAAAGTCCAAACCTTTCAGAATGATTCTGTTGTTATTGCCTTTGACTTGTTTTCAAACTTCATCTTTCTGCCAAAAAGCCCTGCATTTCAGTGTCTTTGCATGTGCAGATCCCTGTATCTAGAGCTTCCTTCCCTACCTTGTCTACCTCTCTAACTTCTATTCAGATATTAAGATCCCTTTTATGTCAGCTTCTCTAGGTAATACTTCTTGCCTCTAGCAAGTGGAATAAAGTGTGACAAGCAGATGAGCGAAAGCTGCAAGTTAAGGATGGCTGAATAGAAAATCCCACATGAGCCTCATTATAAAATCTAATATCATATCTTCAATCCAGTCAAAGAAAAGGAGAGGAAAAGGGGAAAAAAATGCCTGCAAGCTGAACACTGCTACTTTAACAAACTACTGACTTTTACGTAAATTTAATTGGCTGCAGTTTTGTCACATGACTACGGCTAACTACATGTGACACTGAGATTATACAGATTTTGTCAGTTGTCCATCCATCTATAACAAGGTCAGGCTTCTATCAGTAAGGAAGCAGGTAGTGACTTTGTTTGCAGTCAACTATCAATGTCTTTAACCACAGATGGTATTTTCATATTCTTTTTTAAAATGATGAATTTGAGATGTAGAGAATTTATGTAATTTATCTAAGATAACAATTAGTAATTAAAAAGGAAACCCAGGCAGTCTAACTCTAGTATCACTACTGAGGATATTCATAATATATTTAGAGACATCTACATATACCTAGGTTCTAGTATCTTGCTCACCTTAACACACAACAATAATGATATATTTATACCCTGATATCAGCACATTGCCTACCACAGGATTTTACACACAGAAAATTTTATATACATATTCCTGTACAATAATGACTATGATGATGAAGATGCTAAAGGCTTTTTAAAAAACAGCTGATAGCTTCCAGCTAAACACAGGCTTGTTCTTTGGTCAAATTCAAACCACAACGTTCAGCTGGCACTGCGGCTCAATAGGCTAATCCTCCACCTTAGGTGCCGGTGCCGGCACACCAGGTTCTAATCCCAGTCGGGGTGCCGGATTCTGTCCCGGTTGCTCCTCTTCTAGTCCAGCTCTCTGCTGTGGCCCAGGAGTGCAGTGGAGGATGGCCCAAGTCCTTGGGCCCTGCACCCACATGGGAGACCAGGAGAAGCACCTGGCTCCTGGCTTCAGATCAGTGAGGTGAACCGGCCACAGCTTGCCACTGGAGCGGCCACTGTGGGGGTGAACCAATGGAAAAGGAAGACCTTTCTCTCTGTCTCTCTCTCTCTCTCACTGTGCACTCTGCCTGTCAAAAAATTAAAAAATAAAAAACAAACCACAACGTTCATCATCTTTCCAAAGAATACTGTTTTCAGTGTAGCCACAGAATTAGGTGTTCAACCATCAACACTGGGTAAATTTAGAATATTGCCCTTCCTCTGAAAAAGAAATGGCATTCCCATTAGCAGTCACTTCATTTTCTCTCCTTTCCCAATCTCTAACAGGCAATAACCTACTAAGTTTTCCTACAAATTTACCTGTTGTAGCCACTCCTTGTAAGTGAAATCATGCAATTTGGAGTTATTACTGATTTCTTTAACTTAATGCAATGCTTTCAAAGTTCATATATGTTGAACATTGAAATAATGATACATAGCATGTATCAGTATTTTATTTGGTTTTGTTGCAAAATATCGCTTTTGATATGCCAAGTCTTGTTTATTCATTTATCTGTTGATGGAGATTTGAATTATTCCCACCTTCTGTTAATGATAATGATTCTGGCTTCTGGCTTTGGCCTGGCCAAGACCCAGCCATTGTGACCATCTTGGGGAGTGAACCAGCAGGTGGAGGATCTTTCTCTCTCTTTGTCTCTCTGTCTCTTTCTGTAATTATGCCTTTCAAATAAATAAATAAATCTTTTTTTAAAATGATCAGTTGAGGAGCTGGTGTCATAGCAGGTAAAGCTGCCACCTGTGATCTTGGCATTTCTGGGCACCAGATGGAGTCCCAGCTGCTCCACTTCAGGTCCAATTCCCTGCTAGTGGCCTGCAAAAAGCAGCAACAGATGACCCACGTATTTGGGCACCCAAGTGGGAGATGCAGGGGAAGCTTCTGTGCCTGACTCCCGATTCTGGCTTAAACCTGGGCCAGATCCAGTCATTGTGGCTATTTGGAGAGTGGATCAGCACATGGAGAATCTTTGTCCTTCTCTCCCTTTTCTGTAACTTTGATTTTCAAATGAATAAATAAATCTTTTTTAAAAAGATAATGCTTCTATGAACTATTACATGCAAGTTTTTAAGTAAATCTATACATTATTTCTTTTAGGAATATATGGAGAAACATTTCTGAGTCATATGGTATTTCTATGCTTAATATTTCAAGGAATTGCCAGACATTTACAAAAGGAATTTACTGTAATAGAATCCTACCAGCAATATATGGGAGATCCCATTTCTCCATGTCTTTCTCAATACTTTAAATGTTTATCTTTTTATTTCAACCATACTTAAAAGTGTAAAGTGATACTTCAGTGTGGTTTTGATTTCCATTTTTCCTAATGATGCTGAGCATCTTTTCATGTACTTATTGGTCATTTGAATATCTTCTTTGGAGAAACACATATCCAAATCTGTGCATTTTTTAATTGAGTTACTTTTTATGGTTGATTTGTAAAAATTATTCCAATTGTGTTCATTATCATTTATATGATTTAAAAATGATATAAATCAGAATGTTCTTTTAACCTAAAACTTTAATACACTTATAGTTCCAGACTAGAGCCAGTAGTGAATGTTTGTGTGTGCACAAGGTATGGATTTGTGAAGGAAGCAATTATTTGCACATGAGAATAGAGTAACCACAAATCAAGTTCCTGCAATTGCTGATGTGATTAATCTCATTTTATGCAAATAATATGAAGCTGGGGAAAAGGGATTTTGAATGCTCTTCAATTTTTCCACATTCTCTATCTTTTGTGCTCTTTGTCCCCTAGTTTATAAATGTACAGCAGAGAGTTGAGGCAGAAAAAGTTTGACCATTTCTTCAAATACTATTATAATGACAAAATAAAAACTTTCAACTAAAACTGACCAATTAAAAAAAATAATAAATTTGACAAATCAGCTAATGCAAACTGACTCCTCCAAATATCATCAAGAAATGTAACTTTGTTTTGAAAGATATTCTCAGGCTTTTAGAAGGAAATCAGGGCCAGCGCCGTGCCTCAATAGGCTAATCCTCCGCCTGCAGTGCCGGCACACCAGGTTCTATTCCCGATTGGGGCGGTGGATTCTATCCCGGTTGCCCCTCTTCCAGGCCAGCTCTCTGCTATGGCACAGGAAGGCAGTGGAGGATGGCCTAAGTCCTTGGGCCCTGCACCCCCTGGGAGACCAGGAGAAGCACCTGGCTCCTGCTTTGGATCAGTGCGGTGCGCTGGCTGCAGTGCGCCGGCCATGGGGGCCATTGGGTGGTGAACCAACGGCAAAAGGAAGACCTTTCTCTGTCTCTCTCTTTCACTGTCCACTCTCTCTGTCAAAAAAAGAAGAAGAAGAAGAAGAAGAAGAAGAAGAAGAAGAAGAAGAAGAAGAAGAAGAAGGAAATCAGAATATAGAAAAAATCAAATATTATGATGAAAACTACCAAAAATCTAGGACAGAGTAATAAACTTTCACTGTTATCAGAATACATTCACCAGGTGATGATTTTTGAAACTTTTTGATACTGTTAAAGAGAGTAGGAAGGAATGAGAAATTTGTAAGTGCCTATACACATTCTTATTTTCACTATGTAGAACTGCATTCATTTACAACCATGCATTCAACATTGATTAGGCATAGAAACAAAATGTATCCATAAACTAAGCAGATAGTCCCCTGTTCCATTTCTCAAGAGTCTCCCTTCAACTGACTAAGTGCCATCCCTGGAGATGTATCTAGCATTGGACACTCTTACTGATGTTTGTTTATATCTTAGGAAGTGAATTAGGCAATATGTATAAAATTGGAATAAGACAAAAGTCCTACAGCTAATAAGCTTGAAGTCTGTTTATTAGGAGATTGAAAAATAATTAGGCAGGGGCTGGATTCATGTAACTGGGACAGCTGCCACCTGCCACATTGGCATCTCATATGGATGCCAGTTTGTGTCTTGGCTGCTCCACTTCCAATCCAGCTCCCTGCTAATGATCTGGGAAAAGCAGCAGAAAATGGCCCAAGTGCTTGAGTCCCTGCCACCCAGGTAGGAGACTCTGAAGAAGCTGCATGCTCCTGGCTCTGTCCTGGCCTTTGCAATCACTTGGGGAGCGAACCAGCAGATGGAAGATTTCTCTGTTTTCCCCTCTCTCTATATATGTATCTTTGACTTTCAAATAAATCCTTTAAAAATGTGTTTGAACAATAACTGGACAATTTCACTAAGTATATCATGATAGAGATGAGTATTTCACATAACCCACTCTGTAAAGATGAAAGTGATTAGGAGAAGACTTAACCAAGAAAGTGCCAATTATGCTTAGACTTTTCAAGGACTGAGGCTGAATGTCAAAGGAGAAGTGTACCGGACTGGACCAAGAAAGAAGGAGTAGAAAAAGTCCATTGGGAGGAATACATCATCACACAATCCCTCATTCTTTTTAATTATAATTCTAAATATTTCAGACTTAGTAATGTTAAATTACTGTCACCAACCATAATTAATTTTATAAATAGGTCTTAACTAGCATCCTTTTTCAATTAGGAAGCCTTGGATCTATAAGAAGATTAAATTATACCATGCCTGATATTGGAGCCTTAGAAATGAACTAGTATATAGCAACCTTGATAGGACAGACTAGAAGAATTAGAGAATGAAAATACATTGATTATTATTTCCTCAGTTCATCAGCCATCAGACACTTTTATACAATTACAAAATAAAATTTAATAAAGCATTTTCTTTTACACAGCCCTCTCTAAAACTTTATTTATTCGTTCACACCTATACATTTAACAAATACTTACCAACATACCTTATGCTGTTATAAGCATTGCATGTTTTTCACTGATTAAATAATATAAACAAATTTGGAAGTAAAGGGCCAGATATAGCGTTAAAGGATGAGAGTAAGAGGTATGAAGTCAGAAAGACAAAGGGGAGCACAATTTACTTGGAATCTTATACCTCTTTGAAAGATTGCCAGATTCTAGACTGAGTGAGAACTTACTAAAAAATAATAAGAGGTTAAATAGGAAAATTAGATTCTTCCGGGTCTCCCAAGTAGGTGCAGGGGCCATCTTCTACTGCTTTCCCCGGCACTTTAGCAGGGAACTTGATCATAAGTGGAGCAGCCAGGACTCGAACCGACATCCATGTGGGATGCTGGCACTACAGACAGAGGGTTAACCTTCTATGCCACAGTGCTGGTCCCACATAAAGTATCTTAAAAAAGATCATGCAGCAATTGGGGTTTTAGTGGAACAGCAGGTCAAACCACCACCTGTGATGCCAACATCCCATATGAACACATAGAAGAGTCCCAGCTGCTCCACTTCTGATCCACCTTCCTGCTAATGCACCTAGGAAAGTAATGGGAGATGACTCAAGTGTTTGGGCTCCTGCCACACACATGGGAGACCTGAATGGACTTCCTGGCTCCTGGCTCCTGGCTCCTGGCTACTGGCTGTGGCCTGGTCCAGCTCTGGACACTGTGGCCATTTAAGGAGTGAACCAGTGGATGAAAGATTCTCTCTCTCTCTTTCTCTCTCTCGCTTTCTCTCCCTCCATCCCTCCCTCCTTCCTCCATTTCTGTCTCTCCCTCTCCTTCTCTTTCTGTAACTCTGCCTTTCAAATAACTATAAATAAATATTTTTTCAAAAAAGTCAAGCAAAATGTGTATATGAAAGAACTATTGTATGGATTTTAAAAATTTTTGCACCAAAATAAACAGCTTTTAATTCTATTTTCCATGAATTTTTGAAATACTCTCCTATATGAATATATAAATAATGTTTGTGGACTTGTGTATAGATTTTTATATGTATACTTAAAATATTATTATATTAAGTATATACTCAAGTATTATGTCAGAATATCTGTATTAATAAAGGATTGAGAGGGACGACTTCAACTAATTATTAAGGATAGAAAAAAATGAATTGAAATGAGCATTAAGCCTAGGGATGCTGCAACATTTAGAAGCCAGGAATGGGGCGAGCACTTGATGCTGTGCTTAAGATGCTGCCTGGAATGATGCCTGCACCCCACATTCAAGTGCCTGAGTTTGAGTCCTGGCTGTGCTCTCCATTCCAACTTCCTGCTAATGTGCACCATAGGAGGCAGCAGGTGATGGCTCAAATGTGGGAGATCCAGATTGCTTTCCTGGCTCCTGGCTTTGTCCTGGCTCTGCCCCAATTATCTTAAGCATTTGCAGATTGACCAACCATATGGAAGACCTCTATCAGTCTATTTCACTCTCTTTCTTTAAAATAAATAAAAATTTAAAAAGAAAAAGCCTATGCTTGTGTTTCATGATTTAAGAAAAAAATAAGATGCTGCTTTTGATGCCTGTATCCCACACCAAAGTACCTATATTTGAAGACCAGCTCCACTCCCAATTTCAGGATTCTGCTTTGCATACTCAGACAGGCAGCAGGTAATGGCTTAACTAGATATGTCCCTGCCACACATCTTAGGTTGTGTTCCTGACTATTTCAGCCCCAGCCTGGGATACTTATAGATATTTAGGTAATTGAAAAGTGAGCCAAGATATGAGAGTGCCTTCTCTCTTTGTGTCATAAGTAAACAAATATGTATATTTTTTATAAGAAGGAGGTATCGATCAGTTTTGTCAGATGCTAATGTGAGTCAAAGTAAGGTGATAACTAAGAATTTTCCTTGGGATTTGGCAACATGGAGTTCATGTTGAAGCTGAATAAAAACAGTTTCAGTCAAGTACTGGTGTTGAAAATTGATTTGGAATGGATGCAAGTAAGATTAGGATAATCAAATTGGGAACAGCGCATAGTGACATCTTTTTTTCAAGTAATTTTATTATAAAAGAAATGATTGATAAGGAAAGGTTGTAAAGAGAATCAGCCAGAGAAGAAAGTAGAGTAAAAAAAAATGAGACTTTTAGAAATGGGAGCATCAAAAGCATGTTTATTTATTGTGGGAACAGTTCAATATCAAGGGAAATATATGTAGTGCAAGAAAGAGAACAGAAGATTGCTGCAGTCCTGTCTTAGAGTAGTGGGAGAGGAATAGAGTCGTCTACACAACAAGCAGAGGGCTACCCTTTGCTAGGATTATGTTAACCAAGGTTTAAGTAAAGTAGCACAGTTAGGTTAACATCTGTCAAGAAGGAGTCAGGAACATATCTTCTACTTGTTTGCTTGGTAAAGTAGAAATCATGGTCAACAATTTAGGGTAAGAATGGGGAAAGAGGGACAGGCATTGCTATTCAGGGGTAAGTCGCTCCTGAGGACCTTCATGTGGCATACTAGAGTTATTCCTTCAATTGCCAGCTACTTTGTTTCTGATCCAGCTTCTTGCTGATGTAATCCTGGAGGGCAGCAGGTGACAGCTCAGGTGGTTGAGTTCCTGTCAACCACATGGGAGGTCCAGGTTCTGGGCCTGACCCAGCTCTAGCTGTTGTGGGTATCTGCGGAGTGAGTAAGCAACTAGGAGATCTCTGCACCTGCCTTGTCTCCCCCCGACCACGACCACAATTTCTCCACTCCACCTTTCAAATAATTAAAAATAAAGAAACTAAAAAAAGAGTGGGGAAGGGCCAGTCTTGTGGTATAGCTGGTTAAGCCCTCACCTGCAGGATCAGCATCCCATATGGGTGCTGATTTGAGTCTCAGTTGCTCCACTTCTAATCTACCTTCATGTTAATGCACCTGGAAAAACAGCAGAGGATGGCCCAAGTGTTTGGACCCCTGCTCCCACTATGGAAATCCTGACAAAGGTCCTGGCTTCTGTCTTTGGACTAGCCCAGCCTGTATGTTGTGGCCATTTGGGGAGTGAACCAACAGATGGAAGACCCATCTCTGTCTCTTTCTTTCTCTCCCTCTCTTCTCTCTCTCTCTCTCTGTAACTACGCCTTTCAAATAAATAAAATAAATCTTTAAAAAAAAGAATAGGGAAAGAAATGTTAGAGATTTGGAGAGAGGCATTGTAAAATGGTGTTGTAAAATGATTGTCTGAGTCTTACAATGAATTAGAAAAATGATAGCATGATTGCTAGACAACATAAAGGAGCTGTTGAGATGAGTGAGCCTAAATTAAAGATGAGAACAATATTATTTAATTTTTATCAAACTTCATTCAATTGCAAATGGGCAAATGCATATTATGTTGAGGGTTTAATTGAACAAAAGTTGTGCTTTGAAGGGGGTCACTGTGGCACTGAGTGCCTGGGATTGAATACAGTCTCTGCTTATTATCCGGCTTCGTGTTTATGTTCCTTCCTAGGCAGCAAATACTGCCCCAACTACTCGGGTTCTTGACATCCACATGGGAGGACCAGATGGGGTTCCAGCTCCTAGTTGTGACCTGGCCCAGTCCTGGGAGTTGCAGACATTTGGGAAGTGAACCAACAGATGGAAGGTTAGCTTTAATTTTTAATCTCTCTCTCTCTCCCTCTACTTTTCAAATGAATGAATGAATGAGTGAATGAATGAATGAATAAGCCTTTTCAAAAACTTGTGCTTTACCTTACTGAGAATAATGACAAGGGCAAAGCAAAATTGTGGATGATCTTTGCAAAGAAGAGGTCATTATTGAGAGGAAGTCCTTAAAAAATCACCCCAAATTAAAACCAAGATTTGAAGTGTTTTGGATTTCACCAGTTGCTAAATTTGATGGTTTTCCTTGACAGCACAGGAAGAAAAAAACCACTAAATTTGGTGTTAACTTTTTTGTTTTGTGGTTCTAGAAAGCTTGCTATTATTCTCTGCTGATCTTTAAACTATATCATTTGAAAATCAGAGTCCTCCATTATCAATACAAGTATTATGATAAGCACTGCTCCAGAATATCAGAAAGTTAAAAAAAATCTTAAAATCAAGCAACCAGTAGTGTTAAATTATCCCTGAGTGCACATTATTTAGTTGCTCATTAACTTAATTGTTTTCCAGTAAAAGTGAAATGTGCAGTATGCAAATTAAATAATATTACATGTCAGAGTTTGAAAGAAATATTCACTTAACATTGGAAGAGGATTTGTTTCCCCAAGAAATCTTGTTCATTTATTTTGTGAGAATTTTTGTTTGTCGCTATTTGTTCAAAACATAATACAATTGTGAGACCCAGTGCCTGCTGGCAAAGTTGGAATAGCTGTCAGCAGGAAATGGCAAACTAATAATAAGTGCTGGTAAAATATTTATATTATAGTTTACTGGGAAACTGAATGTAGTTTTGTATTTCATTAGTGCTTGAGGCAGTACATAGTAACATATTTGTGCTCCAAACAAGTGGATAGAATTCTAAATACTGTAGTTACTTATCTTTCAGCTATCTGCTAGGGAAAAAAGAATTAATAATAATAAAGCCTTTTATGAGTTGAAATTTAAGAAATTTTAAATGAAATCCATAGAGCAGTAATTAGCAGCATCTCACATTCAGTGTTATTGGACACTAGGCTGCTGGATCAACCACTTCTGTATGTGGCCTAGTAATTTAGCTCTGGTTCATAATTTTCAATAACAGAGCTATTCAAGAGGGAGGGGTGGTCTTAAACCACCAGAGGACTCAGAAGTATGATGATGTTCAAGTACAACACTGTGTTTATGTACTCCCCAAAGTGTATCAAAGCTCAGATCCAGAGAAATAAAAGAAAAGTCAAACAAAACAAGCATTAGACTGCGTAAAATAAGGTATGGACAAGGCAAACAGGTGAGGCATTGTCTAGGTGGCTAAGGTAGATCAATATCTATTCTTGCAAGCCAGGAATCCTGCCTGCTTTCCCCTGGCGCTCTGCAGATCATCTTACGGCTTGCAGACAGACTGTCGCCAAACCCCAACTGACAGACAACCCATTTCACCTCTGTAAAAATCATACCCATCTTCTTTCTTTGTGATTCACTGAGGGGAGAAAAAAAAAAACATAACTGCCAACATAAACTAATACCAGATTGCTTTTACCACACTTTAACATCCTTTTTCATTAACTCGATCAAAAAAGGCTCATTCCTAATTTTTCTTTCATACATAATTGTAATCTAGTTAACAAAATGCAAGTTTATTATGAACTGAATAATGTGTTTGTGTGTACTTGTATGCTTAGGAGTTTATGAAGAAGTAATCAAGTTTATCCAAATAGGAAATCTAAAATGTCTGACACATAATGATCACTCAAAAAATGTTAGCCAAAATAAATATTCCAATCGTAATAACTTTCAAAATCCAACAGAAGGATGCACGGAGAATCAAGTAGAGACTGAAGGAATAGGTACTTATATACACCTTGTAATTCATAGAATAGAGAGGCAATATTTCAGCAGTTTCAAGAACGTGTTTAACAATCTCATGATATCTGAACAAACAGCAAAACTCTGTTTATTTTGGAGGATATAATGCCATTAATTTATTTTGTTCTGATAAGCTATGAGTATTTTTTTACTTCACATAAATAATTTTTGTTGTTATATTTTTCACTTTGTAAGTTGAACTAAAAACTTATGAGAATAAAAGCAATGGTAATTGCTTTAACAACAAAAACTTGATTTAAAGAAGAAATTACAAATAAATGTCACTTAATGGGATTAAAAATGATAAAAAATGTGCATGGTCCTCCTAATTTTGGTTCCTAATTGCGAAACCAAAATTAGGAGATATTTGATCTTTTTTTTTTGAATCTAGTATTCAATGAGACAATGTTTATGTGTACATAATAACATACAAATTCCAGTTTATTCAGATTTTCATATTAAAATCCACCCTGCTATTGTTTTCATCCTCTGAGTTGACTAGTAAAAGCAATGGGAATTTTAATAAAATATTAAATATATGAAAAACTAACAATGAGAACTTTATTTAATGGTTGTACAAATGCTACCTTAATTTTGAACATGGAAAAGATCATATTTTATAGACTGGCACATATTAAACTGGTGCAAATAATAACTTTGACTAATAAGAATGTCTTTTCATCACTATATAGTTTTCTGTTTATTTCTTTATGATAGAGGAAATGCAATTTACTCTTTAGATTGAAATGTTTGATATAAATCTTTATGCTATCTTCTGAACTAGTATTTCTGGAACATTACATTATTACAAATAGTGAATTTAACTAAACAACTACTTTACTCCTAAGTGAACAAAAGAATATGATTATATTAATTTAATGCCAAGGCATGTGATTAAATTTAAAGAAAATGTTTTCAACTTAACAAGAAAGTATGATTATACTAATTAAAATCAAGACATGTGATCTGAATATATACAACATATTTTAAGTTCCTGTCTTCAGGATATCAAAAATACTTCTCTTTTTAGAAACTGAAACTAACATGACTTACAAAATTTTAGTTCACATTAAAACTTCTTGTTCAACCTTCTAATCTACTTGTAAAGCTAAATTTAACGTCAATTAACAGCTTAAAACTTTACTAAAAAGCTTTTTAAAATATAAATAGTTGTGATTTTCCAAGGAATTTATTTTACTTTCCTGTGTGTGACTGATTTTTCATAGCTACAGGTTAGTGCTTCTGAAATATGTTAGATCAATTCTAATAAGAAAAATATGATAAGGTAAACTCAATATAATATATATGATTACATATGTGTGGATGTAGCCATGTGCATGTATAGAAATATATTCAAATAAGTAATATGTATAATGTTCGAAAGCCAACAATTAATTTGATCTTCAAACTTCAAAATGCAAAATCATAGATTTGCTCTAATCACTCAAAGGCACTTCATGATGAAGGTCAATCCATTTTTACTAATTTAAAGGAACACAGAAAAATAAAAAAATCAGGTTCTGACCTAATCAAGGCCATAAGTTGTTTGTTAAAACATGCATTGTTAGTATCCTAATTATCTCTATTTGTGTTTGTTTAATTAGATAAACAGATGAAACATTTCTAATCCAGATGTGACAATTTCAGTGCTGTCATTTACCTTTCAGGATCATAGAATTTTTGCTTTTAACACATTCCCTCGAGTACCTACATGTTTTCATTATAAACCAGTAGTTGAGAAAACATGTCAGATGCTAAATTCAAAATCCACCATGCAGGAAACATGGAGAAATGTAACAACTGTTTTGGAAGAAAATGTCTTGAAGTCAAGTAACATAAAATTTTAAGTGATTTGCCAATGAATTTTAATTAGCATTTACGTTACACCCACCTTCAAATGCTAAATAGTTCATGCTTAACTACTATAGGACTGAAATTATTTTTGCCAAATATACATAAAATCTTTGCTAAAATGTCTATGATCTGTAAGTTTAATGAAAAAATGTAGAATTTGTAATACCAATTAAGATATGACATAAAAGGAAAAAAATAGTGTATATAGAGCACTTAAACCCTTTTAGTACTTAATACATTATATAAAATCTTATACAGAACATTTGATACTCAAGGCAATAATTATTGTATGTCCAATTAGACAGAAAACTTTAAAATTCTTTGATAAGTTCACATTCACCAGGACAGATGAAAATTTAAAATTTAGGATGCTCGTGTAAAGGTTAAAATAATTCAAATTGTTTTCCTGTAAATGACTACATATTTTCATCTCATTATTCTTAAGTATAAAGCAAATTATTTATATATACAAGGACTATAGTTAATAAAAAGTTACATTCAAAGATAGCCACTAGTCTTATATAACACCAAAATATTTCATCAGTTCTTATATGACTATATACTCAATAATCTATTTTCATTTAATAAAAATATTTAAAATCCTAATATCTACTATTTTAAATGTATTTTGCAAACATTTTCTCTCACAGAATTGTTCAATTAATATATATGTCCAATTATAGATTGGATGTACTTATGGATATTTATTTATCAACATGTATTTATTTAATAAAGGAAAACTTACATAAAAATGAAGACCATGATATTGTGTTGAAATTTTTAATCTTCCTTAATATAAAAACAAATAATTATGTGAAAAGTGAAATATACAAAAAGGTAGTAGGAAAACAGTATTTCATATAAAAATTATTAATTGGTACTATAGCACTAAAACTAACAATTCTTAGTTTGTTCTTTAACTGTACTAAATAATCAAAGTGACCATTTAAGAAAGCATTATAATAAGCTTCACAAATGTTCCTTTCGGATAAACATGGATTAAGGATAATTTGGTCTCTAATAAAAATAAAATGCCAATTTGATATATCAATATTAATTATGAGAAAACAATTAAAAGATTGGTTCCTTCCAAAATGGTATCACTATAATTGAAAATACTATTAGCGAGTAGGAAGCCATTAATACACAAAGTCTCCAACATATTGTTATCATTACTAAATTATGTTGTGGTGCTATTTGTTATCATTTATAATTTGGGGGGTAAAGTGCAATATAAGAAAAATTTTAATCTGTTTCCTTAACTATGACGAATAAATACCATCATGAAAACATTAAAAGTCTTTTGCTTGGAGAGACCCTGAGAACCCATGTGCTGAATGTGTGTTAATTTAGGAAACTCTTTCATTAGTGAAGTGGAGTTTTAGAGAAAGTGATATTTTGGAGTATCATAGCCAAGCTTACACTGTGTGTAAAAGTTAGCATCACAGCAATTCTTCATAGAAAAAAATTCTTAAATCTAAAGTTGTCAATCCACCTCTTTTTGAGTATTGTAGTCGCTTAGAAATAGCAGCTAACTTTTATACTTCATTCCTACAAAACAATCCACTGTTTACTTATTTTACAGTTAATCTCCATGCTAAATCTGAAAATGTGCTCTCAATAGCAACCATAATAAAAGAATGTTGGGATAATGACACAAGATGATAAAAGCAAGGAAAATGCTCATTTGAGGATATCATCTCGTTCACATACATGAGCTGTAAGTAGGAATGAAGTAGGATACATACTTCACAAAAAGCTACCTGCAGAACTCCTACAAAACAAAAACTTATCAAAAGGTCACTGAAAGTCATTCTAGACTCCAATTCCTTCCAGATTCTCACCTAATTACAAACAGAATCCTTTCTAATGTTTGATATGTTGCTCTATAAACTTATGTGCAAATTCATTTTGTAGGCTAGAGATCCTTACCGTCTTTAGCAAATTGGTGACAATGCGGAGAGGAATCACGCAGACTTAATTTTATTAGTAGCCTTGTTTGATTGGCTGGCAAGGCAGAGATAATGCTATATATTCAACTAGTTCATTTTCTTTCTAAATTCACAGCTAATTGACATTCTCAAACCTCTGTTGCAACTAAATTGGGCCATTGGAATTGCAATTATCCTGCAGGATTCTCTATAAACTTTTTTCTACTACTCAATGTGGAGTATACAGTGCAACACTCCAAGGCACTAAAGATTGCAGATCCACTGTTAGGTACCTGAATGACTGAATGGTACAGAATGGAGCAAAAGCTTAAACCCACTCTCCACCTGACTGAAATGTGACATAATGAAATAATAGATCTTGATAGTATTAAACCACTGAGATTTGGAAGAGGCTAGATTATGTATTTGTTCATCTATTTCTCAATTATTATGAATAATAAAGATGTATACAGGATATAAATAAAACCTAGAACTTCAGAAAAAGGCAAATGTAGTAATTTTATTGGATCTGTATTTAAGAGTAGAAATAATGTCTAAAAACTGTATGATCTCAAGTATACTGCAAATGGGACCTGTGAAAGTCTTACTTCTCCAACCATATGCTTACTATAGTAATATTGTCACTCTTGATGCTTGTGTTGTGGCACAGCATATTATGCTTGTGACACTGGCATCCTATGTAAGAGTATTAGTTTCAAGTCCCAGATTTGAGTGCCAGTTGCTCTGCTTCCAATCCAGCTTATTGTTTATGTGTCTGGGAGGTGATTGGGCCCTTGCCACCCACATGGGAGATCCAGATGTAGTCACAGCCTCCTGGCTGTTGTGGCCATTTCGGGAGTGAACAATGGATGAAAGAGTCTGTCTGTCTGTCTCTGTGTGTGTGTGTGTGTCACTGTGCCATTCAAATACGTAAATCTTTAAAAATGCTGTCACTTTTAGTGATAAATGCCTAAAGCATTATTTTTTATTAATTTATCATACATTGGGTATGTGGGTTATATAATTTAATATCCTCCTGTATCTGCCTCTTATACTGAAAACCTTACACTCTGTTTGCATCAACATGCCAAAACATGCTCCTTCTATCAAATGATCAAATGTAGATAAATAGCATAGAAATAACTAATGTTTTGACTCAGTAATTGAATTATTCACTTATAAATGATAACCTAAGTTTGAAAATAACCTCACTGAAGACCTAGAATATTGCTTACTTAGAGGTAAACTACCATTAAAAATAATATACTTGAAATTCTTGTGACTGATGTATTTTTCTAAGAGCAGAGCTACTTTGAAAGCCAAATAATAATTAAATCATTGCTCGCAAAACATTCGTTCAGAATGAAGATCTTTTCATGGATAGACTGTTTAATAGCACCAAATTTATTATTTTTAAAGACATATTTATTTGAAAGGCAGAGTGACAGAGGTAGAGATAGATAGAGATCTTCCATCTGATAATTTACTCCCCAAATGACTGCAACAGCCTGGGCTGGGCCAGGTTGAATCCAGGATCTTGGAACACAATCCACTCTGCCATATGGGAGGCTGCGACCCAAGGACTTGCGCCATTTTGCACCACTTTCCTATGCAAATTAGCAGGGAGTTGGACCAGAAGTAGAGCAGCAGGCACTTGGACGTGTGCTCTGATATGGGATGCAGCTTTTGCAAATGGTGGCCTAACCTGATGCACCATGGCATGGGTCTTAATAGCATCAAGCTAAATAGAGTAAATTTTATTGGGATGAAATCATCTATAAATTGTTATTTGAATAGATTTTCCTGCATTTATTCTGACTTTCCTTTATTTACATTCTGTCATTTTTTTTTTTTTTTTGGACAGGCGGAGTGGACAGTGAGAGAGAGAGAGACAGAGAGAAAGGTCTTCCTTTGCCATTGGTTCACCTTCCAATGGCCGCTGCAGCTGGCCTGCGCACCACGCTGATCTGATGGCAGGAGCCAGGTGCCAGGTGCTTTTCCTGGTCTCCTATGGGGTGCAGGGCCCAAGCACTTGGGCCATCCTCCACTGCACTCCTGGGCCACAGCAGAGAGCTGGCCTGGAAGAGGGGCAACCGGGACAGAATCCGGCGCCCCAACCGGGACTAGAACCTGGTGTGCCGGTGCTGCAAGGCAGAGGATTAGCCAGCCTAGTGAGCCGCGGCACCGGCTTTTTATCTACATTCATTACTAAGATTTTTTCTATGAATATACTGATACTTTTGATTACTTTAAGTGAAATTCTGCTGTACAGGAGTGAATCTTTTTTTAAAAAATATTTATTCATTTATTTATTTATTTGAGAGGTGAAGTTATAGACAGTGAGAGGGAAAGACAGAGAGAAAAGTCTTCCTTCTGTTGGTAGGATTAAATCTTTTAAGATAATTTTGCATGTACTGATCTCATATTTTATGCTGATCTGGCAGTTTAACAATCAAAGGGCACTCTCACCTTGCATTCTTCTAAGATTTATTATTTATTTAAAAGATAGTATGTGTGTGTGGGTGTGGGTGTGTGTGTGTGTGTGTGTGTGTGTGTGAGAGAGAGAGAGAGAGAGAGAGAGCGAGATCTTCTACACACTGGTTCACTCACTAAATGTCCACAATGGCCAGGGCTGAAGGAGGCCAAAGCTAGAAGCCTTGAACTCCATCTTGTTCTCCCACCTGGGTGGTAGAGAACAAGGTACTTGGGCTATTTTCCACTGCAGTGCTGGTGAATTAGCAGGAGGCAAGATGAGAAGTGGAGTAGTCAGGACTCCTACCTGCATTCCATTATGGATGCTTTCAATGCAAGCAATCTTTTAACCTGCTGAACCACAACATTGTCATTCATATTGTATTTTTTTAATATTTTATTTATTTGAGAGGTAAATTACAGATAGTGAGAGGGAGAGACAGAGAGAAAGTCTTCCTTCCACTGGTTCACTCTCCAAATTGTCACAATGGCAAGAGCTGCATCAGTTGGAAACCAGGAGCCAGGAGCTTCTTCTGGGTCTCCCACATGGGTTCACGGGTGCAAGGACTTAGGCCATTTTCTACTGCTTTCCCAGGCCATAGCAGAAAGCTGGATTGGAAGAGGAGCAACCAAGACTAGAACCAGCGCCTATATGGGAGGCTGGCACTGCAGGCAAAGGATTAACCTACAGTGTCACAGTGCCAACCCCCATATTGTATTCTGTATTTCAAATTTCCTTTACATATTTCATTGTATTCTTTAAGAATCGAAAAGAATTTGAAATAATTAATTCCAGGGAAAGACAATGCACACTGAGAAATTCTATTTATGAAGAATGAGTGAAGATAAATAATAGCAATTGTTTTCTTTTTTACTTAGGGTAGAAGACACAAATTCACAGGACTTAATTAATCATCTTTTGAAAAATTTTATTTTTATTTATTCACTTTTTAAAATATTTGTTTATTAGAAAGGCAGAGATACAGAGAGGGAAAGAGGCAGAGGCAAAGAGAGATCTTCCTTCCACTGGTTCACTCTGCAAATGGCCACAATGGCTTGGATCGGACCAGGCTGAAGCCAGGCGCTAAGAGCAAGGAGTTTCATCCAGGTCTCCCACGTGAGTGCAAAGACCCAAGCACCTGGGCCATCTTCTGCTGCTTTCCCAGGCATGTTATCAGGGAGCTGGATCAGAAGTGGAGCAGCAGGGACTGGAATTAGCACCCATATGGGCAGCAGCCTAACCTGCTATGCCATAGTATTGGCCCCAAAACTTCTTTTATGAATAATAGTTTGAAATTTTTATGAACTACAGTGTTATATTTTAATACATGTGTATAATATGGACTATCAAAGTAGTGGATAATCTTAATTGTTAGGGTAAAGCTCTGTAGATTCTTGTTGCAAGAGGTACTATGTTTCTCTATAATGGTACCAAAGCATATGCCAAGCAAGAACTGTTGCCCTTGAAGTAGATGTGGCCCAGAATAAGTAAAAGCTAGCACACAATATCAGGATTGCTGGTGCTGTGCCAGTCGCATCCCATCAATGTAGAAAGCTAAGCTTGTTCGAGCATTATGCTGCCATGTACTCCAAAATCAAAGTCCGATGCCTCAATATGTGTTCTTTTCTTCAACTAGACAAATGCCAAGATGAACGCTTTGCCACAACCATGTGTGTGGGAGATAGCAAATTCCATAACAAGACCATTGAATCCACTGGAGTGCTTCAGGACTGGAATGATTCAACCAGACAGAAACATATTTTATTCCTTTATTATTATTTCTTAATTATTTGTGGAGCCAGAGTGTGGAAAGATGACCAACTATTCAGACATGGGAGAGATCTAGATGAACCAAGTAACCGATCTAGTAGTTTAGAATTTGCAGAATACTCTAGAGTAGAAGTGGAAATTAACACTCAAAAGAAAGAAGGAAAGAAAGAAAGAAAAAGAAAGGAAGGCAGGAAGGAAGGAGAGAAAGAAAGCACTTTTCTGGAGCCACATCCTGAGCACAGTAGGGAGTACTGCCTCTGCCCACATGCCTCTGCTTAGAAGCCTCTGGTTAATATTTGCACACTGATGTCATAATATTCTTTTCTAAAAATATTTACTTATTTGAGAGGCATAATTACAGAGAGAGAGAGAGAGAAAGAGAAAGAGAGAGAGGTCTTCCACCTCTGGTTCACTCCCCAAATGGCCACAATGGCCGAACCGGGTCGATGTGATGCCAGGATCCAGGATTCAGGAGCTTCTTCCAGGTCTCCCATGTGGGTGCAGGGGCCCAAACACTTGGGACATCTTCCACTGAATTCCCAAGCCATTAGCAGAGAGCTGGATCAGAAGAGGAGCAGCTAAGACATGAACTGGCGCCCATTTGGGATGCCAGCACCACAGACAGAGGCTTAACCTACTACACCACAGAGCTGGCCCTTCGTTGGTATTCTTCATGTGACGTGAATGATCCTGCCGATTGCATCAGCCAATGAAATAACCTCTGAAAATAACAAAACAAAAAAAGAAAATAGATGATCAGTATGAAAAAATATTTTATAAAAACATTTTAAATTGTGATGTCTTACTATGTTGTTTGCTTTTAATTAGTAGAATTAAGGGACACTTTTTATTAGTAGCATTAACTTAACTGATAATAAATGAAGGAAGTACCATTAAAATAAGAATTGTCCATGGCGTAATTGTAAAAATGTGGTAAAATCTGAATAGTTAAGTTAGCTCAATAGAGCAAAACAGAGCACATATGGGTAACTTGCTATGTATAACTGAACTATGTCCCAAAAATATGATTATGCGCAGGCATTGTGGTGTAGCAGATTTAGTTGTGATTGGATTCCTATATCCCATATTAAAGAGCCTGGTTTCAGTTCCCTGCTTCCTGCTAATACACCTAACAGTAGCAGATTATGGCCCAAGTGCTTGAGTTCCTGTCACATATATGGAAGTCCCAGCTATAGTTCCTGGTTCCTAGATTCTGCCTGGCCTTACCCTAGCTGTTGAGGGAATCTGGGGAGTGAACCAGCAGATGGAAGATGTATTTTTCTGTCTCTGCCTTTAAAATAAATAAATAAATCTTTTTTAAAAAATGCTTAAAGAAGTTTAAAAGAAAAATGCCAAGAGTATGATTTTTGGATAAAAATGTTACATATTCTAGAAGTCTACCTTACTCTATTCAATTTTAATAATTGCACAACAGTAAAAGATAAGACATAGCAAACCACACTTGGGGCCAGGGCTGTGGCGTAGTGGGTAAAGCCTGTGGTGTAGCAGATAAAGCCTCTGCCTGCAGTGCTAGCATCCTATATGGGCACTGGTTCAGGTCTCCACTGAGAACTTTGGACAATGACTTTTGGTTAATGGTTTTGTCAAGCATCAGCACTTAATCGTATGCACATGATTAACAAATAATGAACCATTACACTTTTCTTAAGATTCTTAAACTAAAGGTTGATTTTTAGAAGGAATTTCAAGTTTAATCATAATAGTGAAAGAAGTTTCATTTTAGAAAATAACTTGATAGTGCTATGTAGCTACATTCTGAGAGATGGGATTTGATTTTCAAGGCCAGAAATTATCATGAGGCTCTATGTTACTCATGTAATTGCAAACTTCATCAGAGTTTCATTTCCTTGTTTCTTTTAAAGATTTATTTATTTGAAAGGCAGAGTTTCAGAGAGAGAGGGAGAGACAGAGAGAGAGCAAGAACGAGAGAAAGAGAGAGAGATTTCCCTGGGTTCATTCATTCCCCTAAATGGCCATGACGGCCAGAGCTGGGTCAGGCCATAGGTAGGAGTTGGAGCCAGGAGCTTCATCGGGATCTCTCATGTGGAAGCAGGGGCCTAAGGACTTGGGCCATCTTCTGCTCCTTTTCCAGTTGCATTAGCAGGGAACTGGATCCGTAGTGGAGTAACCGGGACTTGAATCAGGTAAGGGATGATTAGTGTTGCGGATGGCGGCTTAACTTGCAGCTACACATTGCCAGCCCTAGTTTCCTTTTCTAAAAATAGGAAATCAAAGAAAAAAAATGGACTAACCAAATTAAAATCTCTTCCTTAAATTTATGGGACACATGATGCCTATAGCTCATCATCTGAGTTAGCTATTTGGTTCACCTTACATACAACAATTAGGGTAATAAAGAAGGCAGCCCATTCAAGCTTTTAAATTTTTCAGCCCAATAAAGAAAACACTTCCATGCTGTGAATTACCTGTCCTGTTTTGTAGGTAGCACCTGTACTGCTGCCACACATCTGTGGAAGCACAGTATCAGCCAACTGTTAACCAAGGATCACTTCCCTTCAAAGTGACTGATGATCCGCTGTTAAAACAGCTTATAAAAATAACTTCCTGGGAAAGGTGCTCCAGGGTTTTTAGAAACATCTCACCAGTCCTGCTAGCTTGATGCGTGTTTGAAAGTTAATTCCTCATTAATATTTAAAGAAGAAATGGCTTAAAAACAAACTTTAAATAATCCAGCACATTTCAGAAATAAAATATTATCGGTATTATTTTCATTTCGCCTACAAGGAATGATAATGTCCAAGATTGGCTTTTAAAACTGTTAATGAGCCCTGGCAATGTGAAAAAGATATGGATTAGGTAGATGTAATGAGATATGATTAAAGGGTGCAGGCACTGAAGGGTGTTGGAGAAATGCTTTTCAGAGAGAGTATAATTAGTGTCTGATAAAAGTACTTAGTAGATAAGATTTTTGAAGAAGAAAGGTTAAGATAAACACATACTTTACAACAAACCTGCTTAATTTTCCCCCTTTGGTTCTCTTGCATACTTTGTATTATGCTGAAGTTTCATTGGTAAATAATGTTGGTTGGATGCTTGGTACAATCCTACCAGACAATTAGAGTGTTTTAATTGCCAGACATGAAGAGCAGAAAATGTGTTGAAACATCTTATTCCATTTTCAGTGTACATTTCTTTGTTGATTTATGTAATGTAGCTAATAATATGCAACCTACCCTGGTTTTAAACAAACAAATGAACTTCTAAAAAGCTTTCCCTAAGTTGCTAAGCAACTCCAAAGACACATTTTATTAATTTAATAACATTTAGATGACAAATCCTTAAGGAAGATTTTTTAACTCCATTTTATAAAAAGTAGAAAATCCAAGCAGGTACCCTTCTAATTCCTCATTTTCAAGGTCTCAGGGTTAGGCAGAGATACTGCATTTTGAAAGTCATATTTGTCTCACTAAGCAAAACACTTCTTCAGTTCAAATTGTTACTATAATACGAGTTAGGTCTTGGGCCTCATGGTGTTGCTCTCCAGAGTAAGAATTCAGGCTTTATTCCTGTAACAGAATTTTTCATTCTTGGCACTATTGATATTCTGGACAGGATAATTTGAAATTGTGGGGGGAGGGGCTTGCCTATGAATCACAGCATCATCAGCAATAACTGCAGTCTCTTCCTACTGGATGCCAGCAGTGGTTCCACAATTGCTACAACAAAAATTTCCTCCAGATATTACCAAAATGCCCAGGGAGAGTGGGGATAGCGGGCAAAAATCACCCCCAGTTGAGAACCACTGCCAGACGCAAAAAGTATTTTAGCTTAACTGGTGTTGAAGATGTTTTGAAGTCAGTCACCATCTGTCAACATGTAACGTTCCCTACCGCTAATAAAAAATAAGGGTTTTTGGCTAGTGGTCAAAATGCTACCAGTGAAATGCCTGCATCATGTATTGTAGTGCCAGGGCTGGGAAACTTGCTTTGGATAGTCTCAGCTCTGGCTGTTGTGGCCATATGGGGAGTGAACCAGTGGATGCAAAATCTCTCTTCTCCCCATTCTCTGTCTCTCCTCTCCCTGTTTCTCTTCCTTTCAAATAAAATTAAAATTAAAAATTTTTAAATAATTAAAAATAAGAAGGCGGTACCAATCCCAGTGGTAGTATGCCTCTTGTTCTATTCAAGACTCGTTCCTGATTGCATCATTTCAGTGTAATTTCTACCATACAGAAATTGGGTCAAAGGGACCTAATGATGGCTCTGACTATAACCATTCTCTAGTAATATCATATCACAATATGTACCAAAATCTTTTCTCCTACTCTTTCTCCCTCAATTTTCACTATGTCCAATAGCTAGGTAGAATAATTTCAAAAACAAATCTCAATTTTAATCATGCCATGCTCTGCTCCTAGGGCCTCCTTAGGTCTCTATCACCTCTGCCATCAAACACAAACTCCTCTGAACGCTCTTTAAAAATTTCTACAATTTATCACCAAACTCTGTCTCACCAAATGTCTAATTCTTCGCATACGCCACCTTTACCTCCTCACATATAAACAGCTTACATATTCTGATCTTCTTATGTGACATACAAAGGACAAACTCATTTCCTCCATGAAAGTCTCCCTAAACAATTCTTCCTATGCTTTTTATCAGTATTGTATTTCTGTTAAAAGAATGACATACTGTGAATTAATGTGAGACAATCGTTTACTAAATGTCTTCAGTAAGCCAAACACTGAACACCAGTTAGTAACTGTTTCTGTCAATTCAAATTTCATTATTTATGCCCAACTAGATTGTAAGTTCCCAGAGGATAGGAACAGGTCTTATTTGTATCCCTCTGACACCTTTTAATAATGATGCTAATAAATATGCTTTACATTTAATTAGCAATTATAACCTTTCAAAGTACTTGCATGATTATTAGCTCATTGGTTATTTCACTGTTCTACAATCAATGAAAGTGGGGAATTAAATACTCCAGGGAATAGTTTATGTTATACAACGGGTTATCAGTAGAATATGCATTTAATATACGATGGTTGAATTCAGTCTTTCAACATCTCAACTCTAAAAATTCTTCCTGGGTTACAAGTAGTTTCTCACCACACTTAGAGTTATGGTAAAGAACGAGAACCGCCGAGTGAAGCATTTGATGACACACATAAGTGAATTAAGATTGACAAGGGTTAAACTGCAATACAGCAGCAGGAAGGCCTAAGAGAAATCTCTGGGTTTCTGCCTCAAATTGGCTCTGAGAGATTAACTTCATTTCTTAAGGTCTTGACCTCTTATCAGAAAAAGTAAACCTGCTATAAAAGAAAGCAAAATGGAAAAAGATGAGCCTTATAGAAGGGCTGATAAAATCCTAAACCCTTTACAATCATAGGATATTACCTTGTATATATGAAGAACTTCAAGACAATATTTTCAGTAATTCTAAAGGCTTTCCCTCACTCATGGGGTGTAGGGAGGTGGGTGGGGGAGATCCCTAAATAGACAACACCAAAGTAAAGTATCTGTAAAAAAGCACTTATTTATTAGCCTCCCAACTGAATTCAACAAAACACGACTCAGTTGACTGAAGGCACCCACTAACCCTAAGTACCCCACGACTGAAGAACCAAATCAGTTACCCAATAACTGAATTCATCATATGCTTATTAGGTGCAGACACTGGCCTAGCCACTGGGGGAAAACCTCACTTGCTGATGTGAATTTATTCAGGGAATTCAAAAAGGGGGCAGGGATCCGTGAAAGATCAAAAAAAAAAAAAAAGTCTTCATTGGGATTTTTCTCTCCATCTCTAACTATATCGCCCCCAAATTGAAGGAAGTAAAGGAATTTTTAAAACATGGAAATGAAGACCGAGGAGAGGAAGAATAAGTTAGGATCCCACCAGCAATCTGTAAAGGAAAAAAAAAAATCTCAGATGCTATCCCTCATCCTTTGGACTGGGACGAGCAGGGAGCCCGGGATCGGAAACACAGGCCCAGGGGGGGTGTAGTGGCGGAGCGGCCCCCCAGGAGAGAGACCGGAAGGGCAGGGTCCCCCGGGCGCGGGAGAAGGGTCTTCGGGCCGGGCGTGCCTCTAGGGCGCGCGGGCCAGGCCGCACGAGGGCTCCCAGGGGTGTCTGTCACAGCACCGCAGGCTTTTTTGCGGAATAGGGAGTTTTGAGCTTTTCGGAAGAGATTTCTTAAAGTATGGTGGCAACCTGGAGGTGAGGGTGTTAGGGAAGGAGCCGCAGGTTTTCTCCAGCATTTTCTCAGGAGACTTCACCCTTCACACTGGACGGCCGGAGAGGGCCCTGGGCGCTGGGCTTGCTGACCCATCCAGGGCTTGCGGGCTGCGCGCCCTTGCTGAGAAGGCTGAAGCGGGCAGCGCGGCAAGGCCTGTCCGGGCCGCCCGCACCTCAGAGTGCGCCCGGGGACTGCGCAGGAGTTGGGGGTGGGGGGCTAGGGACTCGGAAAAGGTATCCTAGGAGAGGGGCACCCCTTAGTCCCGCCGCCGGCTTCCCTTTCGGAGGCTGGTGCCTGGGCCAACGGACTCGGGCTAGTGCGGCGCGCGCAGGGGCGCCACTGGCGGCTGGGTCCCCTTGGGGCTTTTTTTTTTTTTAATTTAAATAGTTCAGAATCAGGTTGTCTCCAGGGTCTTTATGCAAGGCTGTCTGAAAGAGAAGGGAATTCAGAGACCCTCTGAGCCTCATCCCCTGGGCCCTCGCCCCGCGCGAACTCCGAAAGTGTGAGTCGACCCCACCACGAATGCACGGGCTCGGGACAGGGCGCGCCTCTCTGCCTCTTCCGATCCCCTGCTCCCTCCCTCACCCCCCAACCCGGCGGCGCCCCCGCCCCTGCCTGCACCCCGCAAGCTGCTCTGGCCCTAGAAGAGCCCCTTACGTCGCCCTCGAAACTCTAACGGCCACAGAGCCCCTCCACTTGTCAGCATTGGTGACCGGCTGACACACATCGCAATGCAAATAGTTTCTGGCTGGTCTTAGTATAATAAAAACGCACCGCCTCTCTGTTTCCGCAGGCGTGGGCGGGAAAGTGTCTGGACTTGGTGCTGAGGGTCCTCACCACGGGGATTGTAAACTCAGTTTTAAGCTTTCCTCAACCTCGTCGTCATTGAAAAATCAGTTCTGAAGGATGATGACCTTCAAGATGATTTTCCATCGTGTCAAACCTGTGACTCCTTCTCACTCTCTATTTCTTTGAATGTCCGAAAATAGAGTAGAAACTCTACATTATTTCCCAAAGGTCTAGTAACCTGGAGGAAGCCCTAACTCCCCTGTCCACCGTCTGCCCTATACCATCCTGGGAATGGGAAGAAACCCCGAGATCAGTGTCTGAGGACCCTAACGACTTCTGATTGTTGAAAGGAGACGGGTGGAATGGAAGAGAGAAATGGAAAGGAAAAAGAAAAAGAAAAAAAAAAAACACCAAACAGTTGTGTTCATTTACACATTTCCTGTGCAGAACAAAAAAGTCCCACCATCAGCAAAAGAAGTCTCTTCCTCCAAAATAGCAGCCAGAGAGGGAAAATTAGAATATGCATAAATTCCTTCATTTTCATTTGCACTGAGCATGATTTCCGGCAGATTTGTATTTGAACTGCTCAATTAATCCCAATTTCTGAACAGCATTTTAGTTAGCATCTTCCCAAAACTCACCTAAACAGAAAAACTCCTCCCTCTACCCTATTTTAGAGCCTCCCTTTTTCATATTCTCCAAACTGCCAATGAGAATTTCATTGATAAGACTGCAATTTTATTTTTCTTGTCCATTGCTTGCTTTTTAAAACTAGAGATATGCATTGGACCACGCTGTAATGCAAGCCGGCTGCTGTCTGTGATGCTGTGACTACAAATGAGAGCCTAGTGGAAAGAACATGTATTTGAAGTGTGTGCCTAAAAGAAAATAAACATGATAGGACCAATAGACTTTTGCAGATCTTCTCGTGTCAAAGAAGCCTTTCCTATTCTACCCAGGTCATCCTTTAACCATTAGCAATAGCTAAGATGCTTGGGCATACCATCCCCAAACCTCCTCCTGTTTAGTTTTGAGGAGCATGATAGTCAATCACACAACCCTCTCCAAAGAATATTACTCCTCATAAATATTCAGAATGTCAATCCATTAAATCCCCCTACAGTCCATTACTAAAATATTTTGCTTTGCCACTGTGCAACAGATCTGGTTGTATCTGCCTTGAAAAAAAAAATCTTTGTTAGGAAAAAAATAGTATTGAGCATCATTTGAAACCATTCCTCATGAAATGTTATCTCTTGACTTGCATTTATCTCTCAAGTTCTTGAAACTATATGTTTCTTTTATTTAACAGTAGAATGTTTAAAGAATTAAGGAGTTTAAAGAATTAAATTTCAACATCTGGGCATACTGAATAGGTATATGGATCTTAATTCCACACACGTACAGAAAAAAACTTGTATTTTCTTCGTCGTACAATCTAAGCAGAATTTAGTGGTTCTAGCTTTCCTGCAGTATTTACAGATTGAGATCAAACCTCAATGATTAGAGATTTTAAGTCAGAAACTGTAATAGTTGTTTAACAGTTTCTATTTTAAAAAAATACAACACATAATTGAACCATACCCAGTATGGTATATACTATATATTCATATATATATATATGTGGATATATATATATATGGTTTATATTGACGATTTACTAAGATATTGGGATACAGAAGCCTATTAATTTTGTTAAGTGAGTACATAATATCTGCATGCACGTGAATGTATGCATGATTCTTACTAAACTGTGAAAAAAATTACTCTTATTGGATCTTTAGATTCTGTCAAATATACTCATTGCAAAAACATTAAACTTGGTTTCTTTTATTTATGTATCTCCACTGACTCAGAACTTCTCAGTTTTATACAATTGAAACCAAAGTGTTGGAAAAGAAATTTTCAAAAGGCATACTCCAAAGTGCCTGTAACAGAGAAGGCCACTTTTGATGGCAATGTTGATTTATTTTATTTTCTTATTGAAACAGATGACAATTGTTTCCTACCCAAAGTAACAATTCCAACAAATAAGAGAATAACTGAGAATATTTTCCTTAAAATATTATTTCTACTAGAATTAAATTTTGCATGGGAAACTCCAGTTTGATTTCAAGTTGCAGAACTGAACTTCCAGAATATATACAGTGAAGGGTTTTATAGACCAGAATCCACCCACCCCTAAATCTGGAGTGAATTTGGCAATTATTATTAGTTCACTGAGAAAGCCTAGGGTACTACTGAAGAGTAGGTGGTCGCACAGTTGCAGCCAGAGCCGCTTGTCTCCCACTGCAGACTAAGAAAGGCAAGATAAGACTGAACATCACCTCAATGAATTTATCTCAGAAGTGAAAGTCCTCATTCTTTGCTGATTTTTAGTGAAAGAATATTCTCATCAACTGGGATTTCTTAAAATACTTTTTTAAAATGAAAGAGTAGAAAAAAAAAGTGAAAGAGGATTGTCAGCCTCCCTGCCATGAAAGGTAAAGCGAGATGCACGGTACTGCAGCAGGGAAGTGGGGGTCCCATCCACACACTTCTTCATTCAACTACTGTTTGGTTTTATGTTATGGATTGTGTGTATATTAGAGTTTGAAGACAATATCTTTTTAAAATGTTTTCTAAAGGATGAAATTGTTGAATTTTATGTCCTTTTGGTAATTTTTAAGGCGTGTAGACCATCGTGCGTTCTCATCTATTTTCAGAGCTACATTAATTTGCAGGAGTAAACAAAACAAAGCAATTTCATTCAACAGCAACCCTTCCTTTACCCAAAACCATCCTTCTTGTATTGCTAAGATCCTTCTCCATTTGGCCCACAATGCTGGGCTGCTAAGGAATTTTGATCTCAGTCTCTGCTCTCTTCTCCCGTAACTGCCCTTCTTCTAACTAGCTTTTTCCCCTCACAAATGAAAGCAATTATCAGACAACCTGCTTTATCCCCAGTGTCAGCCTGATAAATGTTGACTTTAATTCTCTTGCCACCTATTCTTTTTATTTTCATTCATTCTTTTTCTTTTGAGTGGGGAAGGCGGGCCTGGTGATCTGAAGATGAGAACGCTGGACTGAGAGAAGAGTGGTTACTACAGGTACAGCCTCCCTAACAGATTGTTTCCAGTACAGTCCCAGGACCTGGTGGCAGTTTTTCAGGAAAAAAAAAAAATCAGTCTTGTCAGGTTTACAGTTAATCAAAGCATCTCTAGCTCTTCCTGAGGAAATGGGCTCAGATCTACTGCTAATCACCACCAGTTACTAACATCTTCCAACTGCTCTCCTCCCTCCATTTCTCCCTTTACTTTGTAGTCCCCTTTATCTCCCTGTCTCTAAAGGAAGAAAAAGAGTTCATCCTGGGAGACCTAACCCCTGATTTTTGTTGTCTTGCCCTGTGAGCTGTGTTCATCAGCGCAGGTGATTTCTCTGGACTCACAAGAACCTCAATAACTCTGTACTTCTTGAACTCCTTAGCTTTGTGAACATGTTTCCCAAATATGACGTCGTGCGTAGCCTCTCACCAGCAGAACTCCAGCTGGAAGGTACCCACTTGATCCTTCTACCCCAGAATCACATGGCATTTCTGTCCCTGCTTCCTGTTTCCTTCCTAGGTTGACTTCTTTGGAAATGACATCAGTAAGGGGAAAGGTCCTTAGCAATGAAGGAGAGTGAGTACAAAAGTACTCAGTACCATTAAAAAATACCTACTATAGTAGATTAAGGGAGTTCTTATTATAGGAAATTGAGTTGGGCTGGAATGGATACATCCACCCAATCAACAAAACAAGAAATCAGAGGAATTCCTGACTACAACCCTGAAACACAAATCTCAGACCGAGATGGATTCTATCTTCATCCTGTCAGCCAGAGACATTACTTTAAAATTATTTCTGCTGAGACTGTTTGCATTATTATTATTAATGGTTTATTTTCATCATTAATGTTGCAGTTTTTGCTATTTTATTTTTGTTTTTGTTTCAGCTATTATCCCATTCAACAGAAGTTTAGCAAAATTAGATTAATTAGTTTATTGGTAATTTAAAGCCGGGAACTAGTAATTAAGCCAAAACTAAAAATGATCAGGGATGATTCATACCAATGTAGGACTTAGGAGGAAGAGAATCTGTATTTTGGATATAAAATCTGGCAGTCATGAATAAATAGGATTTGGGGATCAAAAACGTGATTTACTAAAGTTTTCTTAGTCACTCGACCTTTCCCCACCTCCCCCACCCCCAACATACACACCTAAATTCAGCTAAGATCAATCCACAATTTGCTTGGTAGAGGGGGGAAAAAAACTAGTTGTTTTTGTTGACGGGGGAACAAAGATCCTATGACTGTTCTTCATGTGATTTGCATTTTCACATGGATTTCCTCTACCCGCGACCATCCAAGCATCTAAGATCACTCTCATCCAAGTCTGCCTCCTCTGTTTGCCGTTACACACCTCTCTGAAAAGAGTGAATCATTTAAGACAGGTATACAATTTCAGCCCTCTTAAATATATTCTATGGAATATAAATTCAATAATGCAATTCTCTCCACAACAAGCCTTCTGCTCTCTTTCAAATATAATTAATGTTTTGATAGTGTAGTTCTTTAACTACATATATACACACAAAAACAGACGCACCCTCTAGCTTTGCTGTTGGTGCATCTCAAACAGAAATGGATGTAGCTCTTTCAGTGACTCCTAAAATTCCTCAAGTCATTCAGCCCACAGAGACAAAGTCTGTGTAGGTAATAACTGCACAGTCTATTTTGTTCCTGAATAAATTTAAAACAATTTTAAGATGCTTGCTTCTAGTTCTTAATAGTGATTTTTTGTTAAATTCCCTAGACATTAAAGGTTATTCTGAATTCATATTCTGATACAGACATTCACTAGATAATAAATCAACAAAAACACTTTCCTAAATCCCTGGTTGTCTTTTCCAAGTTTTGGTGTTGGAGACTGAATTTCAATGTCTTCCATTTTATCCGATTGGGACTACATAGACACAGATGCATAAAAGCTAGCAACCACAATAACAAAAGTACAGTGACTTTCACAAGAAATTGATTACTCTATCAAACCACTCAGCTGTATGCCTTAGGTGGATTAACTTACTTAATCACTATCAGTTGTATGCAGACATGTGAAATGGATGGTCAGACAGATACATAGGTATGTAGAGCACTGACCAACAGGGGTTAAGTGAACAAATGCTGAATTTCTATATTCAAGAGTAGTATATGACTAACATTTCTTTTCTCCAAGCTGATTACAATTATAAGGCACAAATAACATCACAGACTGTAGGACATCTTCTATTTTCTGTCTTTAATAAAGGAAATACATAATATATAATGCTTAATCCAATAAAAAAAATCAACCTTGGTCTCCCTATGTTGTTATTAAGTTAAAAAAGCTAAATAGTTGGAACTAATACACCAATTTCCAAACATCAGGGTCATTTTGTTTGATAGGTGAGTGTACATAAGATACAAGCAGGTGGAAACCTTTTACACATTATTTCCTCTCTGCAAATTTTTGAAACAGGATGTATAAAACAGATTGTAAAAGCATCTTTTGAAGTTTAGTTTTCTTACTTTTCATGTGGTAAAGTTTGAAATTTTGAAAAGAACATAAAGAGTAAACAAGGAAGGAACACATGTGGCTGACTTCAAGTAGATCTTTTTGCTGGATGGAAAGTAAACAAAAACATTTTCATAGAGCAGTTCAGCAAAAAAGGAGGAGAGTTTGATTCTTGAAGAGCCCACTTATAATTTTTTGTTATTGTTTTAGGTGGTGGTCCATCAGGTTTCCTTTTGCATTACTTTCCTTCAAACTGTTTTCCTTGAAAGCATTAATGTGAGCATGACTTATCCCTTCATTCTCTCATAGTCTAACATACAGATAAGTATTTGAGTTACATTTCCAACAGAAAACATCCTTACAGATCTATAAATTCAATCTTAGTACAAGACTAAATTAACAACACAGTTGTTTAGATGCAGACAATTTATATTGCACAAATATATATAGGCATTTTTTTCCACAATATTGGTCAGCAAGGAGGTCCGAGCAACCAAAAAGAAATTCTGTGTCAAACTTTATAATTGTTTTGATTTCTTCATCAATTTTCCTTTATTCCAATTTGTTTTGTTTTGTTTTTGAGACAGACAAGACTAATTCTCTGATTCTCAAATGAGGTTTTGTTTGGCTCAGATTAATATTAAAGAAGATCACATACACGATTGAAAAATATTGTTATTTTTCTTTAATGGGGAAAATTGGACTCCCGCGTGTCAGATCTGTGGATTTCCGAAAGGCAATGGAAATGGTACTGACATCACTTTGCACTTTAACAATCGGATTTGGTCAGAGTACAAGTTGTTTGTTTAACCCGACAGCTCGGTGCACCCCGTCGCACGCTTTGCACACTCATTAAAACGATTATTCACGACCTGTCGAGTGTTTTCGGGTTCATTCACAGGAAAGGCTTGGAGCGAGGCAGAGCAATTCAAGTCAACACTGTCCACTACCCCATGCACGTGAGGACGAGCTGGTGTGTGCGTAAAAGATTGTGGGAGGGGTGGGCGAGGGCGCCTTAGCTATAAATCCTGTTCATCCGATGCTCTGGAATCTCAATCTGGTCGTAATGCCAAGAGTCTTTGGTTCTACAGGGCCATGTCGCTATGTTAACTTCTAGGGCTTTGGCACAGGGCAGAAACATAAAGCAAATAAAAAAACTCAAAAGTCTCCCTTTCAACTTTAGGTCACAGGACTCGCCCACCTTCTGCCTGAAGCCCCGGGACTGCGCAGCTCCACCTCTTAAGGCTCGGACGCTGAAGATAAGTAGTTTCAGGAAAATGCGACAGGGTGAGGAGATTAATTCCTTTTCCATCTCCCACGGTAATTTCGTTCTCAAAAATAATTTAGTTAGTTTTCCTCTATTATCTTCCTAAAACTGGGGAGTAGGATGGGTGCAGCAGATGATGAATAGTACTGTTAGTTGCATTTAGTAGAGGTAGTCCAAACTGCTAACAAGGAAAGGATTCGTTCTCCAGATTGCGAGAGAAGACCCAGAAAATGAGGATCAAACAGCCTCTTTAAGTTTTGGCCGCTTTTTTTCTTTTAATTTTCAAATAAACTTCCAATATTTTGTAATAGCAATAGGAGCACAATGCGAATCAGTCTCCCATCGCTGCATGATCCTTAGTTCTGTTCCTCCAAATAAGCCCTGATACATGACATTCATATAAGTTCAAGAGAAATGCTTATCTTCACAAGGCATAATCACACACATATACATTAAAACAGAATATTTGAGTGTATATGTGGATTAATATGTACTCAAGAATTCAGAGATGTCTTGTTTGGCATAAAGTGCCCCTGGCATGATTTTGAGTTAGCAGTTGTTTTGAAACAGATGTCTTATTTTTGTATTCAAATGATCCCTCCTTTATTTTTCATCAACAGCATTACTAAACCCAATGGCTAGCTTATTGTTATGAGCAAGCTAGCCATGCCAATGTAAAACAGCAAGGTTCATATATAAGTTTCCTTCTATTGCATCTAACATTATAAAAGTATTTTTCTATTTCATTGAAACAAACAAATATGATATGAAGAAAAGAATGGAAGTTTTCAAGCATCACCAGGTTTTAATCAGAAACAAGTTCCTAATTGCTAAAAAGCAAATATAAGTAATTTCCTAAACTCATTGGGTTGCTATAATTCACTATCAGGTTTTACTTAAAATGGATCTGTCAAGTGTGTTTCACTTCCTATATAAGCTCCTTCATTAAAAGCAACCCAAGATAATAATCAAGAAGCAAATGCTGAAATATGTAAGTAAATAACTGAAAGCCGCTGCATAAATAAACACAAATCAATGTAGTAATAGACAACACTATTGATGGAAGAATGATCGATTTTAGTTTTCTAACCTGCAATCAGAGCTTGCAGTGTGTAATTAAAAGTATATTTTTCAACTGCACTATTACTACTACTACTGGAAAAAATAAATAAATAAACAATCCCTGCTGCCAGTTCTACCTGATTCTACATTATTCCTCCTAGACTAGTTCTGACAGAGTGGGAGGAGTACTCTACTTTTTCTAGGAAAGCTTTGCCAAACTTTAAAACTACATCATTAATTATAGAAATTATAAAAGTATCAAATAATAAAATTACCACCTTATTCTTGCTCTGAGTTTTTTACCCTTCATCTCAGCCTCTAATTATTCATTCAGCACATTTTAATAGGAAAAACACAATAGTGTTCATTATTTTTAAGATATTTTTCAATTATTAGAGTACATTTGGAATCAATTATTCTTTAGGCTTTGTTAAATACGAAAGATGTCATTTCCTCACTATACCAAGGGAGCTCTCACACCTATGCCTGAATATGCAAGCAACATGAGACAAGTGGGGGGTGAGGATGGGAGGGAACATTTAAATTATTCCAAAAATTATTTATATAATGATTACAAAACAAGCCAGAGTCTGACCCAAATAAATAAATATAATTTGTATTTCTAGAAATTTCACATCTAAAGCAATGCCTCAGTCAGATTTCGCTAAAAGTTCCATTTTCTTTTGAAAATATTTGTCTCCGGAGGGTCGAATTGATTTAAATGAGCAACCATGGATGGGTAATGAGGATGAACATTTAGGTTCTGGAGGGTAATGATAATATTGTTCATATTTGTTTTCTCCAACAACAAAGACGCCTGTTTACATTCATCCTTGAATCTAGGGTTCCTAAGCAAAAGTCTTTAAGATCATTTCTTATTTATAATTTATAAAATTCAGCTGCTTTGATAGTGATTTCTTTTTCCGTTTGTAAAGTGAAGGGCACATAAATATCGATTTTGATTCTCTTGAAAGTATTTCATGATCAAGCATCTTCCCTGATTCCGGAAACTTCTCTCTTTCCAATCCAGGGCCAAAAATTCAGGGCAACCAGACCCAAAATGAAAATATCATCAGTTATTGTTTAGGGCTAATTTAACAGATAATTTAACTTGAAACAACAATGATCAGGTCATTAAATTTCAGAGCAATGAGAAAATGAAAGAACTGAGAGACAACGCTCCCTAACCGCATTACGGTTTTTAGTCTTCCTGCTCAGTCAACGGAATCGAAAACGCCCGTGGCGGAAGACAACGTTTGCACCTTGAACGCACCGACTCCATGAACCGGACGGTGAGAGCAGACGTAGGGGAAGGGGACCGGGGGTGCGGTGGGGTGTGGGGGGAGGGAGAGAATCAGCCTCCAGACGACGCCTCGAATCCCGGGAGCGCTACTGGCCTAGGAAAGTTCAACCGACGCCCACCAGCCGAGTGCCCGACGCGCCTCGCTAACGTCCGCCCCGGCCCCGACGCGGCACCGCGGAACCTCGCGGCGCGCAGCGTGCTCGGTGCTTCGGCGCGCTTTCCCGCCTGGCCCGGTACCCGGCCGAGGCTCACACGTGTCAGGCAACGGACGCTAAGTCCACCCGGGGCGGGTACTGCAGCTCCCCTCTCGTCCTCGCAAACGTAACCGCTGAGGATGTCCCAGCGCGGTGTCTCCCGAGTTTTCTGCCTACCTCCAGTTCGGACGCAGGGTCGGGTGGGGAGGGCGCTGGACGCCTCGACCTTGGGTCCGACTGGTGGAGCATGGGGGTGTCGGCCGTGGACAGCCCTGGCCTGCGTCGCCCTTTCCCTCCTGTGGCCTTCCCGAGGCTGGAGACGACCGCGCGAGCCTCCGGCACACGCGGGGCCGGGGGTGCTCTGCCCACCCGGCCCCCGGGCCAGCGCCGAGGGAATCCCTAGCCGCGGCTGCCTCCTCCCGAAGGGCCCGGTACCCCAGGCTTGGGCACAGAAGCCGAGTGCGGATAAAAAGCGAGGTGGGGGGGGGGGGGGATGGCGCAGGGAGTGGAAGGGGAGAAAAGACGACTGTGGCGGAGAAAACAGTTTTGTCAACTAGCAGATAAGTGCTGAGTTCTGAAACCGCACCAGGTAAAGAGAAAAAGAAGAGGGGCGACGGTGGGGGTGGAGGAGGGACCCGGCCGGCGGCGAAGAAAGGGGAAAGGCAGGGGAGCGCGCCCGCCAAGGCTCCGGAATCAGTGTTCCCGGCCGCTGCGGACCGGAGCCCCTGAAGCCCGAGCTTCCTTGTCTTGGGCAAGAGCGCCCTCGCGTTGCTGCTCCCGGCGCGGCGCTCCGCTTCCCGCCTCTGCGGGATCGCGGCGGCCGCGAGGTCCGCCGAGCGCCTCACCGCCCCTGGCTGCGCCGCCCCAACTCGGCAGCCTAAGTTACTTCACCACCTTAGGCCGAAACCCTAGAAAACGAACGCCGCCAGGTCCCTGCCGCAAAGACTCGCAGTCCCGCCGCGGCTCGCCCCCTCCGCGGCTCCACGCCGCAGTCCCCGAGGCGCGCGGACGGGACCGCGGTTCGCCGCGGGCCGAGCCGACCTGCGTGTGGCGCGCGCTCGCTCGCAGCCACCCTGGGACAAGGCCAGGCTCTGGGGCGTACGGTGCCGTCTCCTAAGTGTGCATTAAGAATCAATTATTTGCCTGAGAGTTCCAAAGCCAGGGACCGAGCTATTCCCACGAGGGACGAAGGCGAGCCCAGAACGGTGCTCATTTCCCTAGTCCATCGAAGAGACTCCACGAGAGAAGCCTCCCCGCATCCGTCGGGCGCCGCGCTCGACCTGGGGCGGCCCGGCCCAGTCCCGGCTGGGGCTCCCCCTTCGGGTCTGATCCAGGCCAGGCAACCGGGGCGCCGAGGGAGCTGGGAGTCTCAAATAGCTGGGAGGCAGGATGTCCTGAGAAAAAGAACATCAGAGAGAGAAGTTCTTGGCTCTGGAGCAAAAAGTTTCCTCTGAGAGAGCGCGAACAACTCCTGGGGTTGAACGTTTGCAAAGTGCCCGCTCCTCGCAGCAAGACCCGGAAATCCTACTTGCACGAAATGAATGGCTTTACATTTTAGGGCCTGTTTCAGACTGCCACTACCTCTTCTCCGTATAATCTCGTCCTGTTTTCTCTCCATCTCCCGCTTGGCTGAAGCTACATCCTTATCACCTAGGGCTTCTGTCAACGTTAAAAAACAAAAACAAAAATAAAACAACGACAAAAAATAAGCAAATAAAGCAGGCATCCTTTCAGCTATCAGATAGGGTCTGCAAGGAACAGATCCGGAGAAAAAGAGGAACCAGATTCAAACCCAGGGACCGAAAGTCGCGCTTCACAGCTCAGTCAAAAGCAGTCAGTCAGTTGGCCAGAGCAATCCAGCCCATCAGTCCCCTTGGAAAAGCATTTTCACTCACCCATCTTGGAGTAGGGGCGCTCCCGGGCCTCAGGTCTTCTTCCTCGGCATCCTTCGGACAATCTCAGGCGAAGTCTTGGGTGGACGGAAAAAGAAAAAAAAGAAAGAAACCAAACAGAAATCGAGAGGAGAAAAGACACACACACACACACACACACACACACACACACACACAACCATAACTCTACATCAAATATTCGCCAGCCCGAAGCCTCCTAGGCCTACACTCTCAGGACAAGGTCTCTGGGAACTGACCACTAGAGCGGGGAAAAGGTCGATTTGGGGGCCGCCAGCGAAGAGGTGGATAATTGTAACTGCTGCTGGCTGGGGGCGGGGGCCCTGGGAGGATGGGTGGGGAAGGAGAATGTTGGGATCGGGAAGAGAAAGCCTGCTTTAAGAAAAAAAAAAAAAAGCCGCACGCAAAAGAAAACCGAGAATGAAGTAACTGCAAGATCGCTAGTGCCTTTTAACTCTTACAGGTAGGTAGGCTCCTGGGAAGAAGACAGACGCGTGTGTGCGGGGAAAGAGACCATCTAGATGACCCCCATTCTTTCCATATCTCCAGGATCTGGCCTCTAGTGGAAAAATTAAGAGGGTGGGGGTGGGACTTTAATTCAAGTTTCACCTACCCTGCTTCTTGGAATGGCTGCACGGATTTTCGCGTTGGAGAGTTCCATCTGTCTGGCAGAAGCTGGAGTGGTGTTGGGGGTAGGTTATCTGGTGAAGTAGGAATGTACAGGAACCCCGCCCTCTAGGCACAGTTACACAACCCCAGCAACCCGTCTCAGTCAGCTCTGAAACCTCTAATGATCTTCACCTTCACCCTTTGTTAGCCTAATGCTCCAGCAGGCTTTTAGTCTCAAACACAACCAGGCATTTTAGCTATTCATAAAATTAATTTCTCAAAAGCAAAATTATTTCAATGCATGTAAGTTCCTCAACAATGCAGAAAACACACATTTTAAAAACCACACTTTCATATATATTGAGTGAATCCTAAATATATTGGATTTATCCAAATATTGGGCGAAACCTACACCAACTTAAGTATATATTTTTAAAAGCAATACACTACACCACTCATCCTTTGCCTAACCTTGATTTTATGCAAGTCATAGAAATTACATTAAAGCTTCCATGACAATAAAGATATTTGTATTAAATCTTGTGAGTTCTGGACTATGTGCTCCCTTGATTTCCAATTTTGTAACAGGCTGAAAAAATATATTTGGAAGATTTTTTTCACTATTTCAGCTTACATAAATTTCTGTTATATATTAATAATTAATAGTAAATTACTGTTACACCAAACTCAAGTAAAATACTCAAACCTGGAAACAAACTATAATTTGAGATTTCAAGTTGTGATTATTTTCAAATAAAGAAAACTCTATTATTAAAAATAATGATGGCTATGAAAGAAGAAAAGATTCAAACATTTTGAAAATGTTTTCCTGGCATGAGCTAATTTTAAGTGGCCAAGGTTGGTGACAACAAATAACATAACATTACAACAAATTTGATGCAAAAATGTATGACATGCCATGCTATGCCATGCCAGACTCTAAGATGGTTTCTGAGACTCTATCTTGGGTGACGAAAGGATGGATCAAGGTAAAGGCATTGTTTATATGGGGCTTCAGGAGGTGCTCACAAAGTTCTCTATCTTCCTTCCTGTCTAGATGTGCCTAATAAAAAAACTTCTAATCACATCATTAGGTATGTGATTTGGACATATGTCCAAGCAGAACTTAGTTCCTACACATTCAAAAAGTCAGTTTTACTCTTGACTTCAAAGTATGAAGTTTGCACTGGAAGTCTGTTTATCAACTTCCCTTCCCCACCAAAAAAAAAAAAAAAAAAAAGTACTGTAACAAGTAACTACAGTTATTTAATATGCCCAGAAAAAGAAAATCCATGCAGGAAATCTTTCTCCTATTATTTGTATCCCTTTACTTCAGTTTAAGAGTTCAATCTTCTTTTTAACTTTTGATAGACAAAATACTATATTTATCTTGTGCTAGCACATTTTCATTCCACAAATAAAATCCATGGTAACAGCAAACAATAAACCATCACTGTTTTTCAGTCTAAACATGCTTTCTTTGAGATATTTTGGTTCACAAATGTGTAATAGGAATTTCCTCTGCCTACCTCAGAACTGGAACCCTCTCCTATCAGTTTTTAATTTGTTTTTTGAAAAACATTTGTGAAATTTACTTTATGCTTAATTTCTAAGAACTGTTAAATATCAAGAAACTTGGATCTCTGATGAAACTGTTATCATTCCAAGAAAACGGAATCATGTCCAGTTTGCTTAAAGGAGATAATCAAACTAGGTGCTTTGGTCTCCTTTGTCCATTCTCCCATTTACGCATATTTGGTCCTTCTCTGAATTTTGCTAGCCCTTATCTCTCTTTCTTCTCTTTTTGGATCAGCCCCCACCCTCTGCAACTTCCTCCACTCCAATCCACAACCCATATATTCCCCTATTTTCCAATATTAACTATTTTCAAATCTATTTCAGTTTGCTTTTCCCCTAGGGTTTTTTTTTTTTTTTCTCTCCCTCTCTCTCTCTTTCTCCTTTTCTCTGAGTAAGTCTCTAAGTGTTTGCCGATAACATCTTAGGGAGAGCTTACTTTTCATTGGGCCCATTGTAAGAAGTAGCCAGCTTATTGCATTACTGTAGAACACATTTCAGACTATACAACGGTAACAGATGAACAACTTGTCCTCCACAGATTCACCACAGGATCCAATTGGTTACTCAACCTTTTACTTAGGTTTTCTGATTGTTTTCTAGAATCATAGCAATTGCGCTGCTTGGAACAATTCAAAAAGTTTTCATTTTGTTTCATATATCTGCATATATCTGCATACATATGCATACTGCAAGTTAAAACGAAATTATGACTGTGTAAGCAAAAGGAATACCTAGATCAAATTATACAGACATACTTAAAAAGTAATCAAATAAATACCTCTGAATTGTAAAAAAAAAAAAAAGAGGCATTTTACTTCTGCAAATCTAGAATTTCAAACTGCTATAACTTAAAAGTATAAACATTGATCTATAAGTCATTACAACAGGTGATCACTTCAGCAAAATCTATATTGCAACTTCAGCACATCTTTATTAGAACTCTTTCACTGTGGGTAAACAGCCACAAAAATAAATGCTGACTTAGAAAGTATAAATACAAATATTTAAACAAAAAAAGTTTGCAGCATCCATAGCGCAAATGGTACCTGAACTGAAGGATTCTGTGTGTCTATATATATTACATATGTGTGCATTATAGTCACTTCTATCTAACCATATACACATATATTCATTTATAATTTGCCAAGTGCTATGTACAAGATACCTGAAACAAAATATATAAAAAGCATTCTTCAGTTAACTGAATTTTAAATAAAACAGTGTAAATAGCTATGCACATAAAAATTAAATTATCTTTTTTTGCTGTATATCCAAAAAAGTAAAAGATATCAGCTAAAAAGCCTGTACTTTGTTTAAAGCTAACATTTATTAAATTACCTTGCTCCTTGCAGATTTTGTCCATAAAGGGAAAAATACTGTTTTCATTGTTAGAGACTCAGTTCAAATCAAAGGAGCAGTTGAAATCTCAAGTTTGGCTGAGAAAAGCCTTTGAATTCCCTACAGTCTTTTTAAAATTAGCTCCACTTAATAAAAGAGACAAAAGTATCAAGATATATATGAATTTAGCCTATTTTTTATTTCTGTGTGTTCATAGTAAACATTTTTGTAAGTGACAAACACGGGCATATGACCACAGTATCACAATCAAGAAATTTTAAGACAACATTAACAATCACTCAAATTTATGCGGCATTTGCGCAACACAGGTTACATATTTGCAAGGTTTACCTATAAGTACAATAGGTATTAACATTTCACTACATTTAGGAAAAAAAAATAAAAGTGACCTGTTAGTGACCACATACATCAAAATATACACAACACAAACTGAAGGCAATCATTAATTTTGTCCCCTTCCAATTCAATTGAATGGGCAGTGTTGCCAACTGAAACAACTTTCCTTTTTTTTTTTTTTTGCTTGCTTGTTTGTTTGTTTGTTTGAATACTTAGAATACCAAGTGCATTCTCTATAATCCAATCTTTGGTCTAAAAAGTAAACAAAAGAAAAAAAAACAGTTCTTAAAAAAAAAAAAAAGACAAAACAATAAATGGCCAAAATAATTTCTTGGGTATCTTTACTACCAATGCTTCTTAAATACAAATTACAGCTTAATATTTTAAAACTCTCCCCATTTGTTTTTTTTTTTAGGTTGTTTCGCAAGGTCTGCGTCCACCACACAGATCCATGATAACTTATAATACTGCACACATGGAAATCTGGCGGCTCTCAGAGATAGGCTTGTCAGGTTTGAATGAAATGGCAAAGCAGTCACTATTTAGATACACATCCTACTATAATTTTGACTTCCAAACCTTATATTCTACAATGTATTCTTCCCCACATTGCACCTCGCTGACACTCCACACCTTGTTAGAATAATAAACAACCCTAAAGACTGAACAAACGTACAGAAATAGCGGGAGGGGAGGGAGGCTGGGGGGGGGCGGGGGCTTAATAAAAAATACCTGGACTTATTTTTTTTAATTATCATTTACAATGCAAATGTGTGTAAAACGTTCACTTACAGTCTGGTCCCGGGGATGTTAATGTATTAAAGGGTTGGAGGAAGACCCCTGATTTTGATGTGTGAAATAATCAGACAGTCCCCCGGACAGTCCCGTCGTAAAACTTGGCAAAGAGGGTCTTAAAGACTCACAGGGCAGGGTCGAGGGGGCCTGCGGCGACGTGGAGGAGGACGCGGCCCGGGCGCTCATGGACGTGCTGCTCTGCGAAGTCATTGACGGGTGCGGGACGTGGGGGAAAAAGTAACTGGTCTGGCCCGCCAGCAGGTTGACGGAGCAGGGGTTGAGGGAGTAGGTCCCCGAGCAGGGCACCGACAGGCCGCAGGGCACCGAGGCGGCCAGCGCGGCGGCGGTGAGGTGGTGTGTGGCGTACGGGATCTCCCCGTTGACCAGCCGGTCCACGCTCAGGCCGTTGGCCGTGGAGAACGAGTGGTTGTTGCCCAGCGAGTTCTGAGTCAACACGGAGCTGTAGGGCATGGGGTGGCTGGGGTAGGCCGACGTGGTGCCGTTGTAACTCAAAGTGCTGGAGGCGCGGGGGTGGTGCAGGGACAGGAAGGGCGACATGGGCCAGTAGAGGGAGCCGGCGCGGTCCATGAAGGTGAGGCCGGTGGAGGTGAGGCGCGCCCCGCGCTTGAAGGCCAGCTTGGCCCGCGACGTGGTGGAGCGGCGCCGCAGCTTGCCCGTGGTGCCGCCGATGAACACGTCGTCGCTCGACGGGTCCAGCATCCAGTAGTTGCCCTTGCCCGGGTCGTCGTAGTGGCGCGGCACCTTCACGAAGCACTTGTTGAGGGACAGGTTGTGGCGGATGGAGTTCTGCCAGCCCTGCTTGTTCTCGCGGTAGTAGGGGAAGTTCTTCATGATGAACTCGTAGATGCCGTTGAGCGTGAGCCGCTTCTCGGGGCTCTGCCGGATGGCCATCATGATGAGCGCGTTGTAGCTGAACGGCGGCTTCTCGTACTTGCCGTTCTTCTTCTCGCCCTCCTTGCCCCCCTCCCCGTCCTTGCCGCCCTCGCCCGCCCCCTTCTTCTCCTCCCCCCCGGCGCCGGCGCCCTTCTCCTTCTCGTCCGGCCCGACGGGCGCCAGCTCCCCGGGCCCGCCGCCCGGCTCGCCCTTGCCGCCCAGCCCGTCCGCCTTGGCCCCGTCCAGGGCGGCGGCCGACGGGGGCGGCGGCGGCGGCGGCGGCGGCGGCGGCGGGAGCAGCAGCTGCTGGGGGCCCTTGTCGTCGTCGGCGGCGGCGGCGGAGGCGGCGGCCGGGGCGCCCCGCGCCTGGGGGGCCTGCGGGGCCGGGGGCGGCGGCGGCGGCGGCGGCTGCTGCTGGGGCGGCGGCGGCGGTTGCGGGGCGGGCGGCGGCGGGTGGTGGTGGTGGTGGTGGTGGTGGTGGTGGTGCTGGGGGTGGTGGCTGTTGTGGTGGCCGTGGCTCGCGTGGTGGTTGTCGTTCTGGACGGCCTCGGGCACCAGGCTGTTGATGCTGAACGAGGACTTGGGGATCATTTTCACCTCTTTCCTATCTCCCATGTCCAGCATCACCCAGTCGTCGGGGGGAAACGGCGGCGGCGGCGGCGCGGGAGCGGGGCAGCGGCGCGGCGGGCGGAGGCGACCGGTGGGTGCCGAGCGGGGCGCGGGGGGCGCGGGCGGCGGCGGCGGCACTGAGCGCTCCGGCAGCAGCGCAGTTGGACCGCAGGCTCGGGCGCTGGCAAGTCATGTAGCAAAAAGCAGCAACCACCCCTCAGGAATTAGAAAAAAAAAAGGGGGGGGGAGGGAAAAAAAAAAAAAGAAAGAAAGAGGGAAAAAAAAAAAAGAAACAACCACCGCCCCGGGGGTGAAGCTCCCTCGCTCCCAACTCTACTTCTCGGTCTCCCCCCCACCCCCCGCTCCCCCCCCCCGCTGCTTCCTCCTCCTCCTCCTCCTCTCGCAGCAGCAGTCACAGCAGCAGCAGCAGCAGCCCAAAGGGGGGGAGAGCCGGGCGGCGGGCGGGCGGGCGCGTCCCGGAGCGGCCGCGGCGAGGCTTTAGGGAGACAGCGATCGAGGCGGCTATAGCCACAATTAATTTTCCGAGCTACAGGCGCACACTAGGGCTGTAAAAAAATTTTTGGTTTAACCTTTCCTACCGCCGGGCCAATCAGAGCCGGCGGCGTGCGGGAGCGTCTCCCTCGCCGTCGACCAATCGCCGGGGCCCGGGCCCACCCACCCCGGGGCCCCGCCCGCCGGCTCCCGCCCCCTCGGGCGCTCGCCTCCCCCTCGCCACGGGCCTGGGACCCGGCGGCCGCGCGGAGCCGCGCACCGAGCCGCCGGCGGGACCACGCAGCGCCGCGGCCTGCCCGCGCCCCCGCGCCCCCGCGCCCCCGCGCCCCCGCGCCGCGCCGCAGTCCCCTCCTAGCGCCCACGGCTCGCGTTTCCGGCTTCCTCCTCCTCCTCCTCTTTGTACTGGGTCATTTTCGATTGAGCGTCAATATTTGTCCTTATTGATTAAAGTTTGTATCCGGTTTTATTTATTTATTTATTTTGGGAAGCGGGGGCGGCGGTGGAGGGAAGGGTGGGCGCGCAGGGGACAGGATGCGAGGAGAGGGCAGGAAATGGAGGAGGAAGAGGCAGGCGAGGCCCTACTCGTCCCCCTCCTCGGCCCTGCAGGCCCGGGGCTGGCGTTGGCGGGCCCGTGGGGGGAACTGTGCCCCGCGTAGGCCACGCTTCCCGCGAAGCCTCGCGTCGGCGGGGCGGGAAGGCCCTCCCCCGGTGTGGGCGTGGGTGTCCTGCACCTTGCGGGAGGAGGGCCGGGGGGCGACGTTTGGAAAGGACGGGGTGAGGAGGAGGCCGTGGGCAGAAGAACGCGGGGACGAGCGAGGGTTACTTACTCGGTTCCAGCGGCCAGGGCGGCGGCGGGCTCGAGGCTCGGGGGAAGCGGGGCCTGGGGCTCCCAGCGCGGCGGCAGCGGGCGGGGGCGGCTCAGTGGTGGGTGCCTCTGATGGCCTTCCGGACTGAGAGGTGCCCACAGTACCAAACAGTCTCGAAATAAAGCAGGTAACCCATGCTCTCTGCCCGCGCGCGTCTCGCTTCGCCGTCTCCGCGGCCGCAGACCGTGGCTCTGGGTGAGTCGGTGCCGCGCGCGCTCCTCGCCGCTGCAGCTCCTGCTCTCAGTCGCGAATCCGAATCGGAAGCGGGGAGCCGCGAGCGATCACCCTGGAGATATTTTCATTTTTGCTTGTGGACCCTGGAGGGAAGATTACGGTGGGCGTCTGTTGCATTCCGGGTTTTTTTTTTTAAATCCCCTCCTGAAGCTTCCCTGCGTCCACTCCCTCCTTTTTCCTTTCTTTCCGTTTCTCAAACGCGTTTAATTTGTGAGAGCCTCGACCCTGAGATGTCAGTATTCCGCAGCCAGCCCCTGCCCACCCTGACTGCTGCCAGGAAGGCACTGGGCTCTCGGGGAACCGGGATGCGTAAGCCCAGCTTCTGGGGCTCTGGCACTGGGGAGGTTGGAGTGAGTGGGAAGATTGCGATCTGGGGGCTTTAAAAGGATCCCGTGGCCAGGGGCAGGGCTAAGGCCCAGCATTTCCCAGGGATTGGAATTTAGCGCGGAGCACTCTGATCAAAGGCTGTTCCATCCCACACGGGCAGGAAACACAACCACATTTTACGGAGGATGTAGCCTGAGAGAAGAGGGAGGTGGAAGAGAAGCCTAAGTGGTGGTGGTGTGTGGGGGGGAAGCACCTTTCCCCCCCTCCTCTGTAAGGTAAATCATCAACATACAATATAAGCGTTTTTATTTTTTTTCTACCCTCCTCACTTTGGAAAACTCGCAGTGAAATGAGCTAGCTGGCAGATCTGGTGTTTGAGAAGGGAAAGTGGCGCATAGGAGCGAAGTTAAATAGTGACATAAAGAATGCAATTGCTGCGAGCTCAGGATGGTGGTAGGGGCTCTTCCACTTTGCCCATCCCCAACCCCGAAGTTCTCAGGGAGAATACCAGGCCGTGACCGGCAGCTAGCTCGGGAGTTTTAAATACGCATCCATCATGGATGTCACCAGGGAGCTGCGAATATCGGACGACCCTCAGATAGCCTCCCACTACACGTAGGCTTGTGTGTCCTTGCCTCCGTCCACGCACGGTCTGCACCCGGAAGGCATTGGAGGGTTCCAGCCACCAAACGCTGGCGGCGACACGGCCCCAGAAGCTGGCACCCGAGCTCGGGCTTACTCGCCGAGCTGGGGGAGCCCGCGGGCTTCGCCGAGAGGCTGCACAGCTCCGTGGGCCTTTCCCTCCCCGCTCGCTTCTCCTCCTCCCACTCCTCTCCCCTCCTGCAGGCCTGTGCTCGCTACTTTTCCTCAACTCCCTCGCCTCCCTCCCCCCGTCTCCGCTCCCTCCTTCCCCCTGCCCGCCCCACCGCTCCCCCGCCCTCCGTTTCTCTCGCGCTTCCCGTTCCTCCACCTACTCCTCCCCGGGTCTGCCCCCGTGGCCCCCCTTCTCACCGCCACTTAGAATGGCACACAGGGCTCCCTCTGAGGTGGACGGCCCGGTACGTTTTCGTAGTCGGTCTAGCGTGAAATGATTCGGTGTAACCGGATTCTTGGGAAAGGACAGGTTACGTAAACATTTACTGATGTGGAGTAACTATACTATTTGTACTCTGATATGCAGGAAGGAAAGTGTTGATTAACACAGAAGAAAAAAAAAGCGAAATTAGCTGATTGCATGCTCATAAGTGCAAGCTGTCATTGAACTGCTTTTAAAATAGACACAGCTGGGTGTTTGTGTTGAAAAATTTCTTGTGTTTTTGCTAATACTGAAATAAGCATGATTTTGTATACCAAACATTTTCAGATCATTAAAATTTGTAATCTGTGCTGGTTTTAAACACAAAGAAAAGAAACAGAATCATTTCGATGTAAAATTTGCTGATATTATATTAACTCAATCAGGTCTGTACAAATTGTGCATTGTGCCTCCTAAAATCTGTTTGATCAATTTAATACACAAAGTGCCAAACGTGGGTATTGTTTGTTAACATTGGACATTTTATTCAAATCCAAGCTCAGCAACAAACTGGAGGAGCATTCCTTGAATACAACACCAGCTCTGACTGATGAATTTTTAATGTTTTAAGGTGTTTCTTAGGTCAGAGCTGAGTGTGCATTGTTTAAAATTTTAGCAGGTGAAAATAAGTTTTTCTTCTGTATATTTTCAGATGGCAAAAATTGGGCTTTGCTAATGAGAGCTGTAATAATCTGATTTTCTATGCCAGGAGCTCATATTGACTGGGAAAATGTTTCACATGCAAATTGAGAATGTGTTATATTATTTCAAGGATTGCATGAATGCAAGTCTCCCAAAATAGGATATTTGTATAGGAATAACTAGTATAGAGTTGAATATAATAATATTTAAAAATCTTTTCTCCCCAATTATAATGATTATTTACAACTTTGGAAGAAGTTGTGTGTGTGTATATGTGTGTGTGTATGTATATGTATATACATGTGTGTGTGTGTGTGTTCCACACAGTGTGTAGTGTTTACTTAGCGGCCCACGGTTGTGTCAGCAGTGGTTTCTTTTTAGGACAGCTACTCTCTGAAATGCAGGGGAGAAGGAGCAGGTTCCTGGACAGAGTATTGTGCAAGCTGAAAGTCCCTGGACTGGACTCTGTATATCCCGCCGGCCAGTTTGGGTGGGAATTGGATTTGAAGGCCTGCCAGGTCCACCTTGGGGGCCTCTTACGTTTCCAGCTCCATCAGTCTTCTCTGGTTCCCTTCAGAAGACAGGGGGCATCCAGTTGTCTCAGACTGGGACAGCCATCCTAATTGTTTTCTCATGATCAACTTAACCTTGATCTCTCACATGTATACACCCACAAACTTGCATTTTTGACGACTGGAAGGAGAAATAAAAGCCAATAAACATTTCCAGTGTATGTAATGGTAAGCTCCTTTCTCTTCTGTCTGCATTCCCAAAACCCTAACCCCAACCCCAACAAGAGAACAGGCCTTGTAAAGAGTGAACAGTTCCAATGAAGAATTGCATGGGAAATGAATCAGATTATACCTTCTGGAGATTTAATTAATAACCAAGGCCCCACGGCATACATCATCCGGGTGGGGAGCAGTACATTTGATTATTCCATTTGGTGGTATTACATTGAGTCTTCGGTGGGGCCTATTTACAGCTCTTGGTTCGTACTTCGCTTCTTTTCTCCTTGTTACCTGCTAGTTCAAGGCTGGTGGACCATATTTACCTAAAATTCACGCAAGCTCTGGGCTCCCTGGACAAGGTGTCCTTGGAGAAGAGCCCAGTGCCAGACTACAGCGAAGGCTCTCTTCCTGCAGAGGTACTGGGAGTATCTGACCCGGAGACGTTTAGGTGGGAGCAGATCCCTTGCAGAGGCGCTCAGGTGTTTTCAGAGATCTTGTAACAAGTGCAGGCTGCCCTAAGCTAGAGCCAACTCCCCTGTAATCTCTCCCTAACAGCAGGTAATGGTGTTAACATTTAGTGATTAGAAGTTACTCTTTAGCGTGTTGTATCCTTGTTCCGTGGGTTTTGGTTACAGGTTATACGATTAGGTTTGCGAGAACAGTAGTGAACTAAACTTCCCAGTAAGAGGTCTTCACACCAGGGAAGTGTTACTTTTCTGCTGCAGCCCTGCCTCGTCACTCATTAGGGAGCTGCAGGTTGTCAGAGGCTGCTCTCTGCGCGCCGCGCGAGCGCGCACCCTCAACGTCCCGGGGGCGCGCACATGCGCGCGTGTGTACACACACACACACACACACACACACACACACACACACAGCACTAAAACTAAATTAAGAAGCCGATGATTAAGACAAGCGTCTACTAGGCCTGTCATTTCAGCATCCTTCCATCATAACATTGTGGCACCGGCAATTTTGCTTGAGAACCTCGAGAAAAAAATCTATGGGAGAGCCTCATATTTGAGAGTGTTTAGCTTGTGTAAGCTAGGGAACCACTTGGGAAGCCAGAAAGTCCAAGGTAAGAGAAGGGAAGGAGGAGGAGGAGGAAGAAGAAGACTTTGTATAGACACCTGGAACTCCAGGCAAGTCTCTGTGGTGCTGCCAGAGGTGCTAGGCTCTCCTGAGTCAAGTTCATACACATTTAGAGGATGATTTCTGAGATCTGCAGCAACACATGCACAACAGCATCCTTCCAACATTCCCCAGAGGAGAGCCAGTCTCCCGAGATCCACAAACTATTACCTCCTGAGGACCCAGAGCCCTTTGGTGTCTCCGAACAACTTTTCAGTCTAATAACTCTGCACAGGTACTGTGCATATAACAGGTGCACAACTCTTTGACTTGTTCCGCTTATTTTCTGGTAGGGTAGATGATTTTCCCAAAAAGTTGAGTCCCTGAAAGTATGTGTGTGGGGGCATGCCTGTTCCATTTCTAGAGAATATCCAATTGGGAGAAATATTTTCACACCACCTGAGAGGCCAATTCCTATTTTTTTCTCTAGATGACCAAGGAAATAGTGCGTCCATTCTCCAAGGCAGACAGGGAAAATTCTCGGGAAAGAAAAAGAGTTGGTTCTCAACTTGACTGTCAGAGACTACAGCTCAAGTCCTTTGCTTTAGCTCTCCAGTCCATCAGGAAAGAAAGTATAATTTGGCAAAAGCTAACACACAAGCCAGTGTTACTTTGTTTTATCTGCCAGTAGGCAATCGGAAGAGAAAAAAAGAAAATGACTTCATATGTACACACACACACACACACACACACACACACGTGTATCTGAAATAAAAACAGGCCTCAAAATGCCGAGCCTCTAACAGAGCTCCTAGCTTTCCCCTCACTACTCTTAATTGGTTGGAGCATCAGTTTAATTCCCTGTAGCAGCCTGAATCATGCACTTTGGGCAGTGTTCCGGGACCTTTCAGATAATGTGGGGCACCAAGACCCCTCTGTTCTGAAGCACCCATGCAAAAGTCCCCCGAACTCCGACTGTGTGAAAAAAGACGCAGAGGTAGGTGTGTGCCTCAGCCCCAACTATTAGGTGGTCAGCTCTGACCCAGTCACCTCTCAGGAGCGAAACACACACAGCAAACCCCCAACAGCCCAAGGTCCGCTGAGGAGGTTGACAGAGGTGTAAACGGAAATGCTGGGAAGGTGTGTGAAGGAATGAGGAGAGACAAAAGTGCCGGAATGGGCGTGAGCAGGCCGGGAGGCACGCACCAAGCCCTCCTTCGCCTGAAGAAGAGTCCGTAATGGAGAAAGTAAAAGTCTTACTAATCCAACAGATGCTTCCTTCCGCAAAAAGTCTGTGGTGGACAAACCGATGGGCCCGTTTGCACTTCGTGCTCCTCTCTGCCCCACCTATGGCCTCCCTGTCCCGCCCCGGCTCCTGCAGGTCTCTCCCACCCCTGGTCCCAACTCGGAGCGGTGGAGAATCTGTTGGAGCGGCGTTTCCCTCAAGGTCCGGCTCTTCTCCCCACGCCGGACCAGGCCCCGGGGGGCCGAAACCGCTAGTGTTCGGGCGGGCAGCATCGCCGAGCCACGGCTCCTCAGCCCGCGCACGCCCGCCTGCTCGCCCTGCGCGCCTCGTCGCGGACGCCGGCCCAGCGCGGCGAAGCCGGAGGCCTTGCTTCTAGGTTTTCTCTCCAGATTTCCCCTCCTTTAAAGTCGCCTTTTCAGCTAGAAATCTCGTTGTTTTTTTTTTTTTTTTTTGTAACCTCACACTGGATGCACGCACACAGATCAATACCGTGGGGGCTTACAGGTCATCCGGCCGGGAGGAGGGAGCGCGAGTGGAGAAGAAATCAGTTCAAGATTTTAAGCTTGTATTGATATCATGCACAACTCAGATTTAAAGGACGGGGTACTGCGCATGAGATGCAATGACAGATAGGGAGTATCGAGCCCGGTGGAGGAGAGCAGACATCCTCTTATTCCTCTCCTGCTCCTGGGAAGGCGCTGCGTGCGGGGAGGCGAGGCGAGGACGGAGGAAGCGAGAGGCAGACCCGCGGCAGGAACCGGTTACCGTTAGGATGGGAGCATAAAACAACCCGCCTCCTTTTCAGATCAACAACAAAGGTGTGTGTGTGGGGGGGTCACTTTTATTTATAAAACAATCCCAGATAGGTTCTTGTTGGCCAACTTGGTATCTCCCTTCTGGGTTTGTCCTCAGGCACGCAGAAGACAAAGTCACGTTCAAGAAGAAAGCGAGTTTGGCGCTTGAGCGTGTGAGCGATGAATCACCGTGGGGAAGATGCTCTCTTACCCCCCTCCCCATCCCCTCCACCCCCCTTTCCTTCTCACGGAGCTCGAACTTGTTAGATAAGATAGATGAGTCCACGGGTAAGTGGAAACGCTGAAAGAGCCCAGCTCCTGGAGACCCAGCTGCCAGGCGGCGGCCGCGCTCCGTCTCCGAGCCTAGGGGCGCCGGGCTCGCTCCGAGCGGTCCCAACTCGCGCGCCCCTAGGCCATCCTCCAGGCCGGGAGCCACGGCTCGGACCGCTGCCCGGGCGCTGGACTTTTTGACCTTAGAATAAGCACTCGCCAAAAAAATTTAAAAAAATAAAAATAGAGCATGGCCCCCAACCAAGCTGAGTATCTGCTCTCTGGCTTGGAACACAACAAACTGGGCCCGCAGGTTTCCCAGGAGGAAGTCCTAAGTCTGCAGCCATCAGAGGGTGGGGGTCACCCGGTTTTAGGGAAGTCTGGAATTGCCAAGAAACCTTATTTTCCTAATTAATTGAAAGTAATTTTCTTTCCTATTTATACGCCTGCACAAGCTATTGATTCCACGATCTTATTTACTTGAAAGAAAATTGCTCAGAGTATCTCTTCTGCACACCACCCCTGCTTTGTCCCCTTCGAACATTTACAGCTGATAGTGTGGCTGCTTGGGATCAATTAGCACTGGATTTTGCCCCGGCATTGCTCCCCAGGGCAGACAAATGGAGCCAGCTCTCTCTAGCGACTTTTTTTCCCTCCTCTGTGCTTATCCACGCCAGGGCTTTAGAAGCAGTTCACAATCCTCAGTCTTGGTTTCACTTGATTTTGTTGTTGTTGTTATTGATAAATATTGGGTCATACACAAGCCACTTGTCAGAGCCTTTGGCTCCGTCTGGCAGCTGCAGCTCCTAGCGGGGTGTTTGAGTCGTGTCCTAGAAACTGGGAGGATTTGCTGGGAAAAGAACTACACATTCTCCTCTCCTTCTGTTGGGGAGATGGTCCCTTAAAATCGTAGTCTTTCTGTTGTTGAGTTTGTTTCTTGATTTATTCCCTGAAATGAACACTTGGTAGATGTGTGTGTGTGTTTTCCCTTCCAATATCTTATTATTATTGAAGTGATCTAAAAATTAGACAGGGGAAAACGGTTGACCCCGGTCCCTTAGGTCTACCCAAAACCCAAAGAATATAGGCAAATAGATCACCATAATTGCGAGGGTGGTGGGGTGTAGGTAGGCTGTTTGGGGGCTGTGTAATTGGAGTCGTATATACAGTTTATCTTTCATCTGAGTTGGATTTTTTTTCCCTTGATACATATTGCACATGAACTGAAGCCATGGTCTGCTTGTCTTGGCATGTTTGAAGCCCCAGACACTCAACAGTATCATTACAAGAGAGAAACAAACCCCAGGACTCCAGGCAGCCCAGCGACAGCCTTTGGGGGGTTGATCCCAGCCAGGAACTTTCCCGGGAAGCACACTCGTGGCTCAGGCTTCCTTGCATCTCAGAGTTCAGGTCTTCCCTGAAGTGCAGGAAGGAAGTGTGGAAAAAACCAGCTGATTTTCAACATTTCAAAGGGACTCATTCTATTTATTGGTGTTACCGTGTACGTTACTAGAGAAACAACAAAACAAGCATAGAGCTGCAATTTTCAAGAAAATAGGATACCCAAATATAAAAATAAAAAAGTAGCAGATAAGATGTATAATTCAATCAAATTACACAAAATTGCTTGAAAATCCAGAACAGTAGCGATCCATTATGCCTCTGTTTTATTAGTGACAAGTACAATTACTCTAAAATAAAGAACACTGGTGAATATATAATTGGCTGTAATCATGTTAGTGTTTGAATAAAAATGACGGGAACATTTAACACTTTGACAACAAAATGTTCAGAAATAACTTATTTATTCAAACAGTTTTTATTTTCCACCAAGTGAAGGAGAAACACAGTTTGCTTAGGAAAATCAATGACTTTTCCCGGCAATAAATAAATATCCAAAAGGGGAAAAAACAGCCCCACACCTCTATATTATTACTATTATTATTTTTAACCAGCAAGACGCTCAATCCTGCGTTTGAAGTCAGCACCCGCCTAGCGGCCTTTCGGTACCAAAGTCCGCCACCTAGAGGAAGCGCCGCGCAGCTCACCGCGACGCCAGCCCGGGTTCCCGCGGTGACCTCGGGAATCAAAGTTAATATTCCCCTGCAAATTGCTCTCCAAACCAGCCCCCACCCCCACCCCCTCACATCCCCGCCGCCCTACAACAGCGTCACAATATTTTCTTAGTAATTGCTCTGCGCAACTGACAGAAGCGCCGAGTCTCCTGCAGCTCCGCGCCTTGCCGCGAAAGCGCGAGGAGGGCGCATTGGGGAAACGGGTCAGGGACAGGGAGGACTGAGTTCTGGAGCGACGGTCCGCTTTCTCCCGCAGGCCGTATAGATAGAGCAGCTCGAATTCGGGTCTCAAAAACGTGACGGCTAAAGGTGGAACCACTCCATCCCAGGGCTTTATTTGGGGTTGGGGATGGGGGGGGGGTAGTGGGAAGAGTGGGGGAGAAGAGACAGCTTTCTTAAGAGAAAACAGTCCGGATCCCCGCTGTCGGCCGAGTGGTAGCGAGAGGGCTGTCCCCGACTCTGCCCCAAATGCCCCTCAACAAGAAGGCTGGAGATCCTGGCTTTAATCAGTTCTCGGAGCCAGTGTTCCTTTTGTTTCCTAGGCGGGTGGCTAGCACAGAGTTAAAATATGTCCAGGAGGAGGCCATTTTTATAGGAGTCCCCTTGTGGTCCGGAGGACAGACACAGGAGACCCCACACACCCCCCACCCCGGGTTTTACTCCGAGTCCCAGAGTTGCAAGAAAGTTGGGCAACGCGCTGGCGAATTTGGGGCTAGGAACCTCTTGTCGTTACAGTCTTGGTGCATCCGTGGGCTCCTCACGTGAAAACAAGCTCGTTTCACTCCCGGACCTCGCCTGGCTGTTCCTAAGTAGATCTCAGGGGCTCTGACGCCAAGGATGGGGAATGCGCTGGGGGGCCGGAGGATGGGCGGCTGTGCTCTGCGCGCTCCAAGTCTCCTATTCGCCTGCCGCAGCCCTGCGGAGACCCGCGCAGGCCCTAGGGCCTTCGCCTCGCCCTCCCCGGCCCAAGGGTGGTTGTATTTTGCTTTGGGGTATATGGAAGGCGAGGAAAGGCGAGCGAGTTGATTAGGTGGAGGGGAAAAAGTGTGGATTAAATAACTGGACTCCAGTTGGGCTACACTCTGATTCTCCCTGCCTTCTCTCCTTGGGTCCATCCCCCTCACTCCCTGCTTCCACGTTCCTTCTTCCCTCACTTTCCCCTTCCTCTTCTCTCTCAGTGTCTTCCAATTCCCCTTATTTCTGTCTCCTCCATCATCTGCATCTCCATCATCTGCCTCTGGATCTGCATCTCCATTTCGCTCTCCCTCTCTATCTTCCTCTCCCTCCCCCTTTCCAATCCCTCTCCACCTCCATCATCTCCCACTCCCTAAGTGTAGGAGAGAAGCAGCAGCAGGAGGGTGGAGGCGTTGACAGTTTTCCTTCTGCATTTTAGAAGCCTCAGTGGCCAGTTGGTCAAACCCTGGCATTTGAAGGAGGTCTCCGGGAGGTGACCCTTCCTGTCCTCCCTCGCGGAGAGGACCTCACAACTGTGCGCCGAGTAGTTATGCTCATTACTGTAGAAGTTAGTCCTCAGTGCTGTCGAAATGAAAGTGTGTTTTACAAATAAGAAGGCTGTGAAACTGATGTCCCACTCACACCTGCCCTCTGGAGTGAGGCACGCCCCAAATCCACACCACCCAAGCCCCCATGAGCCCAAATCCTCAGAAATGTCCCGTTCTCTCTCTCTCTCTCTCTCTCTCTCTCTCTCTCTCTCTCTCTCTCTCTCTCTCTTTTGCAAAACTGGAGCCTCCATCCTCAACTCCCAGGTCCGTCGTTCCTCCGCCGCCCTGTTAGCAGGCGATGTTAGCCTTCTGGTACGTGTTCGGGCTGCTAATGCAAACCACTTAACGCAACAAAAATGCTCATCTGTGGAGATTTTCCCAAGGCTAGCTGCGACGTTGGCTCCTTTTTCTTTCTTTTCTTTTCAGGACGCCTCCATTCTTCCCTCCCTCCCTCTTTTCTTGAGACGGGGACTGGAAAGCGGACTTTGTGCGCGCGCTCCCGCCCCTTTCTCCTGCCTGCCAATCCACCTTGAGAGATGGTGATTTTTGGTTTCCCCTTGAAAGCAGGAGTAGCCAAAGCTTCAGGCTACAGCTTGATGTGCTCCTCTTGGTCTCCCGCTTGGGTCACGCCTTCCCTGGGCCCCCACCTCGGTCCGTGAAAGCAGTTCAGGACTGCTCTCCCAGCCAACTCCACAGCCTTCCTTGGGAAGAAACTCCCACCAGCCGCCTTTTCTGTGGACCCGGAAGCTGAATAGACTTGCTCTCTTTTGGAGTGTGTGTGTGTGTGTGTGTGTGTGTGTGTGTTGTGTACTCAAGTGCGTGTCTGGTTTTAACAACTTCATGGGGGAAGGCTCTGCTGGGCTCGCTGGCATTTTTCTCCTTATGGAGGAGAGCTGTGGAGGAAGGGACCACCTGAACTCAGATGATGTCCTTCTGTCAGGTGTATTTGACACTATCAAATAAGCTTGGCCTGAGGAAGTCGAGTTCCCTGGATACACATGCACTCAGTTGTCAAAAACGCCATCTGGGAGAAAGCAAAGCAAAACTACCTTGATGTGTAGTACGTAATATCCAGTGGGTTGGGTGTAAAACGATGATTGTTTTTACTGTTGACGGCTGGAACATTTGCTTCTTAAAAGCCAGTGTTGTGTGAGCAGGACTGTATTTGTCTCTGGCTCTACCATGGGCCTGCTATGGATCCTGAGGCAAGTTTTACTTCATTTTTGTAAATCTTTCTTCTTGTGAAAATTAGTGACCTGAGATCATTAAGATATGAAATACTATCTATTTACCAAATTCTGAACAATGCCAAAAAGGATTCCAAACCCATAAGCATCTTTAAAATTTTATTTTTTTGGGGGGGGGGGGGGGGGAGAAGAAAGAAATCTCATTCCAACGGCAGCAGCGACATCTAGCGACCATAATGGTCAACAGCAGCCATGAAAATGGATGGTTTGCAGGGCAGTGGGACTTCGAGAGCCAGGGTGGGTTTTCTAGTAAACCTTGATTGTAAGTCTGGAAAACAGTACTCTTGATATCATAGTTACTTTTTAAAGTTTTGAGTCTGGTAATAATAAAATAGAGAAAGTAAAAAATGTTTGATTTCATCAGATCTAAACATAGGGCAATTACTGTTTTAAAGAACACTCAATGTTTTAAATGTCATGTCGAGAAACTAGTTTGACAACATAATTTTGCAAGTTGTATTTTTTATTTTTTTCAATTATCACCAAATGTCCTCTAAACACTTAAAGAGTTGAAAAAGGTAGAAATTTGTGAAATTTCCTCTTACTTGTAACAACCATTTAGTTGATTTGAGATTGCTGTTTGGTCAATATCAGGAAATGCACTAAAAACATGATTTTAAAAATAACTACATATATTTTCTCTCTCTGTCTCCTTTGATTAAAATATTTTGAAATCCCAAGAAATAAACTCCCATGCTTGGCAGGACAATGGACTCCCTCTCTTCCTTTTACAGTGGACTAAATGGACTATCTGGGTACAGGTTAAAGTTTTAGCAATGGCAGACCACATAGCCCAAGACTTTTCAGAATCACAGTCCTAGGATTTTCTTTGCATTGAACACTTTAGAGAGAGGTGGTGGGAGAATTCATGTCTCTCCCTATGACCTGATAATTTAGCTGTGAGCGTAGATGTAGTTTGTATATACACTTGCTAAAGCGCAAATATGTTTAATTTCCTATTAGCAAAGCAGCTGATGACCACTGGAATCACAGATCCATGGTTTGCAACTTTAAAGGAAACATATTTTATTTTTTCCAATTTATTTTCACCACTATTTCCTGTGTTTTTCTTGTGGAATTTGGCTACCGACTGGCCCACTAACTGGCTGGTTCTAGAGTGACAAGACCGTAGGAGTAGTAGTTAACACTTGAAAGACTGGAGCTCGTCACTCTGCTTTCTCTGGACCTAAGTTTCTTGATGCACAGAATGAGAAAGGTGAATCTCTGTACTGTTATTTATAGCTCAAAACACGATGTGTCATGAAATTACCACTCATCATTTAAGAAGACCCTCTTCTGCCTATGTTGTTGTTTTGCAACTCACTATCAGTGCTGAGTTCTCCATTCAGGCATCAGAAGTATGGACTGGTGAGCTCTCCTTCTCCTTGTCCCATCCATCTTCCCCTTTTCTTTCTTTTTAAGAATAACAGAAATCTTAGATTCTCCAGTCACCATTTACTAACTCATTGGCATGCACTCAGCTCTCCCTTGCTCTCCATCCAGAAAAATCATGATGTGAGAATAGAACTAAATGGAACACAAAGATGAAGCAGCTGTATTTGAGTTTCTCTAACATGTTCCCATATCCTCATGATGATGATTAATGATGATTATTATTAATATTTTTAGGAACCAGAGCCAAAGTACTCTGGTTACAAACAGCCCATATTTTTTCCCTGCTTCTGCAACCCTGTGAATAAATTCCTTCCAGAGATAGGAATAAAATGTCTCCAAATTCTGTCTGACTAGGCACATCATCACACACAGTTAGCTAAGATAAGTCTGCTCAGGGGAGACAAATATCACCCGTGCTGTAAATATGCTTAGCATTTATATAGGCTGCCCCAGTGAGGCTGACAGCATATACGAGGAGAATCAGATCTGTGCCACCTATATTAGAAAGATCAGAGCTTATTCAAGGAAAATTCTGAATCTGTTAAAGGTTTCTTTCTTTGGTGCCTTTTTGTTGTTCCCTAGATATCTCTCTGCTCATCTTTTGGTTTGGACTAGTTAAAAAGAAGTGAGAAGGGCTGGTGCTGTGACATAGTAGGTTAATCCTCCACCTGTGGTGCTGGCATCCCAAATGGGCACTGGTTCAAATCATTGTTGCACCTCTTTGAATCCAGCTCTCTGCTATGGTCTGGGAGAGTGGTGGAAGATGACCCAAGTGCTTGGGCCCCTGCACCATGTGGAAGACCCAGAAGAAGCTCCTGGCTCCTGGCTTCAGATCGGTTTAACTCTGGCCATTGAGGCCATTTAGGGAATGAACCAGCAGATGAAAGACCTTTCTCTGTCTCTCCCTCTCACTGTCTGTAAATTTACCTTTCAAATAAATAAATAATCTTTTTAAAATAAAAAAGTGAGAGTACTGACATGGAGAGGATAAATGACTCACTTAAGATCATACCTTTAGGTCGACACCATGGCTCAACAGGCTAATCCTCCGCCTGGCGGCGCCGGCACACCGGGTTCTAGTCCTGGTCGGGGTGCCGGATTCTGTCCCGGTTGCCCCTCTTCCAGGCCAGCCCTCTGCTGTGGCGCAGGAGTGCAGTGGAGGATGGCCCAAGTGCTTGGGCCCTGCACCCCATGGGAGACCAGGAAAAAGCACCTAGCACCGGGCTCCTGCCATCGGATGAGTGTGGTGCGCCGGCCGCAGCGCGCTGTCCGTGGCAGCCATTGGAGGGTGAACCAACGGCAAAAGGAAGACCTTTCTCTCTGTCTCTCTCTCTCACTGTCCACTCTGCCTGTCAAAAAAAAAAAAATCATACCTTTAGGGAGACACAAGCAAAGAGTGTGGATCTTGGCCTCGGATGGGCTACAACTTGCACTTGGCCATTCTTGGGGGCTGGTGCTTTCATACTGAGAGCTGGCTGATGCTGCTCTTCATCAGACCTCACGAGGATTTCTTTGTACATATTTGGGAGGTCTCAACTTTTAAAGAATTCTTCGAACTTCTGGTAAAATGGTGGGTCTGTATATACTATTCTTCAATCCTGTATGATTTTATCCTCTTAATGCTAATAATTTTTAAGGTCTTTCTCTTTTTTAAAGATATATTTTATTATTTGAAAGAGTTACAGAGAGGTAGAGACAGAGAGAGAGAGAGAGAGAGAGAAAGAGAAAGAGAGAGAGAGAGGTCTTTTATACTCTGGTCTACTTCTCAAATGGTCTCAATCACTGGAGCTGAGCTGATTGGAAGTCAGGAGCCAGGAGTTTCTTCTGGGTCTCCCATGTGGCTGCAGGGGCCCAAGCACTTGGGCCATCCTCTGCTGCTTTCCCAGATGCATTAGCAGAGAGCTGTATCAGAAGCAGAGCAGCCAGGATTTGAACTGGTGCCCATATGGAATGCCTGTGCCACAGAATGGGGCTTTAACCCACTGCACTACAGCATCGACCCTTAAAGCTTTTCTTCAGAGGAGATCATATTTGCAAAAAAAATTGTACTCAAAACATATTTCTTAATGATCTTGGAAGCCAAAAATTTGGAGTTGAAAGGAGCTAAGACATCACCTAATTCAGCAGCTTGGGGGAGAGATGACTGCTGAGTCACCAGCTCCTGGAACTGCTGAGTCAGAGTCTGGATTATTCTGAGCATCTTGATCTTGCTTCCTATCCATCTCCCTGGCTTCTTGGCTTTGTATTAATATCCTTGGTTATTCTGTTCTTGCTGACTACCCAATAGGCTAGTTCTCCAAAGGATCTGTAGGCAGGAGCACACTGTGGTTCTGCAAAGCATCCTCCTCTCATCTGAGAGCTGTTAAATCTTGGATGCATTTTCTCTGAAGTAGCTCTCTGCTGCCCTCAACTGGCATTAAACCACCAGAGCAACCAACCCTCTGCAATCACATCAACGCGCCTCTCCAGATGAGACCAAAAGCTGATGGATTTCTTTTTTATAACGCAGAAAAAAAAAAATAGCACCCAGTCCCCTTCTTGTCCACATATACCCTGTGTTCTCACTTTCTGCTTGTTTGCTGATGAGCTCTGCAGAAGGAGACCTTTCACTATTTTCAAATGTTGGTGCTAGAGTGTTTGGGAGTCCTTGTATGAAAGTGTAACCTTTCTGTTTAACCATGAAGCTGAGATATACGTCAGCTGACAAAACACTTCACCACAGATTTCTGAATTTGCTTTTCTTAGTCTTAAGGAATATTAAACTTCTATCTTTAATTTATAAAGATATAAGAGAATTATATGACATCTAAAATTATATGTAAAATCTCTCATTTATTCAGCAAATATGTGGAGGACACATGCAATATGTCAGACAGTGTAATGATAATTCAAAAATTCTATGGAAAAATGGAATTAAAGTGTAAATTAATTTGGTTCAAAAAGGAATTTATAAGCTTTTTTCATAATGTATTTTTCATGAACTTTTGAAAGAGCCCCCAAATGCATGGATTTCAATTTTTTGTTTACTTTTAAAAATAACTATGTTTTATTTTAAACATTTATTTGCAAAGCAGAATGACAGAGAAGGATTAAAAGGCGGGGTGGGGGTGAGAGAGAGAGAGATCCCCACCCATAGTTCACTCCTTAAATGGTCACAACTGGGACTTGGCCAGTCAAAGCCAAGAGTCAGGAACTCCATGCAGATGTCTCAAGTGGGTGGCAGGGACACACACACTTTGGCCATCATCTGCTGCTTTCCCAGCTGTATCGGCAGCGAAATAGATCAGAAGCAGAATAGCAGGGACTAGAACTGGCACTCCAGGGTTCGAGCCAGCATCCCAATCAGCCACTTACCCTGCTGCACTATAACACCAACCCAGCAACTTATTTTAAAATTCTGTTTTCTATGAGCTTTTTGAAGTATTTTTGTATTTTTGGTGCTAAGAATACAGTGTTGGATAAAGGAGACAAAGGCTTCTCTTTTTTAGACACTAAGCAAATAAATAAGAAAAGTTTTTTTAAAGGAATGTGGACTTTCCCATATGTGTGTTCTGCAATAAGTATACCATATAGACTCCATTTCAAAGAATTTCTAAGAATGTTTGTGTTAAGATTAGGAGGGGCAGAGTTGGAGGTTTAGACAGGGACTACGTATGCTACCTATATCCCATATGTTACTTGTTTACATTCATTAAGAAATTGCTGTGAGTGTGGAATAGGTATATAAAAGTGGTTGATGTAGATGAGTGTATGACTCCCCCAGCTGCAGAGATGTTTTGCATGCTGATTTTATCTCAGTTCTCTCTCCTGTAGAAATGCTTGGTGGGAAGGCTGGTGGTTACAATGCCAATTTGTCACCCCTGCAAAAAGTGTCACTGCAGTCCCTTGTAGTGCTGCCACTGATGATGATCTGTTACTCTCTTTCCTCCTCACCATGTTTTTCTTGTGTTTTCTTTCTGTGTCTTTTCTTTTTCCAAATATAAGCTCTGATGAATATCATTGACGGAATAGAAAGAGGAAAGGGCAGGCACCACTCTCTGTATTTTATATCTAGAGGTAACATCTTTGTTTTATACATGGATACACAGAGATAGGCGTAGAGAGGACTCCTGGACAAGGCTTTGAAATACACAAAGTTGAGGGGCCGGTGCTGTGGTGCAGGGGGTTAAATCCCCAGGCCTGCAGTGCAGACATCCCGTGTGGGCTCTGGTTTGAACCACAGCTGCTCTGCGTCTGATCCTGGGAAAGCAGCGGAGGTCCAAGTCCTTGGGCCCAGCATTCACATGGGAGACCTGGCTCAGCTCCGGCTCAGCTTGCAGCCATCTGGTGAGTGAACCAGTGGATGGAGGACTTTTGCCTCTACCTCTCTCTATAACTCTGTCTTTCAAATAAACAAAATAAATATTTGATTAAAAAAAGTTGGAATTTGTTGTTAACTCTCATCACTGTTTTTCTGTAAACATTTTGGTAAAGTAAATCCAACTTGGCTTAATGGTATCATCCATCCTTGGTGATTTTGCAATGTTCTTTCCTCAGCACACGTGGAAACAGAGGCACAGCTAGATTATGTAACTGATGCAGGTTCCCTGGTAAGAATGGTGACTGGCTTGCTTCCAAGGCCCATGTGCTTAACAACTACCAGGCTGCTCCATGAAGACATGATCTCAGGCAGGATTTTGTATTTTTCCCAGATATTCTATGCCTTTTGTGCTTTCTTTCTTTCTTTCTTTCTTTCTTTCTTTCTTTCTTTCTTTTTTTTTTTGAGATTTATTTATTTGAAAGTTAGAGTTACAGAGAAGCAGAGTCAGGGGAGAGAGAGAGAGAGAGAAAGTCCTCAATTCATTGGTTCACTCCTCAAATGGCCACAATGGGCAAGGCTGACCCTGGCTAAAGCCAGGAGCTAGGAGCTTCATTTGGATCTCCAACATAGGTGCAGGGATCCAAAGACTTGGGACATCTTCTGCTACTTTCCCAAGCACATCAGCAGGGAGCTGGATGGGAAACAGTGCAGCCAGGAATCATATTGTATTTACCTTCACCCTCACATAACTGGCCCCTCTTTCTTTCTTATAAAGCTACAAGGAACTTTGTGATTTCCTGCTACATTAATATTGCCTCCTATAGAGTTCACTGTATTAATGATCTTTATTATTCCTTAATATCTATGGCACCCATGAAGTAAATACTTTTTTTTTTTTTTTTGCTTACACTACAGGTGAGGAAACTGGCTATATAAACACATGTCTGCAACATCATGCAGCTGATGGATGACAAATGGTTGCTGTGCCCTGGTCTTTGTGTTCTAGGAGGGGATGTAACTCCGTCACCTCCACATCTTAGTTTGTCCTTTCAGCTTCTCTCCAGAACACCGCGTTACAAGGCAGTTTCTGCAGTCTCTGAAGTGAGAAGCTCTGAGCTGTCTTTGTGTTGCGCTTGCTCTTCCACTCTGCTCTGTGTTCTGCACCTTTAACCACTGCATCCTGACTTCCCCCTGGGCTGCCAGGCCAGTGTCTACACAGAGGCACTCACATCATCTACCTTTGAATCATTAAGTGACTTGTTCTGATACTCTCCTAACATGATAAGAGGAGGAGTTTATTTCCAATAGGAAACTTTGACATTTTCATCAGAAGTCTTGGTTTTCTAACAAAGTATTGCTGGCAAGACTGGTTTTCTGTTAAGATTTTATTTATTTATTTGAGAGGTAGAGTTATAGATAGTGAGAGGAAGGGAAAGAGAAACAGGTCTTCCATCCACTGATTCACTCCTGCAGCCAGGGAGCAGGAGCTTCCTCTGAGATGCCCACGCAGATGCAGAGGCCCAAGTACTTGGACCATCTTCTACTGCTTTCCCAGGCCGTAGCAGAGAGCTGGATGGGAAGTGGAGCAGCTGAGACTCAAACCGGAGCCCAGTTGGGATGCCAGGTGGAGGATTAACTTACTGCACCACAGAGCAAGCCCCGCTAGCAAGACTTTTCTGTCAAGAAACGAGAATACACTTTTTTCTCCACTGGTTACCATTTTCTATTACAAATCATCCCATAGATGTAGAAGAACATCTGTTTTTATTGCTTACCAGGTGTGGGTTATGAGTTTGTGTCTCTGGTATGACTCAGTGAGCTTGAAGTATTAGTATTAAGCCTCACAGTGATGAAAAAAAAAAACCCACAGATCATATATCTGTTTTGGGTGTTGTGGAATACAAGAACTTTTTTAATTTTTAAAATTTTTTTAAAAAGATTTATTTTATTTATTTGAAAGACAGAGTTACAGAGAGAGGTAAAGACACAGAGAGAGGTCTTCCATCCGCTGGTTCACTCCCCAGATGGCCGCAATGGCTGGAGCTGCGCTGTTCCGACGCCAGGAGCCAGGAGCTTCTTCCGGGTCTCCCACGTGGGCGCAGGGGCCCAAGGAGTTGGGCCATCTTCTACTGCTTCCCAGACCATAGCATAGAGCTAGATCGGAAGAGGAGCATCCAGAACTAGAACCGGTGCCCATATGGGATACTGGTGCTTCAGGCCAGGGCGTTAACCTGCGCCACAGAGCTGGCCCTGGAATACATGAATTTTAAGGCACTTGAACTTTTTGAATCAAAGATATTAAATAGCTTACAACTCTGTTAAAATGATGATATTATTTTGCTTTGTTTTATCTAGTGTTTCTAGAATTCAGTTTAGAGAAAAAATGTTATAGGGCAAAGTAAAATACACTCTTTCAAAGTGATAGCCTTATAACTAAATGAAATATATACAGTCATGTCATTTAATGACTAGGGCATGTTCTGAGAGATGCATAGTAAGGCAATTTCACCATTGTGCAAATGTCATAGAGTATACTTATACAAGCTAAGATGAGATATGATGTATCGTTGCCTAAAGCCTTGTTAAAAAGTTAGAGTTTACCGTGGCTCACTTGGCTAATCCTCCACCTGCGGTGCCCACACCCCGCGTTCTAGTCCCAGCTGGGGTGCTGGGTACTAGTCCTGGTTGCTCCTCTTCCAGTCCAGCTCTCTGCTATGGCCTTGGAGGGCAATGGAGGATGGCCCAAGTGCTTGGGTCCCTGCACCTACATGGGAGATCAGGAGGAAGTACCCGGCTCCTGCCTTCGGATCAGTGCAGCGCCGGCCTTAGCAGCCATCAGGGGAGTGAACCAACGAAAGGAAGACCTTTCTCTCTGTCTCTCTCTCACTGTCTATGACTCTCTCTCTCTCACTAACTCTGCCAGGCAGAAAAAAAAGTTAGATTTTTAAATAACTCATAAATTTACATTTGTGTTTCCTCAAATTGTTCCAAATGATCATTTCAAATCTTAGGAGATTTAAAATGGCTTCCAAGTGTGTAGTTTATAAACATTTGTGTTTCTTTGAACTTTTATAACCTGTTAGAACTCACTGCAATTCCTAAGTGGATTCTTCTTGCTACAGCTTTCATATGAAGCTCTTATCCTTTCTGCTATTTACTTGTGATGAGCCAAATCGAGGGATGAGGGGTGAAAGAGACCAAATATTGACTAGCTTTGATATGTCAAATCACAGATACAAGTAATTTACAAAATGACTCCTAACTGAGTTCTGGCAGTGTATGAGTATATTAGAAGTTGGAAATGATTGAAGCCTGTGGGGAAATTAGTTACACGAAGCAATTCAAAGATGGTGCCAAAAGGAAGTAAGGTGGTGGGCAGAATCCAAAGTCGTTTACCACTAAAACTAATTGGCTACGCAACATCAGGGGAGGTAACAAAACTAGTAACAAGTGTATAGACATAAGGCTAGTCCTATAGAAATCCCCCCGTAAGGTGACCGTTTAAGTGATTAGTTGGTCCTTAGCCCTGCCCCAATGACTCTGCAGTTTTGTGCTATAAAAGGTTCTGTTATGCACGGAATAAATGAGTCCTTGCTAGACTTGGCTCCCCGCTGCGTCTGATTGTCTCCGGGATCGGGAGGCTGGGGAACGGGCGAGCGGCGCACTCACCTTTCCTCGGACCCAGTCCATCCTTGTACGGGTGGATTCAGACCCTGCAGAAGCCAGCACTTATCGGAAAGACTACTGACCAACAGAAAACCCTGGGTCTAGTATCTATGCTTTTGCTTCATACTGATTGATCACTGGCTTCTTGTTCTAACCTCTCTCACATTCCTTTTATATAAAAAGCCATTCAGAACACCTGCCAGTCTAGCTCTGAAATCTATTCTCAAGAGTAAGTGAAATAAATGTAAATGATGGAGGTTTACGCATAGCAAAGACTATGATGTTATTTGTTATTTCTGGATGTTATTTATGTTGGATTCTGGAAGTCATAGTAAGTCTCCAAAAGATGACAGGATATGGGTTTCACTGATGCTTTCCTTGGACTGATTTTAAGGCCAAGTCTTCAAGTATGTTGAGCTATTTAAATAGTAAACTGTTGCTTTGGTGTTTAAAATAAATTTTACCAGAAAATCTTCCTAACTTAAAATTTTTATCTAAATGATACGGTGCCTAAAACTTTTCATGCAGTTTAGTAAAGGAGGAGTTGTACAGTTTTTTTTTTCTTTTGCTAGGATTTGGTACAAATCCACACGTCAGCTGAGAAGTTCTAACAGCTAATACACATCTTCTTCACGGATGACTTGTAATGTCATGAGTCATTGTTAGGTCTGTTAGTCATAAGTTTCAAAACTAGAATGAGACGCACTTGTGGTCATTGTTTTTAGTTATTTAAAAAAATGTTGACATACAACTGAGTGGGCTGAAATAAGTCTTATTCATAAATTCCCCCTTCTGTTCCTTTGCAAATCAACATAGATAATCTCAAAATAAAAGTGCCTTTTTCTACTGTAAGTATTCTGGATGTGTCATCATATTAATTTTCTGCCCTTTACTTTTTCCATTAATTAATTTTGCCCTTTACTTTTACTGATCAATGTGGACTAAATTGTAATTGCAACATTTCTATGAAATAATACCAAATTAAGGCTGATAGTGGCATGCTGTGAGTTAGGGAGGGATATTAACATTTTTGAACACATTAAATTGATTTAAAACCAGATAGAGTGGGAATCAACTTTTAATTTATGTTTAAACTGAAGTTGTGAAAAATTCTGGATATTATATTATGGTTCAAATTTCCTTGCAGTGTCTGAGAAAATGCTGTTGATTTAGAAATATATGGTTTTACATGACTTACATCCCATTTTATAGTTATTTCAAAGTAAAGACATAATAAAGTAAGGAAAGAACTAAATATCCCATAGAAGTCTATATTCAAATATTAATTTTAATTTATATTTCTTGATATGATGATTTGCTCATTAAACGTGTACTTCTTATCTACTCTATACCAGATACTATGCCAGATGTTGAAGGTAGAGTGATGAATGGAATTTAGCCCTCACTTCTATGGAACTGACAGTGGGGGAGGAGAGGAATGCAAAGTCATGCATGCACCACCAAAACAGTACCACGTTAGAGGTATGTAATGGGAGATGTGGAAATACAGGGGAAAGCTGCTTGGCTCTTAGTCTAGGGACTGCTTCACGGCAAGTGGATGCTTGGTGGAGTGGTGAAGACACCAGTTGGTACATCCACTTCCCACATCAGAGTGCCTTGGTTGGAATCCCGGCTGTGTTCTCAATCACAGCTTTCTGCCACTGACAGGCTGCAGTCAAGGCTGCCACCCACGTGAGTGGGAGACCTGCAATGCTTTCCCAGCTTCTGGCAAATCCAGAATTGTGAGAGAGACACTGTTATTTTGAAATTGTCTATGTTGACTTACATGGGAACAGAAAGAGGAATTTGTGAGTAAGGCTGAGTTTTAACCCACTCAATTGTATGTCAACAGCTTTTTAAATAATAAAAGTGATGATTGCAAGTGAGTCTCACTGTACTTTTGAAAATTCTGACTAACTTTTGTCCCTGCCGTGGTTATTGTGAGCATTTAGAGAGTAAAGCAGAGGTTGGAAGATCTCTGTCTGTCTCCCTCTTGCTCTTTGTGTGTCTGCCTCGTTGCCTTTCAAATAAATAAAAATAAACAGATTTTTAAAAGTACTCTAGTTTCTTTTCAGATCATACAAATCTTTTGTTTTTTGCTTTCTATGGAGGAAAGTCTTCATGGAATGGATGCCATGTAAGCTCTGTCTTGAAAAATTACTTTCAAAATGCAATACATAGAAATATAATAATATTCAAATAGTGTGGGAGAGCTTATGATAAAAGTAACAGAACCATTTATCTTCAACAACTATTTGCGCTCTTTGAGGCAAGCTACTACTGACATTTTTGCTTCCATTTCTTTTGGTAGTATCTTCTTAATTCTAAATTATATGATCATATCTCCTTTGAGTATTTTAGAATTATCACTGTTTTATTTCAGTTAAAAATATTTGTTTATTCATTTGAAAGAGTTATATATAGAGAGAGGAGAGACAGAGAGAGAGATTGCTTCCACTGGTACACTCCTCAGATGGCCATAATGGCCAAGGCAGGGTCTGGCTGAAGCCAGGGGCCAGGAGTTTCATTTAGGAATCCCACATTGAGGGCAGGGGCCCAAACACTTGGCTATCATTTGCTGCTTTTTCCAGGCCATTAGCAGGGAGCTGGATCAGAAGTGGAGCAGACACAAGCCTGCACCCATTTGACATACTAGTGTTGTAGGTGGCAGCTTTACCAGCTGCTCTGCAAGGTCACTCATATTTTATTTCTAAAGATTACTTTTCTGAACAAGTTATGCCTTGATACATTGTTGTGATATGATACTATCATCATTACTCTTTCTTTTGTCTTTTTACCTTCAACATTTTTCTTACCATTTATTAGCATTTTATTTTACTTTGCTAAGATTGTGATTTATAAGCTGACATGAAATAATAACCAAATCTTCCACTCTTTCTGCATAAATTAACTCTGAAATTATAAATTTTTAGGGCTAGATTGTGTCATGTACTGTGTTATGATGGCATGGATTCTCTTTTCTGATTTTTAATTACTTACCATCATGCCATAAACTTATTTTTATCTATATTTGAGCCATGATTTTCTATAGAACTTCCTTCTTTATTGTGTGTGGAGGGATTTGTAGTTGATTTTTCTTTTTCGTTTTAAAGAGGTAAAAGACGTCTATTACATTCTCACATATCTCCTCATATATTCTGAAACTTAGATCTTTGCTCACATGTCTTCCTCCTGACACTATCCACTTCCTATTCTAATCTGAATCAATTTCTCTCCAGAATTTCTGCACAGCCTCCTTCCAAGGATTTCCTGTACTGCTTTCCTGTGTCAGTATTGTCCTTTCTAAATTGTCTCCCTTCATCCTTTGCTGCGTCCTCCTCTTTATGCCTTTTTTCAATTTTCTTTTTGTTTTGCTGCGTTTTTTTTCTGGTGAATATGATAAAATAACTGTAATAAAGGCTATGTCATTGCAAGGTAAAAACCAATGTTGTATAAACTAGAAAGCATTGATGTATTTTTTTAGCATTCAATGTTAGTGATAAATTTTAAGTCGTTTCATTCTCATTCTTTTTTTCAGAGTTAATTTTTAGTCTTGAGAGCTTTTATGAGCATCCCTAGGTGTTTTTTTTTTTTTTTTACAATCTTTCCATTTGGTGTTTCTCACTTTAAACACTCATATCTTTCAAGTCTGAACAACCTGATTTTATAATTCTCTGTTAATTTCCTCTTCTCCACATTTTGTGTTCACTCTTTTTTTTCAACTTTTAGTTAATAAATATAAATTTCCAAAGTATAACTTTTGAATTACAGTGACTTTTCCCCTCATAAGCTCCCTCCCACCTGCAACCATCCCATCTCCCTCTCCCTCTCCCTTCCCATCCTTCATCAAGATTCATTTTTAATTATCTTTATATTCAGAAGATCAACTTAGTATATACTAAGTAAAGATTTCAACAGACTGCACCCACACAGACACACAAATTATAGAGTACTGTTTGAGTAGTAGTTTTACCGTTAATTTGCATAGCACAACACATTAAGGACAGAGGTCCTACATGGGAAGCAGGTGCACAGTGACTCCCATTGTTGAATTAACAATTGACACTCTTATTTATGATGTCAGTAGTCACCCGAGGCCCTTGTCATGAGCTGCCAAGGCTATGGAAGCCTTTTGAGTTCACCAACTCTGATCTTATTTAGACATGGCCATAGTCAAAGTGGAAGTTCTCTCCTCCCTTCAGAGAAAAGTACCTCCTTCTTTGATGGCCCGTTCTTTCCTCTGGGATCTCACTCACAGAGATCTCTCATTTAGGTCATTTTATTTATTTATTTTTTTTTACCACAGTGTCTTGGGTGTTCACTCTTTTTTGAATTTCTATTGTTCAGATATTGTATCTCCATGCTGGTGTCCTGTGGTTTTCATTTTTTTCTCTCTTGCTTCCTGACTCTGAATTTCAGCTTTACAATCTTCACTTATTTTAAATTCCATTTAGTGAATTATCTGTTCTGTATTTTTTTAGTTCCTAGAAATCTGCTGATAATGTTTATTTGTTGATGATTTCTTTCCTCTCTTCTTCTGAGTTATACGTTAACCAAATTGTTATCATTTGTATTTTTGCTTTAGTGATGCCACTGGGGAGAATGAGAAGTAAAGATGTATCACTGATACCTACTGTTAATTTAGTGGTGGAAGTATAAGCAGTTACAGATTTTTTAAGGTAGAATAATGAGACTAGAAATAGTAGGATACACAACTGAAATAACTGCTAGGCATGATATCATTGAAGTCCTTCTACATACATTCTAATAAGGATTTTGTACTTTATATTACAGGCACTGAGTAGGAGATGGGATGGTTTATGGGTAGGAGGGTGGTTATGGGGGGAAAACTGCTATAATCCAAAAGTTGTACTTTTGGAATTTATATTTATTAAATAAAAGTTTTCTAAACATTTTTTATTTAAAGTAAAAAAAATACAACAGAGCAGATCACATTCAATAGAAATTATTATGTGAAAAGATATTAGCATTCACTGAATTTTTAAAAGTTGTTTGAGAGAGGGACAGATGAGAGAGAATGTCCATCTAATGGTCCAGTTGCCAAATGCCCACAATGTCTGTAACTGGACCCAGCTGAAGTTAGGAGCTGGAAACTCAGTCCAGGTCTCCCATACAGGTGGCAACCATCACCACTGCTTACCAGGGTCTGCATTAGCAGGAAGCTGGAATCAGGGACTAACGCAGGGCATTGGCCTAAGCATTTCTTTCTGGGTGTACCAGCATCCTAACCTCAGTTGCCAGACTAAATGCCAGACTGAATGCCTGCCCCGTTCCCTAAAGTTTAAACATTATTTTTAATTAGAAAATTAGTATCACTGATTTAATTAAAATAGCTCAATGAAGGAATTATTGCAAATTGAAAAATAACAAAATTTAGTTTTCATCAATCCATGCTAAGAATTTTAATGAATATAGTTTTTTAAAAATTTTATTTAGTAAATATAAATTTCCAAAGTACAGTTTATGGATTACAATGGCTTATTCCCCCCCATAACTTCCCTCCCACCTGCAACCATCCCATCTCCTCCTCCCTCTCCCATTCCATTCATATCAAGATTCATTTTCAATTATCTTTATATACAGAAGATCAATTTAGTATATATTAAGAAAAGATTTCAACAGTTTGCACGCACATAGAAACACAAAGTTTAAAATACTGTTTCAGTACTAGTTATAGCATTAATTCACATTGAACAACACATTAAGGACAGAGATCTTACATGAGGAGTAAGTACACAGTGACTCCTGTTGTTGACTTAACAATTCACGCTCTTGTTTATGGCGTCAGTAATCTCCCTAGGCTCTAGTCATGAGTTGCCGAGGCTATGGAAGCCTTTTGAGTTCGGTGACTTCGATCTTATTCCAACAGGGTCATAGTCAAAGTGGAAATTCTCTCCTCCCTTCAGAGAAAGGTACCTCCTTTTTTTGATGGCCCATTCTTTCCACTGGGATTTCACTCATAGAGATCTTTCATTTAGTTTTTTTTTTTTTTTTTGCCAGAGTGTCTTGGCTTTCCATGCCTGAAATACTCTCATGGGCTCTTCAGACAGATACGAATGCCTTAAGGGCTGGTTCTGAGGCCAGAGTGCTATTTAGGACATCTGCCATTCTATGAATCTGCTGTGTATCCCGCTTCCTATGTTGGATCATTCTCTCCCTTTTTAATTCTATGTTAGTATTAGCAGACACTAGTCTTGTTTGTGTGATCCCTTTGACTCTTAGACCTATCAGTGTGATCAATTGTGAACTGAAATTGATCACTTGGACTAGTGAGATGGCCTTGGTACATGCCACCTTGATGGGATTGTATTGGAATCCCCTGGCACATTTCTAACTCCACCATTTGGGGCAAGTCCGATTGAGCATGTCCCAAATTTTACATCTCCTCCCCCTCTTATTTCCACTCTTATATTTAACAGGGATCAACTTTTCAGTTAAATTTAAACACCTAAGAATAATTGTGTGTTAATTACAGAGTTCAACCAATAGTATTAACTAGAACAAAAAAATATTAAAAGGGTTAAAGTATTAAATTGTACATCAACAGTCAGGACAAGGGCTAATCAAGTCACTGTTTCTCATAGTGTCCATTTCACTTCAACAGGTTCACTTTTAGGTGCTCAGTTAGTTGTCACTGATCAAGGAGAACATATGATATTTCCACATGGAGAAGCATGAAGCAAGACCTCTACCTTTCACCTTACACAAAAATCCACTCAACATGGATTAAAGATCTAAATCTATGACCCGACACCATCAAATTATTAGAGAACATTGGAGAAACCCTGAAAGATATAGGTACCGGTAAAGATTTCTTGGAAAAGACACCAGAAGCACAAGCAGTCAAAGCAAAAATTAACATTTGGGATTGCATCAAATTGAGAAGTTTCTGTACTGCAAAAGAAACAGTCAGGAAAAAGTGAAGAGGCAACCAACAGAATGGGAAAAAATATTTTCAAACTATGCAACAGATAAAGTGTTAATAACCAGAATCTACAGAGATCAAGATACTCTACAACATCAAAACGAACAACCCACTTAAGAGATGGACCCAGGACCTCAATAGACATTTTTCAAAAGAGGAAATCCAAATGGCCAACAAACACATAAAAAAATGTACAAGATTACTAGCAATCAGGGAAATGCAAATCAAAACCACAATGAGGTTTCACCTCACCCCTTTTAGAATGGCTCACATTCACTAAACTACCAACAACAGATGCTGGCGAGGATGTGGGGAAAAAGGGACACTAACCCACTGTTGCTGGGAATGTAAACTGGTAAAACCATTATGGGAGTCAGTTTGGAGAGTCCTCAGAAACCTGAATATAACCCTACCATACAACCCTGCCATCCCTCTCCTTGGAATTTACCCAAAGGAAATTAAATTGGCAAACAAAAAAGCGGTCTGCACCTTAATGTTTATTGCAGCTCAATTCACAATAGTTAAGACCTGGAATCAACTCAAATGCCCATCAACAGAAGACTGGATAAAGAAATTATGGGACATGTACTCTATAGAATACTATACAGTAGTCAAAAACATTGAAATCCAGTCATTTGCAATAAAATGGAGGAATCTGGAAAACATCATGCTGAGTGAATGAATATAATTTTTAAATTTGTGGCAGTTTGGCTGGCGCCGCAGCTCACTAGGCTAATCATCTGCCTGTGGTGCCGGCACCCAGGTTCTAGTCCTGGTTGGGGCACCGATTGCTCCTCTTAGAGTCCAGCTCTCTGCTGTGGCCTGGGAGTGCAGTGGAGGATGGCCCAGGTCCTTGGGCCCTGCACCCGCATGGGAGACCAGGAGGAAGCACCTGGCTCCTGGCTTCAGATCTGCATGTCCTGCCGGCTGTATTGGTCATTTGGAGGGGTGGGGGTGAACCAACAGAAAAAGAAAGACCTCTTTCTCTGTCTCTCTCTCTCTCACTGTCTAACTCTGCCTGTCAAAAAATAAATAAATAAAGTAAAAAAAATTTTAACAAATTTGTGGCAGTTTAATGATAAAATGTATTGATGATGAATTCATAGCTTAAACAGGATTTAAGTAACATATATTAGCTAATAAAGGTATTACTCTATGGTTGGTATTCAAAAGCTACTACTAATCAAATGTTTTCATTTATTTTCAGCCCTTTGGCTAATTAGCTTTTTGCTCACAATTTAAAAAAAATATTTATTTGAAAGGCAGAGAGAGAGAGAGAGAGAGAGAGAGAGAGAGAGGATAATGGGCCTTAGCAATAGCAGGGCCTGTTACCTTCCCTAGAGAGGAAAGGCCTCCATCTGCTGGTTTACTCTCTGTGCTCACAACACCCAGGGCTGGGCAAGGCCAGAATCAGGAGGCAGGACTTCAATATGAGTCTCTGGTGTGAATGGTAGTGGCTCAGTTACTTGAACCATTACCTGCTATCTTTCAGGGTACATGTTAGAAGAGAACTGGAATCAGGAACAGAGCAGGAATTCAGACCCGTGCATTCAGAAATGGGTTGGCATTGCAATCACCGCTATGCTAAATTCTTTACTTACCAATTTTATCTTTTTGCAAACTGTAGATAACACTGCTGAATAATCAGGAAAGAGCTGTTCCCCTAATTTGCCAAAAATAGACCCTGCTTATTGAGAGGTTATTTGAATGTTTATGATTTTTCAGATTGTAAGAAACAAAGTTTTAAAATTTGTGATAAGTAATCTTTCACTTTAAATTGGATTTAAGACATCATTATGGTCACCAATGACTTGTACTTGTGTGAATTCTTGAACTCTAAGGTTTAAGATTTAGATCTAATAGACAACAATATTAGCTCTGTAAATGCTTGGCAATGTTTTCTTTTGAAAAAGTTCATGGAATAATGGAATTACAATAAATTTACTTTAGGGCAGAAAAACTTTAAAATGTGTGCACAGTTTTTTTTTTTGTAATATGCATGTTCTATGATTGTTTTGAGACCCCCTTCTATATTCCCATCTAAACTTTAATTTGAGATATGTCAAAGAGCCTTACAAATTTAATTTGTCTGTATTATTTCTTATGTTTTGGTATCCTTTGCAGCAGCAGGGTCCATCACTTTTCCTAGCTGGCACACAGTGCCAGTCCTCTTCCATAGCATTATCAGAAACAGACACTTTATTCTATGCTCTCTGTATGTTCAGCCACACATGAGTTCTAAAAATACTGATGGTGCAAAGCAAAGGCAGTCATATGCTTATTTCCTGTCTCCTAACAGCATTTTATCTCATTCTAATTTGTGTTTCAGTACTTTATTTTTTTTAAAGATTTATTTTATTTATTTGAAAGAGTTACAGAGAGAGGTAGATACAGAGAGAGAGGTCTTCCATCCACTGGTTCATTCCCCAGATGGCCGTAATGGCTGGAGCTGCGCTGTGACGCCAGGAGCCAGGAGCTTCTTTTAGGTCTCCCATGTGGCACAGGGGCCCAAAGACTTAGGCCATCTTCTACTGCTTTCCCAGGCCACAGCAGAGTGCTGGATCTGAAGAGGAGCAGCTGGGACTAGAACTGGCGCCCATATGGGATGCTGGCACTTCAGGCCAGGGCTTGAACCTGCTGCGCCACAGCACTGGCCCCTAGTACTTTATTATGGTAATTCATGGTGCTCTCATATTTAATCTGTGAAAATTATTTTAGCAGTTTTTTTGTGGTTTAAATGTGGCAAGCATTCTACCTGTCCATTGAAAATTGACCATATACAATACCATATTTAAACTCTGGAAAGCAAAAGCCTGTTGGAAAACATATTTGTTTAGCTTGTTTAATTCAGTGATGCTCATGGAACTTAAAACAGAGAAGAATATTTGTCATGTTATTTACTTTTAGTCTGAGAGAACTCGAAATTTTAATTTTGATATTCTCTTTAGTTAGACCATGAATATCTCTTCTATTCCACTGAATGCAGAGTAAACCTTTCATCTGTGTACTTTCCACTAGGGTGCACTGCATACGAGTCTTTTTGCCCTTTCTTTTTTTTCAAATATCAATAGACATATTGATAGATACAAATATATAACATCAGGGCATGAACATGACTCAATAAATTGAGTAGACAATTTCAATACTGTAATAAGAGGGACCAGTTCAAATTCTCAACTTTTTGCCCTTTCTTTAGCAGCTTCCCTAGTTGATCACTGTTGCTTTAGATAATTTCCAAAATTCCTGGATAATCTTTCTTAGGTGGGTTTTTAAAAAATAGATTTATTTATTTATTTACTTTATTTATTTGAAAGGCTGAATGACAGAGAGGGAAAAGGTGACAGAGAGAGAGAGAGAGAGATCTATTCATTGTCTCATTCTCAAATGGCTACAAAGGCAGGGTCTGGGCAAGGTTGAAGCCAGGAGCCAGGAATTCCATCCTGGTCTCCCACAAGGGTAGCAGGGACACAAGTATTTGGACCACTTTCTACTGCCTTCCCAGGTTCATTAGTGGGGAGCTGGATGGGACCTGGAGTAGCTGATGTCACAGGCAGTGGCTTAAACTGCTGTGTCACCATGCTGGCCCCTGGCTATACTCTGAAGGTGAGATTCTCTCTTTTCTCCATTTCCTTATTAAATTGCCCAATCTGTGTGTCCTCTCTTTTGTTCTTTTTGCCTTTTTCTGTTCCTTTCATATATTGTGGGCTTCGTCTTGCCAATGATCTTTATAGTTGTATAGAATATTATTATTATTTTTGTGCTCCTACACGACTTTGGAAGAAACTCGTCCCTTAGGGACTGACTGCTTACTTTAGGATGCTTCAGTTAGCAAAGTCTTCCTTTGGGCTGAAATCTTCTCTGCATCCCAGGTGACTTTCAAACAACCTTGACTCTCCACAAACACATCAGTTGTACAAAATGTACCATATGTGTAACATGTTTGCAAGCACTTAGTGTTGTAACACTCAGTGAAGAATAGTGTTTGGCATAGATATTTTTAATTAGTTGTTTTAATAAAAACAGCCATTTCTCTATTTTCCGCTCTGCATAGAAAATATACTTTATTCTTTGAGTCAGTGCATGTAAGACAATTAACTGGCAGAGAAGTCAAATTTTTTACTGCATAGATATAACAATATGAGGAAAATATCGGAATAACTTAAACTTCTTTAATGAGCTCCAGGGACTTGCTGAGAAAATTTTCTATTCTTGTATAATTAATATTATTCTGAAATAGAAGAGGGCTTTTTTCTGAAGGAAATGTAGAATAAAAGAGCTCAAGTTAAATGATTAAGAGGAAGTTAGAAGTGGTTAATCCCTCACAACCCAAAAGGGATTAATTATTGATAAGTAGCAGATGCCATTGGCATAGGTGAGCTCTCTAAGTAATCATTATGGCCTATAATACAGTAGCAAAAATCTATTTTTAAACTACCAGCACTTTAACCATTTTTTTTCTAAATTTAATCAACAAAATCATCAATAGACTGGTGATATAATTGTGTGAGATTGTGAACCTGTATCAAGTGCTTAGAGACACTATTATTATTTATAATTAGTCACTGTAAATAACTAACTCAAGATGAAAACTGTCTCTCTCTCTTTCTCTGTGTGTGTGGTAATTGCACAGCTCTGTGTATGAGTACACATTTGGAAAGACAGCAGGTTAGAAAGATATTATGAATAAGGAAGAATAAGAAAAAGAAGTAGCCTAAAGAGAAACTGGCAATAGCAAAATAGTATTGGGATACATGGATGTATATAATCAGTGGGTTTTTTGGGATAAGTCCAAATCTTTTTTAAAGTTTATTTAGTTATTTTTGAATGGGTTAAATTTTTCATCTGCTTGTTTATTCCTGTCTATTTATTTGAAAGGGGAGATAGATAGATAGGTAGATAGGTATTTCATTGGGGGCTGGCGCTGTGACATAGCGGGTAAGGCTGCCGCCTGCAGTGCCAGCATCCCTTATGGGCGCAGGTTCGAGTCTTGGCTGCTTCACTTCCAATTCAGCTCTCCACTATGGCCTGGGAAAGCAGAAGATGGCCTAAGTTCTTGGGCCCCTGCACCCATGTGGGAGGCCCGGAGGAAACTCCTGGCTCCTGGCTTCAGATCAGCGTAGCTCAGGCTGTTGTGGCCATCTGGGGAGTGAACCAGCGGATGGAAGACCTCTCTCTCTCTCTCTCTGCCTCTGCCTCTCTGTTACATGCCTTTCAAGCAAATAAATAAGTCTTTTTTTTTTAAAGGTCTTTCATCTTTTGGTTCACTCCCAAATGTCTGCAATCACCAGGGCTGGGTCAAGCCAAAGCCAAGTGTGTCATCAACTTCATTTGGGTCTTGCATGTGGATGAAAGAGAGTAAGGTACTTGAGCCATAATCTTCTACTTTCCATGAGGTTCAGAAAGCTGGGGTGGAAAATGGAGACAGGATTTGAACCCTGGAACTCTGATATGGGATGTGGGTGTCCCATGTGGTGTCTCAGCCTGCTGCACCAAATATCTGCCCCCAAAGCTTATAGTTGTTACAATTGTTGACATCCTGGTTTCTACTCTCAAGGTCCACTGAAGCAGATTTCAGAATGTCAGGAAGTAGTGTGAAGTCATGAGAAGCAGAAGTGGTGAGACTCTCAAGAAGTTAATGGCAGACATAAAATAGCGGTTAGTCAGGCACATTAAGTAGATGGTGGGTACAAGGCTGAAAAAGCTTAGGAGAATAGGGTAGTTTTTTAATTTTAATTGTGGAGACAGTGGTTGCAGACAAATGAGAGTAAGAAAAAAATACCAGAATGAAATGATCGTGGGAAAAATGATAGTGGGAAAAATTATTACCTTTGAAATTGTGTTAAGAAAGTTTTAATTTCATCAGAAGATGTCTCATTTGCTGTGCTTGTTTTTCCAAAAAAAAAAAAAAACCAGCTAAATTGACAAAGCCATAGTTCAGCTATTCTTTTTTTAAGATTTTATTTATTTATTTGAGAAGTAGAGTTACAGACTGTGAGAGGGAGAGACAGATAGAAAGGTCTTCTGTCCACTGGTTCACTCCCTAAATGGACGCAACGGCCACAGGTGCGCTGATCCAAAGCTAGGAGCTTCTTCCAGGTCTCCCAGGGACCCAAGAACTTGGGTCATCTTCTGCTATCCCAGGCTGTAGCAGAGAGCTGGATGGGAAGAGGAGCAGCCGGGACTCAAACTGGTGCCCATATAGGATGCTGGCACCGCAGGTGGAGGATTAACCCACTGTGCCACAGCGCCGGCCCCCAGCTATTCTTTTTAAAAATCATTGGCAAAGGCAATCCCTGTGCAGTGTTTCCATGCCCATTGAGCAGCATAAGTATGGAGCTTGTGCTTTTTTAAAGTAAAGGAACCCACACAGGTTGTACTGGGTTGTGGCCTTGTGTGGGACGCCTTTCACCTTTTCAGAATCACTGGGCTTCTGCATTCTGTTTAAGTGCAGGCCTCAGTGATCCTCAGACAATACCCCAGGTTTCTGTGTATCAGACTCCACAGGGAAGAGATTGGGGTCCTCCACTTCGACATGAAACAGGGTATGTGAAGCCACACTGCCGGTCAATCTGCTAGAAGGATGCATGGAAATAGGTGCATGGCGAGCACTGGATCAAGTGTGCTCTTCCTATCTTGCTTGTACCTCTTGATCCTAGTGTGCATATTGGCTGTTCTCAGCAACTTTAAATCATGCACTGATCTTTTCTCCAGGTGTGCTTATCTGCCTTCTAACTCTAGCTGCAATCATTTAATATTCTATCTTGCACACAGCTGACCACTAACTGAACACTGAATAAAAACTCCTTCCCAAGCTTTGATGAAGATTGTGCCATGGTTGGGAAGTGAGAGGGGAATTTCATTCCATAAACCCCGTATCAATCCTGATTATTATCAGGTATACCATGTAATTACTATTTCTGTACCATTCTTAGGCCCCAGAATAATAGTTAACCCAACAATTAACTTAGGCTGAAGAAGTGCCTTTGGCTGAGTTGTGCTATGTTCTCAGATCGTCCACCCCACCATTTCTCTCTTCTTTCTCATGAGTTTTCTGTCAGGAACTCTTCCAGGTATAAGAGACAAGTTTTCTCACTGTTCTGAATCCCAAGATCTCTTTTATTTCATAATCAGTGGAATCTGCACTCCACATTCTCTCTTAAACTTGATGGAAATTAAAATTATAATCATAATTATTATTACCAAAGATGTTGCTCAACTTTCCTTGAACTGGAGAGATTAATCTTTAAAAATTTCTGTGAAGGAGGGTAGTGGTATAGCATCTTTCTAGTATGACAAAGAAAGGAAGAGTAACTAAAGAATTAAGTGTCCCTATTAATAATATTTAACTATTGATAGCCTATGTAATTTGTACTTAAACATTCATATTATTTTAATAATTTTATGCTTATTTTATTTATTTTCATCTATTTGAAATGCATAGTGAGAGAGAGAGAAAGAGAGAGAGTGATCTTCCATCCACTACTTAAAGTCCTCCCCCAAATGCCTGCAGCACTCCGGTTTAGGGTAAGGTGAAGCCCCGGAGCCCAGAACTCCATCCATGTTGGTCACATGAGTGGCAGGCGCCCAGGCATTTGAGCTTTCATCTGCCACCTCCCAGCACACATTGACAGGAAGCTGGATTGGAAGCAGAGGAGCTGGGACTCTGAAACCAGCACTCTGAAATGGGACGTGAGAGTCACAAGTAATGGCTTAACCTGCTGTAGTACAATGCTTATCCCTATTTTTAATCATTTCTGAGTGATGCAAATAGATCTTATTAAATAGTAAAAAAAAAGTGTCTAGTTGGATTCCAGGACATAGGGAAATCCTCTCCATTTTAAGTGCTTCCTAATTTATGGTTTTTTTTTTTTTGTGGTTGAATTTATATCAACAAATAGAATTGGAGATTAAGGCAATTAATCAGAAACTTCAGCTTTAAAAATAGTAATTGAATAATAAGTAAAAACTCCTTACTGAATTCTAGAGCTTAATATCTGCACAGATACTATTTATTAAGTAGATAGTTAACTCTCTTCTTAACTCCTATGAAAAGATTGTTTTCTAATTGTCACCAAGTATAAAGTAAAATGAAATAGACTATAAAAATATTCAGATTGATTAAATGATTAAAATGATCTGTCTTCCAAAAGATATGCCAGAATTCAAGAATATCTTATTGCAGTTTGTTTTTTCTTACTGTAAATAAAAGGTCAAGCAATATCTTCTAATAACTCAGAACTGATTCCTTTCTTGTTAGAACATGTCACCCAGCACTTTTTGATTAGATGTTCTCAGATAATAGCTGGGGCAGATTGACCAAAGGAGAACAATTTCTTTAATCAGGATAACATAATGATTCTATCACAAATGTTAGATAGGGCTATGGATATCACCATTTTTTTCTCTCCTTTCTTGTCTATTAATAGTGCTGTTTCTTTAGTGGAATTGAAGACAGGACCTTCTGCAGGTCTCAATTCAACTTTATAAAAGGCTCTAACAATACCTTTAGAATCAAATCTATTAACTGTTGTAAAAAGAAGCAAGTTTTCTAGTAACTTGACCATAGCTTGAGGACAGGGACCCTGTAAACACTGATCAGTTGTGTGTGAAGAACAGAAATCTGAATTCTCTTCGTGGCTAAATCCATTGATCTTGGCTTGTCTCTGCTGTTGTGTTATTTTGTTGATATCATTTTCTTTATCTTTAAAAAGGAGGAGTTGTCCAACATGTTCTGATGTTCCTTTAGTTACAACATTCTTTTTCGCAAAGATGTATTTATTTATTTGAAAGGCTGTGTGACAGAGAGAGGGAGAGAAAAAGGGAGAGGGAGAGAGAGATCTTGTATTCACTGATTCACTCCCACAACAACCGGGGCTGGATCAGGTTGAGGTTAGGAGCCTGGGACTCCAACCTGGTCTCCCGCATGAGTGGCAAAAGCTCAAGTTCTCAGGCTGCCTTCTCGGGCACATTAGCAGGAAGCAGGATAGGAAGCAGGAATGCTGGTGTCACAGTGGTGATTTAACCCCCTGCCCTACAATGCAGTCCCAACACTTACAAAGTTCTGTGGATAATTTTTTTGAAGCCCAAAAGATGCTCTGAATTTGATGGGTGAACAGAAATATTTGATGAGTCTGAAAAAGTAATTAATTTCTAGAATAGTATGTAAATATTATAGCATCTCAACACTTAATGATTTTGGGATCTGAGTCAAAGTAATTAAGTCATAAATGCTATGGAGTACTTTTTTTACTTAGGCTAAAGAGAATTAATTGTCATCTAAAAACAATCTTAGATAAGTGAAAACAAAATACTTCATATATGATTTGAAAATATCTGGTGAACAATGTTATTTTTATCTTTGAAGAAGTGCCAAATAAATAGATTGAATATATTAAATGTAATGAATGTATTAAACATTATTTTCAGTCAGTTGAACTGTGTTTATGCTTTGTGAATATAGCAAGTGCATTTATTATTTTAAAATAGATAGCTGCAAAAATAAACATTTAGACAGATAAGCAAACAGATTACAGGTTTTAATTTTGCTCTAAACACATCCCTCTAAAAGAATTATGTACTATTATGCATTTGTATGACCATTAAAAGTTGAACTAGAAAAACAAAATTATGCTTTTAATTGACCATTGCTATGTATATGGAGTGAATTAATTTCATGCATATGAAGTTACAAATAATAGTTTAAGTTTTTGAGCACAGGCAATATTCTAAGTCATTATCAATGTTTAATCTTTGTAACAACCCCTCAAGCTATCTTCTATTATTATCATTACTTCCATCCTGTAGCTACAGAAATTGAAGCCCATGGAAGTTCAATAATCTGTATAAAAACACATAGTGAGTGATAGAGCCAAGTATTACACTCTAGCAATCTGTTATTTTATTTTTATTTTTAACAAAATATTTATTTATTTATTTGAAAGGCAGAGTTACAGAGTAGCAGAGGCAGAGAGAGAAACAGAGGTCTTCCATCCACTGGTTTACTCCTCAGATGGCTGCAAAGGTTAGAGCTGAGCTGATCTGAAGCCAGGAGCCAGGAGCCAGGAGCTTCCTCAGGGTCCCCCACGCAGGTGCAGGGGCCCAAGGACTTGGGCCATCTTCTACTGCTTTCCCAGTCCATAAAGAAAACTGGATTGGAAGCTGAGCAGATGGGACTCGAACTGGTACCCACATGGGATGCTGGCACTGCAGGCAGCGGCTTTCCTTGCTACACCACAGTGCTGGCCCCTGGTATTATGTTTTAATGTTTTTAAATAATTGTATTACTTGAACCTTATTGTGATGATCTAAATATAATCTTGTGAATATCATTTGTGCAAATTTATAAAAAATTAATTTAATTTTTATTTATCTATTTGAGATACAGAGATAGCTGATTCACTCCCCAAATGCCTATAATGGCTATGGTTAACACCAGGAGCTGGGAACTCAAACCAGGTCTCCCATGTGATGAAAAGAATTCAGTTCCTTGTGCCATCACCTGCTGTCTCCCATGGTCTGCATTAGCAGGAAGTTGGAGTCAAGAGCCAGAGACAGGAATCAAACATAGGTGCTCTCGGGTGGGATGCAGATGTCTTAATCACCAGGTCAAACATCCATGCTTTGTGATGATTTTGAAAGTACTACTAAATTATAGAACATATATTAATATTTTATTTACATATTTAATAGAGAAAAAGTTAACATTTCCATGCATTCAAACAAAATGCATCATTTTCTCACTCATCAACATCTGTAGTATTTCTGTTTCTTTACTCTTCATGAAATAAAAAAGCTGCAGTTAAACTTCTTTTAATTTTAATCTAAGACTGCAAATCTTTTGTTTGATTTGCTTAGCACATGTGGTAGAATGTATCTTTTTTTTGTATTTTATATGGAACAGATCAGTTTCAGAAGTTTCAGATATATGGCCATTAGCTGAAAAACATTCTGTATTATATAAAGTTTTAAGTAGCCTATGTATGTTTTCTTTTCATTCTTTCAGGAGGACTTATTTAGTTCTGTTAGCATTATCTTAGTGCACAATGTGGTCCATTTGGAAACGATTGGATCATCCTTTTTACTCAAGCAATTGAGAAAATTACACATTAATATGACTTTACTTCTTATTCAGAGGTCTTAAGCATATACCCCTTACACTATTTTCAAAAACTTAAATGGGATTGACAGTTTAATGAGGTGTCTATGACATAAAGTGCAGTAAATTTTAAATAAGCCAAGAATGATATTGAAATAAGAGACAGATAGTCAAGGAAAAAACTAGTCAAATAGTGAACAATAATTTCTTCTTTCAGTCAGGAAATAACTGCTTGTTTGCAATAGAACCTAACTATTCTAAAACCACTTAAGGACAATTTCTACTGCAAAATGAGAACAACCGGTGTTCTATTTGAGTAATGTAGCACTTTTGGCCTGGAGAAAATAGATAAGCTTCGAGGATTCTTTTTGTGGAGAAGATAAAGTCCTGATCACAAACAAATTCTTTAAAGTGTACATCAGGAGACGCATCTTACAATGAAAAGACTTAGTTTCCTAGTGCTGGACAAACAAGTCTCTGCCATTGATTTAATGGCCATATTTCTGTACTTGCTGTAGAGCTGAACTTCAGAGGGTCAGTTTGATACATGGTGATCTGAGAAATTATACAGGTTCTGGTTAATTTCTGCTGAAAATTTTAGAAAAATATAGCATTTTGATTTGATCCATCTAAAACTTAAGCTGTATCATTTTTATCATATCCAAACTCATTTACAATGTATATGAAAATTTGATAATTTTTGGTAAAAATTTTGCCTTTAAGACTTGTGGGGACCAGTGCTGTGATGTAGTGGGTAAAGCTACTGTCTGCAGTGCCAGCATCCCATATGGGCACTGGTTTGAGATTCATCTGAGCTGCTTCTGATCCAGCTCTCTGCTATGGACTGGGAAAGCAGTAGAAGATGGCCCAAGTCATTGGGTCCCTGCACCCATGTGGGAGACCAGGAGGAAGTTCCTGGCCCCTGGCTTCAGGTTGGCCCCGCTCCTGCTGTTGTGGCCATTTGGGGAGTGAACCAGCAGATGAAAGATCTCTCTCTCTCTCTCTTTCTCTCTCTCTCTCTGCCTCTGCCACTCTGTAACTCTGCCTTTCAAATAAATAAGTAAATCTTAAAAAAAAATGTAATACTTTATCCATTGTAGTATTTTTTTTATCCTAGTACTAGTGGTTGAACTCTGTAATTAACACACAATTATTCTTAGGTGTTTAAATTTTAACTGAAAAGTGATCCCTGTGAAATATAAGAGTGGGAATAAGAGAGGGAGGAGATGTAAAATTTGGGACATGCTCAATCGGAACTGCCCCAAATGATGGAGTTAGAATTGTGCCAGGGGATTCCAATACAATCCCATCAAGGTGGCATGTACCAAGGCCATCTCATTAGTCCAAGTGATCAATTTCAGCTCACAATTGATCACACTGATAGGTCTAAGAGTCAAAGGGATCACACAAACAAGACTAGTGTCTGCTAATACTAACTGATAGAATGAAAAAGGGAGAGAATGATCCAACATGGGACGCGGGATACACAGCAGACTCATAGAATGGCAGATGTCCTAAATAGCACTCTGGCCTCAGAATCAGCCCTTAAGGCATTCGGATCTGGCTCAAGAGCCCATGAGAATATTTTAGGCATGGAAAGCTAAGACACTCTGAAAAACAAAAAAAAAAAAAAAAAAAGAAGACCTAAATGAAAGATCTCTGTGAGTGAGATCCCAGTGGAAAGAACGGGACCATCAAAGAAGGAGGTACCTTTCTCTGAAGGGAGGAGAGAACTTCCACTTTGACTATGACCCTGTCGGAATAAGATCGAAGTCGGCGAACACTAAAGGCTTCCATAGCCTCGGCAACTCATGACTAGAGCCTAGGGAGATTACTGACGCTATAAACAAGAGTGTCAAATTGTTAAATCAATATCAGGAGTCACTGTGTACTTACGTCTCATGAGGGATCTGTTCTTAACGTGTTATACAATGTGAAATAATGCTATTACTAGTACTGAAACAGTATTTTTACACTTTGTGTTTCTGAGTGGGTGCAAACTGATGAAATCTTTACATAGTATATACTGAATCGATCTTCTGTATATAAAGATAATTGCAAATGATTAAAAAATCTTGGTGTTGGGCGGAGCCAAGATGGCGGAATAGTGAGGACGCGCACTAGCAGTCCGCAAAAAGATAGTTTAATAAAAACAGAGTTACTGTAGCCTCAGGAAAAATCTCACGGAAACAAATGCAGTGGAAATTCTTCCGGACCCAGTGAATGAGACGCAGAGGACCTAGGGGAAAGTAAGTTTGCGAACGGCAAATCGTGCCTTAGTGGCACGGGAGCTGCTGGGAGGGACGGGAACTGGACGGAACACAGTCGCCATTGGAATCGAGCACTTAAACGGGAGCCGATACAGGGATCCCGAGACACTGGCGGGGGGAAGCAGACGCCAGGGGGGAAACAGCACAATTGAGGCGAGCCCACACGGACACTAGCCTCTTTCGTTGCCCACCCTGCTCACTCGAGCTAGACTGAACTCAGTGGGACGGCGCGCCCGCTGGCTGAACCGGAAGCCGGGCGGAACACAGTCGCCATTGGAACTGAGCGCTTGAACGGGGGCCGATACAGGGATCCCGAGACACTGGCGGGGGGAAGCAGACCCCCCACGGGGGAAACAGCACAATTGAGGCGAGCCTGCACGGACACTAGCCTCTCTCGTCACCCACCCTGCTAATTCGAGCTAGATTAAACGCAGTGGGACAAGGCGCGCCCGCCCGCCCGCCCGCCCATCACTGAGGCAGACGGAACCAAAAACCCGAGGCTGTAGAAACCTGAAGGGGATCCAAAAACTGGGAACACACTGTGCACACAAACTCCGTTACCTTGACAACCCAGAGAAAGAGTGTGGGGAAAAAAAAAATGCCAAATAAAAACAGATTCCGAGGGAGCAAGATCAAGGAAGGCGCTATGATGACCCCAAATGGAAAAGACACCCCAAGTCAGGATTATGAAGATAATGAGATAGAAGAAATGCAAGAAGCAGATCTCAAAGAATTGATAAGAACATTAAGAAGTTCTCAAAAACAAATTCTTGAACTACAGAAATCCTTAATGGATAAGATAGAAAATCTCTCTCGCGAGAATGAAGTACTACGGAGAAATCAAAACGAAATGAAACAACTAGTAGAACAAGAAGCTACGATAGTGACAAAAAATCTTAATGAATTGAAGAATTCAATAGATCAAGTGACAAGCAATCTTGAGGGCCTTAAAACCAGAATGGGTGAAGCAGAAGAGAGAATATCGGACCTAGAAGACAGAGAACAGGAGAGGAAACAGTCAAACCAAAGACAAGAAGAGGAAATTAGAAAACTAAAAGATATCGTCGGGAATTTACAGGATACTATTAAAAAACCCAACATTCGGGTTCTAGGTGTTCCTGAAGGTATGGAGAGGGAGAAAGGATTAGAAGGCCTTTTTAGGGAGATACTAGCAGAAAACTTTCCAGGCTTGGAGAAAGACAGAGAAATCCTAATCCAGGAAGCTCATAGAACCCCTAATAAACATGACCAAAAGAGATCCTCTGCACGACATATTGTAATTAAACTCACCACAGTGAAGCAAAAAGAAAAGATCCTAAAATGTGCAAGAGAGAAACGTCAGATTACTCTCAGAGGATCTCCAATTAGACTTACAGCTGACTTCTCAACAGAAACCCTACAAGCTAGAAGGGAATGGCGAGACATAGCCCAGGTACTTAGAGAGAAAAACTGCCAGCCCAGAATATTATACCCTGCAAAGCTCTCATTTGTGAATGAAGGTGAAATAAAGACCTTTCATAACAAACAAAAATTGAAAGAATTTGTTGCCACTCGTCCAGCCCTGCAAAAGATACTTAAAGACGTGTTACACACAGAAACACAGAAACACGACCATCAACATGAAAGAAGGTAAACGAAGGGAACCTCACGGCAAAAGATCACAGGGAATTCAAAGCATACATTAGAAAATATCTGGCAAATGGCAGGGCAAACTTACCACTTATCAATAGTCACATTGAACGTTAAAGGTCTAAACTGTCCTGTTAAAAGACAGAGATTGGCTGATTGGGTTAAGGAACAAAAACCATCTATTTGCTGCCTACAAGAAACACATCTTTCCAACGAAGATCCATACAGACTGAAAATAAAAGGATGGAACAAGATATACCACGCCAACAGAAATGAAAAAAGAGCAGGTGTAACCATCTTAATATCGGACTACATAAACTTTAACACAAAAACTGTTAAGAGAGACAAAGAGGGGCACTATATAATGATTAAGGGATCAATACTACAGGAAGATATAACAATTCTCAATGTATATGCACCTAATTACAGGCCACAGGTTTATTTAAAAAATTTGTTAAGAAACTTAAAGGGAGACTTAGACCCCAACACAATAGTACTGGGGGACTTCAATACTTCACTCACAGATATTGACAGATCGACAGGACAGAAGATCAACAAGGAGACAGTAGATTTAAACAACACTATAGCCCAAATGGATCTAACAGATATCTACAGAACTTTTCATCCTACAAGTAATGCATTCACATTCTTCTCAGCAGTACATGGAACCTACTCTAGGATTGATCACATATTAGGCCATAAAGCAAGTCTCAGCAAATTCAAAAGAATTAGAATCATACCATGCAACTTCTCAGACCATGAGGGAGTGAAGTTGGAAATTAGCAACTCAGGAATCTCTAGAGCATATGCAAACACATGGAGATTGAACAACATGCTCCTGAATGAACAATGGGTCACTGAAGAAATCAAAAGAGAAATCAAAAATTTTCTGGAAGTAAATGAGGATAACAGCACAACATACCAAAACTTATGGGATACAGCAAAAGCAGTGTTAAGAGGAAAGTTTATATCAATAGGTGCCTACATCAAGAAACTGGAAAGGCACCAAATAGATGAGCTTTCAATGCATCTCAAGGATCTAGAAAATTTGCAGCAAACTAGACCCAAATCTAGTAGAAAAAGAGAAATAATCAAAATCAGAGAAGAAATCAACAGGATTGAATCCAAAAAAACATTACAAAAAATCAGCCAAACGAGGAGCTGGTTTTTTGAAAAAATAAACAAGATTGACACCCCATTGGCCCAACTAACTAAAAAAAGAAGAGAAAAGACCCAAATCAGTAAAATCAGAGATGAAAAAGGAAATATAACAACAGACACCACAGAAATCAAAAGAATCATCAGAAATTACTACAAGGACTTGTATGCCAGCAAACAGGGAAACCTATCAGAAATGGATAGATTCCTGGACACATGCAACCTACCTAAATTGAACCAGGAAGACATAGAAAACCTAAACAGACCCATAAGTGAGTCAGAAATTGAATCAGTAATAAAGGCCCTCCCAACAAAGAAAAGTCCAGGACCAGATGGATTCACTGCTGAATTCTACCAGACATTTAAAGAAGAACTAACCCCAATTCTTCTCAAACTATTCAGAACAATCGAAAAAGAGGGAATTCGCCCAAATTCCTTCTATGAAGCCAGCATCACCTTAATTCCTAAGCCAGAAAAAGATGCAGCATTGAAAGAGAATTACAGACCAATATCCCTCATGAACATAGATGCAAAAATCCTCAACAAAATTCTGGCCAATAGACTGCAACAACACATCAGAAAGATCATCCATCCAGACCAAGTGGGATTCATCCCTGGTATGCAGGGATGGTTCAATATTCGCAAAACAATCAACGTGATACACCACATTAACAGACTGCAGAAGAAAAACCATATGATTATCTCACTAGACGCAGAGAAAGCATTCGATAAAATTCAACACCCTTTCATGATGAAAACCCTAAGCAAACTGGGTATAGAAGGCACATTCCTCAATACAATCAAAGCAATTTATGAAAAACCCACGGCCAATATCCTATTGAATGGGGAAAAGTTGGAAGCATTTCCACTGAGATCTGGTACCAGACAGGGATGCCCACTCTCACCACTGCTATTCAATATAGTGCTGGAAGTCTTAGCCAGAGCTATTAGGCAAGAAAAAGAAATTAAAGGGATACAAGTTGGGAAGGAAGAACTCAAACTATCCCTCTTTGCAGACGACATGATTCTTTATTTAGGGGACCCAAAGAACTCTACTAAGAGACTATTGGAACTCATAGAAGAGTTTGGCAAAGTAGCAGGATATAAAATCAATGCACAAAAATCAACAGCCTTTGTATACACAGACAATGCCACGGCTGAGGAAGAACTGCTAAGATCAATCCCATTCACAATAGCTACAAAAACAATCAAATACCTTGGAATAAATTTAACTAAGGACATTAAAGATCTCTACAATGAAAATTACAAAACCTTAAAGACAGAAATAGAAGAGGATACCAAAAAATGGAGAAATCTCCCATGCTCATGGATTGGAAGAGTCAATATCATCAAAATGTCCATTCTCCCAAAAGCAATTTACAGATTCAACGCAATACCAATCAAGATACCGAGGACATTCTTCTCAGATCTGGAAAAAATGATGCTGAAATTCATATGGAGACACAGGAGACCTCGAATAGCTAAAGCAATCTTGTACAACAAAAACAAAGCCGGAGGCATCACAATACCAGATTTCAGGACATACTACAGGGCAGTTGTTATCAAAACAGCATGGTACTGGTACAGAAACAGATGGATAGACCAATGGAACAGAATAGAAACTCCAGAAATCAATCCAAACACCTACAGCCAACTTATATTTGATCAACGATCCAAAACCAGTCCCTGGAGTAAGGTCAGTCTGTTTAATAAATGGTGTTGGGAAAACTGGATTTCCATGTGCAGAACCATGAAGCAAGACCCCTACCTTTCACCTTACACAAAAATCCATTCAACATGGATTAAAAATTTAAACCTACGACCCGACACCGTCAAATTACTAGAGAGCATAGGAGAAACCCTGCAAGACATAGGTACTGGCAAAGACTTCTTGGAAAAGACCCCAGAAGCACAGGCACTGAAAACCAAAATTAACTACTGGGATTGCATCAAATTGAAAAGTTTCTGTACTGCAAAAGAAACAGTCAGGAAAGTGAATAGGAAACCGACAGAATGGGAAAATATAATTGCAAACTATGCAACAGATAAAGGGTTGATAACCAGAATCTACAAAGAAATTAAGAAACTCCACAACATCAAAACAAACAACCCACTTAAGAGATGGGCCAAGGACCTCAATAGACATTTTTCAAAAGAGGAAATCCAAATGGCCAACAGACACATGAAAAAATGTTCAAGATCCCTAGCAATCAGGGAAATGCAAATCAAAACCACAATGAGGTTTCACCTCACCCCGGTGAGAATGGCTCACATTCAGAAATCCACCAACAATAGATGCTGGAGAGGATGTGGGGAAAAAGGGACACTAATCCACTGTTGGTGGGAATGCAAACTGGTGAAGCCACTATGGAAGTCAGTCTGGAGATTCCTCAGAAACATGAATATAACCCTACCATTCAACCCAGCCATCCCACTCCTTGGAATTTACCCAAAGGAAATTAAATTGGCAAACAAAAAAGCCGTCTGCACAGCAATGTTTATTGCGGCTCAATTCACAATAGCTAAGACTTGGAACCAACCCAAATGCCCATCAACAGTAGACTGGATTAGGAAATTATGGGACATGTACTCTACAGAATACTATACAGCAGTCAAAAACAATGAAATCCGGTCACTTGCAACAAAATGGAGGAATCTGGAAAACATCATGCTGAGTGAATTAAGTCAGTCCCAAAGAGACAAATATCATTTGTTTCCCTTGATTGGCGATGACTAACTGAGCACCAAAGGGGAAACCTGTAGAAGTGAAATGGACACTATGAGAAACAGTGACTCGATCAGCTCTTGTGCTGACTGTTGTTGTACAATGTAATACTTTATCCATGGTAGTATTTTTTTTTCTTTATCCTAGTACTAGTGGTTGAACTCTGTAATTAACACACAATTATTCTTAGGTGTTTAAATTTTAACTGAAAAGTGATCTCTGTGAAATATAAGAGTGGGAATAAGAGAGGGAGGAGATGTAAAACTTGGGACATGCTCAATCGGAACGGCCCCAAATGATGGAGTTAGAATTGTGCCAGGGGTTTCCAATACAATCCCATCAAGGTGGCATGTACCAAGGCCATCTCATTAGTCCAAGTGATCAATTTCAGCTCACAATTGATCACACTGATAGGTCTAAGAGTCAAAGGGATCACACAAACAAGACTAGTGTCTGCTAATACTAACTGATAGAATGAAAAAGGGAGAGAATGATCCAACATGGGAAGCAGGATACACAGCAGACTCATAGAATGGCAGATGTCCTAAATAGCACTCTGGCCTCAGAATCAGCCCTTAAGGCATTTGGATCTGGCTCAAGAGCCCATGAGAATATTTTAGGCATGGAAAGCTAAGACACTCTGGAAAAAACAGAAGACCTAAATGAAAGATCTCTGCGAGTGAGATCCCAGTGGAAAGAACGGGGCCATCAAAGAAGGAGGTACCTTTCTCTGAAGGGAGGAGAGAACTTCCACTTTGACTATGACCCTGTCGGAATAAGATCGAAGTCGGCGAACACTAAAGGCTTCCATAGCCTCGGCAACTCATGACCAGAGCCTAGGGAGATTACTGACGCCATAAACAAGAGTGTCAAATTGTTAAATTAACATCAGGAGTCACTGTGTACTTATGTCTCATGAGGGATCTGTCCTTAATGTGTTATCCAATGTGAAGTGATGCTATTACTAGTACTGAAACAGTATTTTTACACTTTGTGTTTCTGAGTGGGTGCAAACTGATGAAATCCTTACATAGTATATATTGAATCGATCTTCTTTATATAAAGATAATTGCAAATGATTAAAAAATCTTGGTGTTAAACTGGAAATTGCATAGACAATTAATCAATTTTTTTAAAAAAAAAATCATGTAGGATCTCTGTCCTTAATGTGCTGTACATTGTGAATTAATACTATAACTAGTACTCCAACAGTATTATCATTTTGTGTCTCTATGCGAGGGCAAACCGTTGAAATCTTTACGTAATATGTACTAAATTGATCTGTGTATAAAGAGAATTGAAAATGAATCTTGATGTGAACAGAAGGGGAGAGGGAGCGGGAAAGGGGAGGGTGGGGGGAGGGAGGGAAGTTGTGGGGGGGGGGAGCCATTGTGGTCCATGAGCTGTTCTTTGGAAATTTATATTCTTTAAATAAAAGCTTTAAAAAAAAAATCTTGGTGTTAAATTGGAAATTGCATAGATAATTAATCAATTCTTTAAAAAAAATCATGTAGGAACTCTGTCCTTAATGTGCTGTACATTGTGAATTAATACTATAACTAGTACTCCAACAGTATTTTCACTTTGTGTCTCTATGTGAGGGCAAACTGTTGAAATCTTTACGTAATATGTACTAAACTGATCTTCTGTGTATAAAGAGAATTGAAAATGAATCTTGATGTGAATGGAAGGGGAGAGGGAGAGGGAAAGGGGAGGGTAGTGGGACGGAGGGAAGTTGTGTGGGGGGGAACCATTGTAATCCATAAGCTGTACTTTGGAAATTTATATTCTTTAAATAAAAGCTTTATAAAAAAATATCAACAGGGCTTAGAATTAAATGAAACACCACACATATTAAAAAAAAAGAGTTGTGAATATCTGATCTGAACTTTTGAAGTCATTTTGCTCAATGCTTTTTTGTAGGTTATGAAAAAGTTATTTAGGAACACATATTGGAATCTTTGTGAAATGAGTGATTGAACAATTGGCTTGTGCCTGGATGGCATCAAGCTGGATTTTTTCAGTAGCTCAACTTTGTTATTAGGGATCCAAGTTCTTTTAGTCTTTTCACTCTGATGCCTGCAACATCAGTTTTACTAAAGGGTGACTTCCTTTTTTTTTTTTTTTTTTTTTTTGACTGGCAGAGTGGACAGTGAGAGAGAGAGAGAGAGAGAGAAAGAGAGAGAGGTCTTCCTTTTGCTGTTGGTTCACCCTCCAATGGCTGCAGCGGCTGGTGCGCTGCTGCGGCACATCGCGCTGATCCAGCGGCAGGAGCCAGGTGCTACTCCTGGTCTCCCATGCGGGTGCAGGGCCCAAGCACTTGGGCGTTCCTCCACTGCACTCCCGGGCCACAGCAGAGAGCTGGACTGGAAGAGGGGCAACTGGGACAGAATCAGGTGCCCCAACCGGGACTAGAACCCAGTGTGCTGGCGCCGCAAGTTGGAAGATTAGCCTGTTGAGCCACGGCTCCGGCTGGTGACTTCCTTTATAGTTTGGCGCTCTCTCTCTCTCTCTCACTCTCACTCTCGCTCTCGCTCTCTCTCTCTGTGGTTTTCTTGTTCTGTGTGTGTCCATGAATGGAGTGGAGATTGGCTTACAATGTGAAAAACTGAATTATTTAGGAAGGAAGAGAGAAGAAAGGAAGAAGAGATGCTGAATGATCATCAATGTCCAACATGGAAAAACCATGTAAGTGAGACCATACATGGCTTTAATCTTTTAAAAAAGATTCATTTTATTTATTTGAAAGGGAGTTACAGAGAGAGTGGGATTGAGAGAGAGAGAGAGAGAACCTTCCAACAGCTGGTTTACTCCCCAAAAGGCCTCATTGGCCTGGGGTGGGCCAGGCTGAAGCCAGGTGTCTGGAACTCCACCCACTGGGTCTCTCAGATGAGTTCAAGGGCCCAAGTTTTGGGCCATCTTCTGCTGCTTTTCCAGGCACAATAGCAGGGAGTTGGATTGAAAGTGGAGCAACAAGGACTTGATCCTATTGTGCCACAACACTGGGCAGATTAATAATTTTTTAAAATATAAATTTCTGTGATTTTATTATTATTAAATTATTATTTTTATTATTATTATTAAATGATTATTATTATTAAATGATTTATTTATTTGAAAGAATTATAGAGAGACAGAGGGACAAAAATTCTATCTGCTGGTTCATTGCCCAGAAGGCTATAAGCCCTGAGCCAGGAGCTTCATCTGGGTCTCCAACATGGGTGGCAGGGGCCCAAGCACATTGGCTATCTTACACTGCGTTTCCTAGCCTGTTAGTGGGAGCTGGATCAGAGGTGGAGAAGCTGGAGCAATAACTGGCACCCATATGGCATGTTGGCATCACAGGTGGTGGTTTCATCTGCTATGCCACAGAGCTGGTCCCTATTGATACTATTTGTAAGTTCTAATAAAGTTTGACTCCACTGGAGTAGTATTATTTTGTATAAAATATAAAATCCATTTTGAAAAATTCAAATGCTTTCTTTTTTTGCAATTCAATTATTATAAATTCAGTTATTACTATAGAAGCTCTAAATTCTGAATTTTCCAGACTCAAAGTATAATTTTAAAATGGAAAGTGAGTTTTTTAATATTTTTAAAAATTTATTTGAAAGGCAGAGTTACAGAAAGAGAAAAGGAGAACCACAGATCTTTTATCTGGTGGTTCACTCCCCAAATGGCCACAACGGCAGAAACTGGGCCATTCTGAAGCCAGGGGCCAGGAGATTCTTCCAGGTTTCCCACATGGGTGCAGAGGCCTAGCACTTGGGCCATCTTCTGCTGCTTTCCTAGGTGCACTAGTAGGGAGCTGGATCAGAAACAGAGCAACTGGGACTCGAACTGGCGCCCATATGGGATGCCAACACTGTGGCTTAATCTGCTGCAACACAGCACCGATCCTCTGGTTCATTCTTAAATGGCTACAATAGTCACGGCTAGGCCATTCCCAAGCTAGGAGCCAGAAACTCTCCATTTGGGTCTTCCACAATGATGGCAGAGGCCCAAGCCTTGGACCATCTGCTGCTTTCCCAGACATATCAGCAGAGAACTGGATCAGAAGTGGAGCAGCCCAGAGTTGAACTGGCCCTCTGATATGGTATGCCGGCATTGCAAGTGGTGGCTTAACCTGCTGTTCCACAGCACTGGCTCCCCAAAAATAATTTTTTATGGAAGAGCTTAGTATTTATTTCCATAATTTTCAGTTGGGCCATCCCTGCTCAGAATAAACTGCTGGTAACCTCTTTTGCAGGGAGGTATAGCCATACGATGAAGGTCTCATGAATAGACGTGATGTGTACAACTCCCAGCTAATGCTTTTAGTCTGAAGGTACACCACTTTAGGGGTGGCAGAAAAAGCAGGAAAGAAGGAGTCTGGATACTTGATATTTTTAATAGAAGAGCTGATGTATTGACCAAGAGAATTACGTTTACCTTCTGAAAGCCACTGTGAATTGAACTTTAAATTTAAGTTCATTCAAACACAGTAGAAAGCTAGCATCAATAAAGTATTTATATACAAGGCATGCTGCCTTCACACTAGAAACTAGATTATAATCCTTTAGGTACAATGTGAAATATATTACTTGCTGCTGGATATTTTTAGGATCAGAGTAGGATTATATGGAACACTCAATATTTTTATTTTGATGTTGTGGTTTTTCATATACATAATACATTTAACTGTTTTGAGTGAGTTTCCTCATTTTAAACAATTACTATCCAATCACTTTACTTAAAATAATCAAATTCTGTTTATGATATTATATATTATATATATATATATAGCATGTGAGAACATCGTCACTGTTTACTGTCACAAAGCATTTAAATAGTCTATTGTGCTGGCTGAATTAATTAGATCTGAAAACTGGTATAACAAAAATAATAAAAAGCCATAAGAACACATTAAAATAGAATACCAAAATAATAGAACCTAAGGTTTCAGAAGTTGTATTTGACTAGTCAAATCTTCTTTAATAACTGGATACATCAGAATACATTATTCATTACAATATTAAAGGAATATAATGAAATGAAAATTGAGGCAATAAAGAATTCAATATGCACAATTATTTTAAATTTAAAATCTTCCCCATAATGAACATAGCTAAAAACATAAAAGACAAATGATAGAGAAATTAAAAGCAATTATCAAAGGAATTCTCAGCAGAAAACTCTGATTTAAATTAAAGCCTATGATTAAAAATCTCCTGCCTCTTTGTCCTTCTCCACTCTTCCCAGAATTCACTACTGTCTTATCACCTTGTAACTTAATTTCTTTTCCTCAAAACAGTCATGCTGTGTTTGATCCATGGAAGAAATGAACCTATCAACTTCACTTCTTTCTGGTTCCTGTTTCTGTAACACCCAGTGCTTAACTACTAGAAGAACAAAGATGGAAGCACTGCTGAATAGGAGCCATATAAAGAAGAATCATTTCTCACTGACAAGCTAAATTTTGTGACCAAAAAAGGAAAGCATTTCAGTTTTTGATTGCGTTTTGAAATATAGCACAGTATATTTTGGTGGCTGGAGTGGTATTCCAGCTATGTAGGTGCTGTGAGCACTAAAAAGATAATAATGCATCATCTCCAGATATGACGCTTTATTTATTCAACCAAAATAGATTTTGAGCGTCTACTCAGGCTCTGTTCTAGCAGGAGCCACAACAGTAATCATACCAATTTGTACAGACTTTATTTACTTCCCAGTGATTAAAGTCAGTACTACATTATAAAACAAGAATTGGCAAATTTCATAAAGTCCTCTTTTTGACAAATCATAATTCACTTTTTTGGGAAATACAAAATTCTTTAAAACTTGTGCTCTGTTTTTGCTGCTACCTTAGGGCTGTGCATAAATTTCATGTTAGCTATTATGTAGTGATATCATTTATTTGCTATATATATATTTTTGTCTTTTTCATTGGTATTATGCATTTTTTATTTATTTTAAAGGTCTATTTATTTGAAAGGCAAAGAGCCAGAGAAAGAGAGAGAGAGAAAGAGAGAGAGAGACAGAGAGAGACAGAAAGAGAGAGGAAGAGAGAGAGAAAGAGGAAGAGAGAGAAGGAGAGAGAGAGAGACAGAGAGGAAGAGAGAAAGAGAGAGGAAGAGAGAGAGAGAGAGAGAGAGAGAGAGAGAGAGAGAGAGAGAGGGAGAATATCTCTTCTATCTACTGGTTGGCTCCCCAAATGCCAACAACAACCAGGGCCAAGTCAGGCCAAGCTCAAGAGCCAGGAACTTCTTCTATGTCTCTTATCTAGGTGTCAGGGACCTAAACATTTGGGCCATTATTTACTGCTTCCCAGGCACATTATGAAGGAACTGGATTGGAAGTGTTGAGTAGTTGGGACTTTAACCACACACTGCAATATGGGATGCAGGCATCCTAACCAGTGATTTAAACTGTTGCATCACACTGCCTACCCTTACAGTCTTATATTTATACAGTGTAATACATACTTTAGGGAGACACACCTAAAGAATTTTTCAACGTAATATTTGATACATATGTTGAACCAAAATTAATTTGTTTAAACCTGCCTTCATACTTGAATTATAGGTTAAGCCTCCCAAAAACCTTTGTATCTAGTGAACTGTATATCAACTTGTTGCATGAAGAATTTGATGTATAAGGAATTTGATGTATGAAGAATCTGAACCACTGGATCTCAGCCTATTGCAGCAGCTGGATTTTTCAGCCAATCATAGACTGAACGCTGCCAAAACATGACCATATATATGTCAAATGCCAACTGCAGTCAACAGATCATTCCTGTATATCACTTCTTTTTCTCCGGCTGTAAATATAACCCACACTTGTAGTGAGGTGGTGTTTTTTGAACCATATTCAGTTTGGAATGCTGCCTGTTTTTAGAACCATTTTATTGCTCAAGTAAACTTTGCTAAATTTTGCTGTTCTCAGTTTTTCTTTTAACGTATTCAAAAGAATACATGGGGCCTGGCTTTGTGGCACAGAGTTAAGCCACTGCTTGCAATGCTGACATACCATATCAGAGTTCAAGCCCCAGTTGCTCTGCTTCCAATCTTTCTCTCTGCTGTTGCAACTGGGAAAACAACAGAGGATGACCCAAGTACTTGGGCCTTGGCCTCCTATGTGGGAGACCAGGATGTATTCCCAGGCTTCTGGCTTTGGATTGGCCCAACCCCAGCTGTTAATGGCCATTTAGGAAGTAAACCAGAGGATTGAAAATTTCTCTCTCTCTATGTCTCTCCCTCTCTCTCTGCTGCTCTATTGAATGAATGAATGAACAAATAAATATCTTTTTAAAAAATATATATATACACACTATATGGTCATGTTATTAACTACACCAATAAAATTTTATTGGATAGATGATCTTTACTCCATTTTGTAATCTTTGCTTCTTTGTCAAATATAAGCTGGCTATATTTATATGAGTTTATTTCTGGAATATTTATTTTCTTTCCTTTGGTTTATTCTTTCCTCCATATCACACTGTATTTATTATCTTAGATGAATAGTAAATTTGGGATGTAGGGTCCATCTTCCAATTTTGTTCCTCTCCTTCAATATTGTATGAGCTATTCTGGATCTTTTGTCCTTCCACATAAATTTCAGATTTAGATAGTGGAACAAGATGGCAGCTGGGTAAGATGCTTCAGGGATCATCTGAATAGTCATTCATATCCCAAGTCACCTACACAAAAGCTAAGGAAGTCAGACAAGAGAGCACAGTGTTTGATTTTATCATCCTAAGATAAAATGTACATTGAAGATGGCAGAAAGGAGTTCCTCACAACATCCCTTCCCCAGCTTCAATCAGTGCATCATGTAGAAAAAGATCTTGCTCCCCACTTGGGGAAGGGAATGGGAATTAAGTCTATACTTTATGGTTAAAATCCAGTATCAGGCCTCTCATTATAAAACCCAATGCTGGACTGGGCCACGTGGCATCTGCTCCCGAGCCAGTACCTGCACACTCATCCTGTAGACTCTCTTTGGCCAATCTCTGGGAGACAATGGAGCAAGAGTCTAGCTTCTGGGAAGTAGGTGGTAAAGTGTGTCTAGGACTTTGATTTAGAGTTCTGTGCCTTGGCTTGCTGAAGTGATAATCAGCGCAGGTTGAGCTTAAAGGCTCATATCTCCAGGCCAGTGCTCATGGACAGAGCCTCTAAACCTTCACTAGCATTGAGACCAGGTGCAATCCAACCTAGTGTCAGCCTTGGTGACCAAGAAACTACCTTTAGCTCATGTCTATCAACCTTAGTCAGACAATAGGGTGTAAAAGTGGGCACAAGATTGTGTCTTAGAATTCAGTACTGGACTAATAGAATTTAATACTTACCTGATTCTAATTGTTCCTGTCTCCAGGTCAGCACCTGTGCATAAAGCATTTCAGCCCACCGTATTGCCAAGTGGAAACTCAAGACCCATACAAGTCAGACTTATATTTTGGTGAATATTATCTGTGGTTTTTTGCAGTGGTCTGAGGTCATGAGTCCAAAATTAGTAGCAGACAGCCAATATCAGCATAGGAATTCATTCTGTTCCCCCTCTGCCATACTCTATGCTGTCCTGTTTTTGGTGGACTGTGGATTTCCAGTGTGGCATAGTGCAGCACTGTTGGTGGTCATGGGACTTCCCACCTCACTCCTTCCCCAAATGCAGACAGCCCAAAACAGGGACAATAATTGTCCTCTTGGGGCCAGAGCTGGGGAAAGAAAAGTGGGTGCCAAGTCTCTTCTTAGGAGCTCTGGGCTGATCCCATCATAGTGAGCTGAGAGCCAGGCAGAATCCCATTGTGCCTGACAAAAACCGATGACTGTGAGCAAGGCATTTGTGTCTATGCTGGCTCAGGACATCCATACTATGGAGGCCCATACTACACTTTTCAGAACTTCCCCAGTTCATTCTGATTGACATATCGATGACCAATTTAAGAAAATCCTAGGGTAGGGCCTCCCTCAGTGCTGAAAGAACAGCACACCATCAAAAGATTTGCAGCAATCAAAACCACAATGAGGTTTCACCTCACCCCAGTTAGAATGGCTTACATACAGAAATCAACTAACAACAGATGCTGGCGTGGATTTGGGAAAAAGGCACACCAACCCACTGTTGGTGGGAATGCAAACTGCTAAAGCCACTATGGAAGTCAGTCTGGAGATTCCTCAGAAACCTGAATATAACCCTACCATTCAACCCAGCCACCCAATCCTTGGAATTTACCCAAAGGAAATTAAATTGGCAAATAAAAGAGCTGTCTGCATCTCAGTGTTCATTGCAGCTCAATTCACAATAGTTAAGACATGGAATCAACCTAAATGCCCATCAACAGAAGACTGGATAAAGAAATTATGGAATATGTACTCTATAGAATACTATACAGCAGTAAAAAACAATGAAATCCGGTCATTTGCAACAAAATGGCGGAATCTGGAAAACATCATGCTAAGTGAAATAAGCCAGTCCCAAAGGGACAAATATCATATGTTCTCCCTTATCAGTGACAACTAACTGAACACGTAAAAGGAAACCTGCTGAAGTGAAATGGGCACTATGAGAAACAATGACTTGATCAGCTCTTGTCCTAACTGTCGAGGAACAACTTACTATTTTATTCCTTTTAGTATTTTTTAAATTCTACTTAATACCATTGATTGAACTCTTTAATTAGCACACAATTTTTCTTAGGCATTTAAATTTAACCGAAAAGTGATCCCTGTTAAATATAGAGTGGGAATAAGAGAGGGAGGAGATATACAGTTTGGGACATTCTCACTTGGACTTACCCCTAATGGTAGAGGTAGAAACGTGCCAGGGGATTCCAATTCAATCCCATCAAGGTGGCATGTACCAATGCCATCTTACTTGTTAAAGTGATCAGTTTCAGTTCACAATTGATCATAATGACAGAATTAAGTGTCAAAGGGATCGCAAAACAAGACTAGTGTCTGATAATACTAACATAGAATTAAAAAGGAGAGAGCAACCCAACATGGGAAGCAGGATACACAGCAGACTCATAGAATGGCAGATGTCCTAAATAGCACTCTGGCCTTAGAATCAGCCCTTAAGGCATTCAGATCTGGCTAAAAAGCCTGTGAGAGCTTCTCAGGCATGGAAAGCCAAGACACTCTGGCAAAAAAAAAAAAAAAACCTAAATGAAAGATCTCTATATGAAATCCCAGTGGAAAAAACGGGCCATCAAAGAAGGAGGTACCTTTCTCTGAAGGGAGGAGAGAACTTCCACTTTGAGTATGACTTTGTCTAAATAAAATCGGAAATTTTGAACTCAGGAGGCTTCCATAGCTTTGGCAGCTCATGACAAGAACCTCGGGTGATGATTGACATCAGAAATAAGAATGTCAATTGTTAAATCAACAATGGGTGTCACTGTGCACTTACTCCCCATGTGCGATCTCTGTCCTTAATGTGTTGTACTGTGTGAGTTATTGGTATAACTAGTACTCAAACGGTATTTTATACTTGTGTTTCTGTGTGGGTGCAAACTGTTGAAATCTTTACTTAGTATATACTAAATCGATCTTCTGTATATAAAGATAATTAAAAATGAATCCTGATGTGAATGGGATGGAAGAGGGAGTGAGAGATGAGATGGTTGCGGTTGGGAGGGAGGTTATGGGGGAAAAGCCGCTATAATCAATAAGTTGTACTTTGCAAATTTATATTTATTAAATAAAAGTTAAAAAAAAATTGCAGCAAACTGCATCTTAGAGTGCCATCTAGTGCTGTAATAGTGGAAGGTTCATAGACTGAGGGAAAAGTAAACTGCTTAGGACTTTTGGAAGAATGGCTACAAAGTCTGATTATAAGGCTAGAAAAAATATTCAGGCTTTCAAAGTGCAAATGATTTCATGTGGCAACAAGTATCAAGAACTTTCAGGGAAACAAGGACTCACCCATGAATCAAAAAAGTGCTGCAAACCAGCTAGATAACAACTGATAAATACAAACTTTGAGATGCAGAATTAAAAATAGTTGTTTTAATTAAACCTCCCAAAATTTCAAGAAAATGCAGAGAAAGATTACTCAAAGGGATACACAGAGCATAGATATGAGAGTAATGAAAAAAAAAATTGAAAGAAATCCTTGAGATGAAAAGTACTGATCAAAATTAAAAACACAGCAGAAAACATCTATAGTAGAATAGATCAAGCACAAGAAAGGATTTGTGAACTTTAAGACAGAATTCTTTAAAGTACACTGTTGGAGGAAAACATGAGCCAGAAGGGATGAAGAAAGATCACAGGAATTTTGGGATAGCATTAGAGCAGAAAATCTTTGAATTACCTGGGTTCAAAAGGGACTTGAGAGGACCAGCACTGTGGAGTAGTAGGTTAATCCTCTACCTGCAGAGCTGGCATCCCATATGGGTGCCAGTTCTAGTCCCAGTTGCTCCACTTCTGATCCGGCTCTCTGCTATGGCCTGGGAAAGCAAATAGAAGATGGCCGAAGTTCTTAGGCTCCTGAACCCACGCAGGATACCTGGAAGAAGCTTCTGGCTGTTGGCTTTGGATTGGCTCAGCTCCAGCCATTGTGGCCATTTGGGGAGTGAACCAGTGAATGAAAGACCTTTCTCTCTGTTTCTCCTTCTCACTGTCTGTAACTCTACTTCTCAAATAAATAAATGAAAAATATTTTAAAAAGGGACTTGAGAAGGCCAAATGTATAGAAAGAATATTCACAGAGATAACAGAAAACTTCCCAAACCTAGAGAATGATACATCCATCCATGTACAGTGAGGTTAAAAGGTCTAAACAGACTCAACTTAAGCATGTCTACCTCAGGAGACATTATAATCAGCCTTTCCAAACTCAAAGATAAAGAGAGGATTATCAAAGCAGCAAGAGAAAACAAATAAAGCATAACTTTCCCAACTCAATTCACTTGACTTGCACATTTCTTGGCAGAAACGTTAGAGGCCAAGAAGGATTGGGTGAGACTTTTACAGGACAAAAAGGAAGAAGCTGTTAACCAAAAATACTATGTACAACAAAGGTATCCTTTTGTATGAAGGAAAGATAAAGGAATTCTCAGATAAAACAAAAGCTGAGATAATTTATCATCAACAAGGCTGCTAATGAGAGATTTTCAAAATAAAAGGAAAGAGGCATGGGCATTGTGGTACAGTAAGTTAAGCTGAAGCTTGGAACATCTATGTATCAATTGGAGTTCCTGGTTTATGTCTGGACATTATGATCTTCTAACCCAACTTCCTACCAATGTGTCTGAGAAGCAGCGTGTGATGGCCCAAGTACTTGGTCTCCTAACACCAGATGGACTTCTTGGCTCTTAGCTTCAGCCTGACCTGGTCTCCACAGTTACAGGCATTTAGGGAATGAACCAGTGGAAAGGAGATCTTTTTCTTCCTGTCTATCGCTCTCTGTCTGTCACTCTGGTTTTCAAATGAATAGATAAATAAATAAATCTTTTAAAAATATAAGAGACACTAACAAGTGAGAAGAAGGTATTGGAAGGTATAAATCCCACATGTAAGAGTTAATATATGGACAAATTCAGAACGTTCTAATATTATAATCACGATGCATAAACCACTCATACTTTTACTATTAAGATTAAAAACTAGAACAAATAATGCTGCTTTAAAATATTGGGAAATAGAGAATATATATATATATATATAGAAAGATATATATATATATAGAGAGAGAGAGAGAATAAAGTGGGACATAAGAAATTCAAAATCAGGGAAGAAAGAGCACAAGCATAGAGTTCTTTAATAATATTCCTTACCTTTTTATATTTCTATTGCTTTATCTTTTAAAAAATATTTATTTTAATTTTGAAAGAAAGAGTTACATACAGAGAGAAGGAGAGACAGACAAATCCTCCATTAGCTGGTTCACTCCCCAAATAGCCTCAATGGCCAGGGTTGGGCCAGGTCAAAGTCAGGAGCCTGGAACTCCATCTACACATTCCACATGTGTGGCAGGGACCCAATCACTTGGGCCATCATCTGCTGCACTCTCAGGAGCATTAGCAGGGATCTGGATTGAAAGGAGAGCAGATGGAACTTGAATCAGCACTCATATGAGATGCTAGCATCACAGGCAGTGGCCACAACACCAACCCCATTGGTTTTGTTTCTTATATTTTTAAAAAGCCTTATTTACTTGTTTAAAGACAGAGTAATGGGGGCGGGTGAGAGAGAAAGAGAAATCTTAAATCTGCTGGTTCTCCCCAAATAGTCTCAATAGCCAGGTCTGGGTCAGGATGATGTCAGGAGCCAGGAATTTTATTCTGGTCTCCCACATGGGTGGCAGCAACTCAAATACTTCAGAAAATGTTACACTGCCTTCCCAGGTGCATCATCTGTAAGCATAATTAGAAGTGGTACAGCCAGGACTTTAAATTGGCATTCAGCTATGGGCTGCTGTCATCGCTAGTGGTAGCTTAAACCATTGTGCCACAATTCTGGTCCCTCTTTATCTACCTTATAATCAAAGTTAAGTCAGGAATATTTTCAAATGAGCTTTGTATAACCAAAAGGAGATATTCTTTTGGTAAATTTCATGATAACCACAAAGGAAAAATTTGTAAATAGACAAACCAAAAATTAAAGAAGAAATTAAAACACATTAATAGAGAAAATCACTCAACCATAAAGCAAAATTATGAGAGAGGGTGAAAGAAAGGAAGAAACTACAACAAATAAGAAAGCAATTTTCAAAATGGCTTTAATAAGACCTTATATATTAATCATTACCTTAAATGCAAATACATTACTCTCCACAGTTAAAAAACATAGTGACTGATTTTTGATTAAAAAAATCACCTAACTGTTGCTTTTAAGAAACTTACTTTAATTCCAGGGACTGAAAGTGAAAGGATGCAACAAGATATTCCCTGTGAATAGAGTCTGAAGGGAAGCAAGAGTGGCTACAGTTAGACCAGATAAAATAGAATTTAGATTAAATGCAGTAATAAGAGGAACTGGTGCTATGGCGAAGTGGGTAAAGCTGCCACCTGCAGTGCCGGGATTCCATATGGGTGCTGCTTCAAGTCCCAGCTGCTCCACTTCTGATCTAGTACCTGTGTGGGAGACCCAGAAGAAGCTCCTGGCTCCTGGCTTCGGATTGGCCCAGCTCCAATCATTGCAGATGGAAGACTTCTCTCCCCCTCCCCTTTCTCTCTGCCTCTGCCTCTCTGTATCTCTGCCTTTCAAATAAATTATCTTTTTTATAAAAGCAGTAATCAGAGACAAGAAGTCATTATATAATGAGGAGTCTATTAAGTAAGAGAAAAAGCAATTATAAATCTATATACACCCAAATTGAAGGACCCAAATATATACAGCAAAGATCAGTAGACCTAAAGAGACAGATAGACTCCAATAAGATGGGATTTCAAATGGACGGAGCATCCAGACAGATGTTAGGGAGAAAATAGTAGAATTAATTCACACTTTTTGTTAAATTGGACTTAGTAGACATTTACAAAAAATTCCATGAAACAGCTGCAAAATACACATGCTTCTCATCCAGGTACATAATATGGTAGATCACAGAGCAAATCTTAGCAATTTAGAAAAAAACAGAAATTGTATTGCACATGTTTTCTAATCATAATTCAATAAAACTAGAAATAAACAATAAGGAAAACTTTGGAAACAATACAAGTATATATGGGCATTAAACAGCTTACACCTGAACAACCAATGGAACAAAGATGAAATTAAGAAGGAAATAAAGTTTCCTGAAATGAATGAAAATGGGAACACAACGTACCAAAATCTATGTGATACAGCTAAAGGAGTACTAGGAAGAAAATTTATGGCAATAAACGCCTACATCAGAAAAGCAGAAAATTCTCAAATAAACAACCTATTGTTGAACCTCAGGAAACAATAAAAGGGAGAATAAATGGGCCAGTGCTGTAGTAAAGTGCGTTAAAGCCCTGACTTGCAGCACTGGCATCCCATATGGGCACTGGTTTGAGTCTTGGCTGCTCCGCTTCTGATCCGGCTCCCTGCTAGGCTCCCTGGGAAAGCAGCAGAGGACAGCCCAAGTCCTTGGGCCCCTGAACCCATCTGAGAGACCCATAAGGCTCTGGCTTCGGATCAGCTCAGCTCTGACCATTGCGGCCATTTAGGGAGTGAACCACTGGATGGAAGACCTCTCTCCCTCTGTCTCTACTTCTCCCTGTAACTCTTTCAACTAACTAAAATAACTCTCTTAAAAAAGAATAAACCAAACCCCAGATTAGAATAAGGAACATAATGATAAAAATTAGGCTGAAATAAATGAAATGATAAAAAATACAAAAAATCAATATATCAGAGCTAATTCACTAGAAATAAAAACACAATTGGGCAAGCCCTTAGTTAGATTAAGGAGAAAAGGAACGGAGTCAAATAAACAAAATCTGAGCTTAAAGCTGAGACAATACAACTGATGCCACAAAAATACAAAGACTCATGAAAGATTGCTATTATACACCAACATTTTATAACCTAGAAGTAATGGACAAGTTCCTGGGCATATCAACCTTACTAAGCTTGAATCATGAACAAATAGACAACTAAAGAGGCCAATAATGAGTGAAGAGATTGAATCAGTTGATAAAATATTTTGTAAAAGATTTATTTATTTATTTGAAAGTCAGAGTTACACAGAGAGAGGAGAGGAAGAGAGAGAGAGGTCTTCCATCCGATGATTCACTTCCCAATTGGCCACAACGGCCGGAGCTGTGCCGATTTGAAGCCAAGAGCCAGGAGCCTCTTCTGAGTCTCCCACGTGGGTGCAGGGGCCCAAAGACCTGGGCCATCTTCTACTGCTTTCCCAGGCCACAGCAGAGAGCTGGATCAGAAGTGGAGCATCTGGGTCTCGAACTGGTGCCCATATGGGATGCCAGTGCTTCAGGCCAGGGTGTTAATCTGCCGTGCCATAGCATCGGTCCCAGTTGATAAAATATTTCCCATTGTGTTATGTTAGTCAGCTTTTCATTACTATAATGAAATACTTGAGATAGATGGGTTACTTTATAAGGAAAGGAAGTTTATTCTGGCTTGTAGTTTTAAAGGTGCACAGTAGATCAATCTTCTGGTATGGTGCCCTTGTTGACCAATGCATAGGGCATCACCTGGCAAGAGACACGGAGAACACTTGTTTGTCAGTGTCTAGTTGTTTATTCTGTAAAGACACCAAGATTCAATCACAAGAGCTTCACCCTAATGCTCCAATGTAATCTAAACATATTTCAAATACTCCACCTTTAAATACCATTATTAGACTGTTTCCACTCTCACTACCATGAATTTGTGATTTTTGATCAGCTATTGTGCTGACTGTTGATGTACAATGTAATACTTTATCCATTTTGGTATTTTTTTATCCTAGTACTAGTGGTTGAACTCTGTAATTAACACACAATTATTCTTAGGTGTTTAAATTTTAACTGAAAAGTGACCCTTGTAAAATATAAGAGTGGGAAATAGAGAGGGAGGTGATGTAAAATTTGGGACATGCTCAATCAGACTTGCCCCAAATGATGGAGTTAGAATTGTGCCAGGGGATTCCAATTCAATCCCATCAAGGTGGCATGTACCAATGGCATCTCACTAGTCATCAATTCAATTTCAGTTCACAATTGATCACACTGATAGGTGTAAGAGTCAAAGGGATCACACAAACAAGACTAGTGTCTGCTAATACTAACTGATAGAATCAAAAAGGGAGAGAATGATCCATCATGGGAAGCGGGATACACAGCACACTCATAGAATGGCAGATGTCCTAAATAGCACTCTGGCCTCAGAATCAGCCCTTAAGACATTCGGATATGGCTCAAGAGCCTATGAGAATATTTCAGGCATGGATCCAAGACACTCTGGGAAAAAAAAAGAAGACCTAAATGAAAGATCTCTGTGAGTGAGATCCCAGTGGAAAAAACGGGGCCATCAAAGAAGGAGGTATCTTTCTCTGAAGGGAGGAGAGAACTTCCACTTTGACTATGACCCTGTCGGAATAAGATCGGAGTTGGCAAACTCAAAAGGCTTCCATAGCCTCGGCAACTCATGACTAGAGCCTAGGGAGATTACTGACGCTATAAACAAGAGTGTCAAATTGTTAAATCAACATTAGGAGTCACTGTGTACTTACTTCTCATGTGGGATCTGTCCTTAATGTGTTGTCCAATGTGAATTAAAGCTATAACTAGTATTTTACACTTTGTGTTTCTGTGTGGGTGCAAACTGATGAAATCTTTACATAGTATATACTGAATTGATCTTCTGTATATAAAGATAATTGAAAATGAATCTTGATATGAATGGAATGAGACAGGGAGTGGGAGATGGGAGGGGTGTGAGTGGGAGGGAAATTGTGGTGGGGGGGAAGCCATTGTAATCCATAAACTGTACTTTGGAAATTTATATTTACTAAAAAAAAAAAAAAAAGAATTGTAGCCCTGGGGCCAGCGCTGTGGCGTAGCGGGTTAAAGCCCTTGCCCGAAGCTCCGGCACCCAATATGGGCACCAGTTCCAATCACGGCTGCTCCTCTTCTGATATAGCTCTCTGCTATGGCTTGGGAAAGCAGTAGAAGATGGCCCAAGTCCTTGGGCCCCTGCAACCATGTTGGAGACCAGGAAGAAGCTCCTGGCTCCTGGCTTTGGATGGGCGCAACTCCGGCCGTTGCGGCCATCTGGGGAGTGAACCAGTGAATGAGAACCTCTCTCTCTCTGCCTCTACTTCTCTCTGTAACGCTGTCTTTCAAATAAATAAAATAAATCTTTAAAAAAATTGTAGCTTTTTCTGGTTTTAGAACCTTCTGCTATCATATCCACAACTTCCACCAACAGATCTCTAGCCATCACTGTAACCACTATGCTTCTACCACCAAAACATTCCTGTTGCATGGGTCCATAATTTGCTGCTGCCACAAGAATTTCTAAAATCATTGTAGTTTCCACCACCAGTATAGTTACATCCTAAATTTTTTCTTCATTTAACCATCATATCCCACTCCTCCACTGTATCTACCACATTGGTTTCCATATTCTGGTCCAGACACCATAGCCTTCTCTGCTACTGTCACCAGAAAGAATGCAATAGTTGCTATCATCCCCAGAAATCCATTCTATTCACTATCATTCCTCCATAACTCCTCTGTTGTTGCCACCTCCACTGCCATAATCTCCTCTTCTATCCAAGTTTCCTCTATGGCTAAAATGACCTCTACCACCTTCAAATTCTCCACAACCTGTGCCACACCCACCCCCAGCCTCTTGGAGATCCAGCAGCAGATAGCATCTCTTGTTTAGGAAAGGCCTTCTTCACCTCACAGCCATGTGCAATAGTAGTGTGGTATTTCTGAAAAACAATTTTGTATCATGATCACCAAAAGTTACAAAAGCAGATCTCTTTTTTTCTGCTCTGCTTTTTGTCTTCCATAACTTCTAAAGTTCCAATCTTGCCATACTTCTCAAAGTAGTCTCTCAAATTATATTTTTTGTGTCTTCTTTAATGCTACCAACAAAAATCTCCTTTACTGTTAGATGGGCACCAGGATTTACTGAATCCTCTCTGGAAAGAAGTCTCTTTGGTTCCACTCCATGCCCATTAACCTTGTGTGGTGAACACACACTGCTACACCAACTTCTTCAATACAAGAGTAAGTCAGAGAACCAAAGCCACTGGAACATTTCGTTTGGGGGTCTTTCATTACCATATAATCTGTGAGTGTGCCCGTTTTTCAAAATGCTCTCTCAAATTATTATCTGTAGTTTAAATTTCAAAGCTTAGACCACCAATAGACAGTTTCCCCAACTGCTCTGGTTCCTTTGGATCATGGTGCTCCATTTTGTGACTGGAATTTCTTCTTCCAACTTGAGTTCAGTATCAGAGAGTGTGCTTTTCAAACATCCCACATGCACAGCAGCATAAGCATTTCCATCCTATCGAATATCCTTATTTTTCTGGTAGCTACATGTCTTGCTATTAGGCTTTTACTTCTTCTCTTTACATCCTCTACTCATTCAACTATTTAGGTTATTTACAAATTCTGAGCACACTAGTAAGAAGATCAATAGAACAAGAAAAATAAAGAGAATTTAATTCATAATTGTTAATAGATTAGGTCATAGGATTTTCAGTAGAGGAATCTAAAATATTCAGATCATATTCATATTTTATTAACTCTGATCCATGTTTCCCTTGACTCTACTCATTAAGATACTCAATGAAAATCATAGTACATTAAGATCCAGAAGATAGTCAGTCTGGTATTAGAAGAATTAGGAAAATAAAACATTTTCTTTTATTAAGCTTATCATTCAAAAGATATGTTTCTCTAGTTTTATAACTTTGAGTAACTTAAGCAACCATTTATGCAAGATTTGACTTTATTAAAAATATTAAATTCTTTTTTTAAAAGATTTATTTATTCCAAAGACAGAATTATAGATAGAGGTGGAGCCAGAGAGAGAGAGAGAGAGAGAGAGAGAGAGGTCTTCCATCTGCTGGTTCACTCCCCAAATGATTACAATAGGCAGAGCAGAGATGATCTGAAGCCAGGAGCCAGGAGATTCTTCCAGGTCTCCCATGTGGGTGCAGGAGCCCAAGGACTTGCACTATCTTCCACTGCTTTCCCAGGCCATAGCAGAGAGCTAGATTGGAAATGGAGCAGCTGGGACTTGAACCAGTGCCCATATGGGATGCCGGTATTGCAGGCCAGGGCTTTAACCCACTGCACCGTTGCATTGGCCCCTCAAAGTTCTTAAATTCAACATACATTTTTTATAAGTCAGATAAATATTTGCTACTTTTATAGAGCATTTAAAGCTATTTATTTGAATAAAGAAAGAAAGTAATACAAATATATATTTTTCACCTAAAATAAATGACAGACTTTTTCTTTGCTTAAAGAAGTTGTCTTTTTAAATTTTAGCAATGATGTAAATAACATAAACTCATAACATTTTCCCAATTGCATTATCAGAGTAAAATTTTAGGGGATTTTATTTATCGGATGAAATTCTAATATCCACAATGATTTTATAGTTCTTTTCTTTCTTTTCTTTTCTTTTCTTTTCTTTCTTTCTTTCTTTATTTTTATTTTTAAATTTTTAGGTAGATATAAATTTCCAAAGTACAGTTTATGGATTAAGTGGCTTTTTCCCCCCATAGCTTCCCTCCCACCCGCAACCCTCCCATCTCCCACTCCCTCTCCCATTCCATTCACATCAAGATTCATTTTTTTTTGATAGGCAGAGTAGATAGTGAGAGAGACAGAGAGAAAGGTCTCCCTTTGCCGTTGGTTCACCTTCCAATGGCTGCCGCGGCCGGCACGCTGCAGCCAGCGCACTGTGCTGATCCAATGGCAGGAGCCAGGTGCTTCTCCTGGTCTTCCATGGGGTGCAGGGCCCAAGCACTTGGGCCATCCTCCACTGCACTCCCTGGCCACAGCAGAGAGCTGGCCTGGAAGAGGGGCAACCAGGATAGAATCCGGCACCCTGACCGGGACTAGAACCCGGTGTGCTGGCACCCCAAGGTGGAGGATTAGCCTAGTGAGCCGCAGCACCGGCAAGATTCATTTTCAATTATCTTTATATACAGAAGATCAATTTAGTATATATTAAGTAAAGATTTCATCAGTTTGCTCCCACACAGAACACAAAGTGCAAAATACTGTTTGATCACTAGTCATATCATTAGCTCACATTGAACTACACATTAAGGACAGAGATCCTACATGAGGAGTAGGTGCACAGTGACTCCTTTTGTTCACTTAACAAATTGACACTCTTGTTTAAGGCATCAGCAGTCTCTCCAGGCTCTAGTCATGAGTTGCCAAGGCCATGGAAGCTCCCTGAGATCGCTGACTTTGATCTTATTTCGACAAGGCTATAGTCAAAGTGGAAGTTCTCTCCTCCCTTCAGAGAAAGGTACCTCCTTCTTTAATGGCCCATTCTTTCTACTGGGATCTCACTTGCAGAGATCTTTAATTTAGGTCTCTTATTTATTTTTAAACATTTATATTTATATAAGGTGAAAAAATTTCATATATTTTATATGCACAGATTTGGAGCATAGTGATATTGGCCACTCTATCTTCCCTCTCATGCATACTCCCATCCACTCTCCTCCCTCTTTCTTATTCTCTTAATTTTTTAAGATTTTTTATTTATTTATTTGACAGGTAGAGTTTACAGACAATGAGAGAGAGAGAGACAGAGAGAAAGGTCTTCCTTCCATTGGTTCACTCTCCAGCCTGAACAACATGCTCCATTGAATAGCAGGTCATAGAAGAAATCAAAAGAGAAATGGTGAAATTTATGAAAAAAAATGAAGATGACAATACAACATATCAAAACTAATGGGATACAGCAAAAGCAATATTAAGAGGGAAGTTTATAGCAATTCATGCCTACCTCAGGAAATTGGAAAGGTACTAACTAAATGAACTATCAATTTATCTCAAGGACATAGAAAAACAGCAACAAACAAACCTAAGCTTAGTAAGAGAAAAGAAATAATTAGAGAAGAAATAAAAAAACATATATAAAATATCAGTGAAACGAAGAGATAGGTTTTTGAAAAAATAAACAAAATTGATATATCTTGGTCCAACTAGCCAATAAAAGAGGGAGAAGACCCAAATCAATAAAATCTGAGATGAAAAAGGAGACGTAACAATGGATAACACAGAAATAAAAAGAATAATCAGGAATTCCTATAAACAGCTATATGCCAACAAATTGGAAAATCTAGGAGAAATAGATTTCTGGACACATACAATTACCAAAATTGGTCATGAACACTTAGGAAACTTAAACAGACAAATAACCAAACCAAGATGGAGATTGAATCTGTAATAAAGACCCCAAAGAAAAGCCCAAGACCAGATGGATTCCTACTGAATTCTACTAGAATTTTAATGAAGAACTAATTCAAATTCTTTTCAAACTATTGAAAACAATTGAAAGGGAGGGTATCCTTCCAAAATCCTTCTATGAGGCCAGAATCTCCTTAATTCCAAAATTAGAAAAAAATACAAGAGAGAGAACTATAGACCAATAACTCATGAACACAGATGCAAAAATCTTCAAGAAAATTCTAGCTAACCAAATTCAATAACACATCAGAAAGATCATTCACCTGGACCAAGTGGAATTTACCTCTTGTATTTAGTGATGTTTCAACATGCACAAATCAATGTTATACATCACATTAACATATTGAAGAATAAAAATCATGATTATCTCAATAGAAGCACAGAAAGCATAAACATATATGATGTTTATGCATGTTTATGTGTATCAATAGATGCACAGAAAGATAAAACACAACATCCTATATCATCTCTTGGCCTTTAGGCTAAGATAAAGTACAACATTCTTTCATAATAAAAACCTTAAGATAATTGGATATGGACGGAATATTCCTCAACACACTCAAAGTAACATATTACAAACCTACACCCATCATCATATTGAATGGGAAAAGTTGGAAACATGTCCACTAAGATCAGGAAGCAGACAGGGTGCTCACTTTTACCATTGCTATTCAATATTGTCCTGAAAGTTTTAGCTAAAATCATTAGGCAAGAAAGAGAAATCAAATGGATATGTATTGGGAAGGATGAAGTCAAATTATTCCTCTTTGCAGATGACATAATTCCATATATAGGGGAACCAAAAGACTCCACTAGACTCCAGTAGTAGAGTATTGGAACTTATAAGAGAGTTTGTTAAAGTTGCAGAATATAAAATCCACACAGAAAAATTAATGGCCTTTATATACAGAAAATGCCATGACTAAGAACTTCTAAAATCAGTCCCTTTCACAATAACTACAGAAAAACTTAAATACCTTAGAATAAATTTAACTAACAAGGTGAAAGATCTTCATGATGAAAATTACAAAAAAATTGAAGAAAAACTAGAGGACACACAAAAAATTCTTCCAATTTCCTGGATTGGAAGAATTAAATTCATTAAAACATCATACTACTGAAAGAAATTTACTTATTCAATGTGATTCAAATAAAAATATCAATATGCTAAAATTCATATGGAAACACAAGAGACCCCAAATATATAAAGTGATCTTAAACAACAAAAAGGAAGCTGGAGGCATTGCAATACCAGATCTCAAAACACACTACAGGGCAGTTGTAATCAAAACAGTCTGATATTGGCATAAAAATAGACATGTAGACCAATGGAACAGAATAGAAACTCCAGAAATCAATCCACACATCAACCACCAGCTAACCTTTGAAAAAGGAGCTAAAATCAATCCCTAGAGGAAGCACAGTCTCTTTGACAAATGGTGCTGGGCGCACTTGGTAAAGTGATAAGTATAAACACACAACCGATCAAAAAGATAGGGTATGTGTTGAAGAGATTTCACAAATAAGACCAGTGTAAGCAAATAATGAAGGATAGAATTAAAAGGGAGAGAATGATCCTGCGGGGGAAGCGGGACACACAGCAGACTCATAGAATGGCAAATGCCCCAAACAGCACTCCTGCCTCAGAATCAACCCTTGGGACATTTGGATCTGGCTAAAAGGTCCATGAGAGCCTCACAGGCATGGAAAGCCATGACACGGTGGCAAAAAACAATCTAAATGAAAGCTCCTGGTGAACAATACTCCAGCAGAAGGAACAGGCCATCAAGGAGAGAGGCGCCTTTCTCTGAAGGGAGGAAGGAACCTCCACTGTGATACGGTCTTGACTAAACAAGTTCATAGTTGGTGAACTCAAGGGGCTTCCATAGCCTAGACAGCTCATAGCAAGAGTCTTGGGTGATTGCTGACGTCATAAAAAAGAGTGCCAATTGTTAAATCAACAACGGGAGTCCCCACATAGGATCTCTGTCCTTAATGTGTTTTACTATGAAACTTAAAAACAACACTACTAGTCGAACAATACCCTATACCTTGTGTGGTTGTGTGAGTGCAGCCTGTTGAAATCTTTGCTTAGTATATACTAAGCTGATCTTCAGTATATGAGGGTAATTGAAAATGAAACTTGATGAAGGGCGGGATGGGAGAGGGAGTGGGAGAGGGGAGGGCTGAGGGAGGGAGGGAGGTTGCGGGGGGGAAGCCACAACAATACAAAAGTTGCACTTTGTAAATTCACATTTATTAAATAAGGAAAAAAGAAAAAAAAAAACTCTTAACAAACATAAGAGTGTCAGTTGTTAAATCAACAACGGGAGTCACTGTGCACCTACTCCCCATGTAGGATATCTGTCCTTAATGTGTTGTACTATACAAATTAATGGTAAAACTGCTACTCAAACAGTACTTTATACTTTGTGTATCTGTGTGAGTTCAAACTGTTGAAATCTTTACTTAGTATATACTAAGTTGATCTTCTGTATATAAAGATAATTGAAAATGAATCTTGATGTGAATGGGATGAGAGAGGGAGTGGGAGATGGGATGGTTGCAGGTGGGAGGGAGGTTATGGGAGGAAAAGCCGCTATAATGCAAAATTGTACTTTTGAAATTTATATTTATTAAATAAAAATTGCAAAAAAAAGAGACAAATGGTGCTGGGACGATTAGATCTGGAGCCATGGGCACTGATCATTGTCGGTAGTTGCCTGTGGACACAGTGGAAGCAGAGGGGGATGTTTGCCCCATCCCATCCCCTGCCAAATTCCCCAAAACAACGCCTACTGCCCAGCTGCAAGAGGACAGGTGCCATTTTGGGTTAGGTCAGCATCCGTGGAAGACTTCGTGCCCTCACACAACAGCAGACTGAGACGGAGCACCTAATTGGCAGTGCCTGTGTTAGTGGCCAACAGGCAGCAAAATTAAGCCAGTGGTTCATGTGTCTGTGTGATCCACAGATTCTAGTGGAGGGAACAGTCCACAGTCCCCACTGACTGTGAGCTTGTCTGGGAGGTGTCTGGGCAGTAATGTGGGATGCTGGGGTACCTGCAGTCTCCCAGGGTCAAGATGCCTAGGCAAAGCTGTCTTGGAGAACATCTGCCTCTCTGTTGATTGGACAGCCTGGCAGGGCGGAGAGAAACCTCTGGACCTTGCAACTGTGGGAGCCTTGTGTGCTAAGACTGTGGGGACTCAGTGGTGAAATGAGAAGTAAGGTGTGTAGCTGGGTATTGAGATCTACCACGCCCAACTTCAGTGTTGTCCTGAATATTCAGCCTGCCCTGGACACTTGAGAAAATGCTTAGGATCACTAGCCATTAGGGAAACACAAATCAAAACCACAGTGAGGCTTCACTTCACTTCTGATCAAATGGCTCTCATGCAGAAATCAACAAAGTTCAAATGCTGGTGAGGATGTCTTGAAAAGAGTACCCTGGTCCATTGTTAGGAATGTAAACTGGTGCATCCACTGTGGAAGACAGTATGGAGATAACTCAGGAATTTGAATATAGACATACTGTATGATCCAGCCATTTCACTCCTGGGAATTCACCCAAACCTGAAGAAATCAGTATATGAAGGAGTTATATGTAGCCCAATGTTCATTGTAACACAAATCACAATAGCTAAGATATGGAAAAACCCAGATGTCTATCAGCTGTTGACTGGATAAAGAAATTATGGTATATATATACACCATGGTATACTATTCAACCGTAAAAAAATGAAACCCCATTTTTTGCAACAAGATGGACTCAACTGGAAACCATTACACTTAGTGAAATGAGCAGGTCCCCAAAATACAGATATCATATATTTTCCCTGATCCAAGGTAACTGAGAATCTCAAATGTCATCTATTAAAGTGAAATAGACATTTTGAGAATCAATGATTGTTTATAGCCCTTGTCTTTTTCATTCAGAAACAGCTTTTTTTGTTTTGTTTTCTTTCTCTTCATACTATTTGTTGAACTCTTTTATTTGGCGTAGTTTTAACTATACAATTATTAAGTATACTTTAGATCATCACAAAAATTAAGAGTGGGAACTTGAGAGGGTAGGGGAGGAAGTGTTGGAGTGTGGTTGGGAGGGAGGGTAGGAGGGAAAGTGCCACTATGTTCCTAAATATGCATATATGAAATATATGAAACCCGTATAACTTAAATAGAATTATAAAAATCAGAAAAAGCCTAATTTTGCAATTTTATCTTTTAATTAGGGTTTTCATATTTTATGTTTTATGTAATGTTTGATATTATTAGATTTGGCATTGTCATTTTGCCCAATTTTCTTTAATCCTTTAAAATTTTAATCTATTCTTGAGATATCTTTTTTGTTATTGAGATAAATACTTAAAATTAGTTTTAATTAGTCAAAATTTGACAAATCAGATTTAAATCTGCTAATTGGCTAGTTTAGCTCCCTTTGTATTTGTCCACTTTTTCCTTCTTTAATGCATTTTTTCTTGATTGTTTTGTAGCTTTATTTTGTTAGTTTGGTAATTACACTTCATTTTTAGTTTTTAATAGTTATTCTGAGGTTTACAATTATGTATATTTAGCTATCACAGTCTATCTTTACCTAATATTAATTAATAAATTAATTTTACAAGTCTATTTGCATTTCCTTCTGTTGTAATATTATTGTTCTACTTCTATTTTGATGTATGTTGTAAAACTCACAATACTTCTGCATTATTTTGCTTAACATAATGTCCTCTTTCAACAAGATAGATTTTTCTATGATTGTCTGGAACATAAAGAATTGTTAAAAAGAAGAAATATCCCAATGCAACATAAGGCAGAACCTGCTTGCATGTCATGACTGATAACATCCTCTCAGTAAAACATTAGTGTTCTCAATAAAAATGTTTAGGCTCCTCTTCAATGCACTTTCGTAAGATTAAAATTGTCCTAGGAAGCCATTCACTCCAGTCTGCATATAACTGCAAGTTGAATTTGTGGCTTTTACCTGAGCATGTACTTCCATTTTGTATCCATTGTTTTATTGTGGCAGAGAATAGGGTCAAGTTGATCTCCACTGGGTAACTTGTTGTTTACTAGGAGATTTACAGCATGTTTCAGACCACTAAAAATTGCATTGCATTGATGTGACGGATCTCTAAACAGTTACATTATTCTTCCATCTTCTAATCCGTGTCTTACCAGAACACACAGATGTCTTACTACTTCCTACTCTCTAGGTCTACTATAAAATTTTAAATATATGTGTGTGTATCTGTGTGTGTGTGTGTGTGTGGGTGTGTATGTATATATTTACTGGAATGAAGTTACATTGAGTTACCGGGTGGCTGATGCTTACATAATGATAGAGAGCTAAAGAGTTAAGATAAATCTGGGGCAAAACTGGGAATGTGTGCGACTGTCCAGAGCAAATGAGTGTGAAGAATTTTGATCCCCCTTCCTGATGGGGATTAAAGACAACACAGTTGATCATTAGTACTCACATATCATGTGTCAGATGCTGAACTGATTCATTCTGGTAGAGATATCACATGTGTAATAGTAGTGGAAATTAAGGCTCCAAACAGCAAAATTTATCATAGTTCAACATCTGTTGCCATCTGCTGGTTTTTGCTGGAATATATTATAGAATTAAATGGAAGTGGGATAGAAGCCACTATTCCTAAACCCATTATATCTTTGAAGGAGATACTGATATCTACCATTCCACCAAGGATGTTGTTTGATTATGTTTCGCTGTTTTGTGGAAAAGTGTTTTAGGGTCTTCTTGGCATTTTATAACACAATGGCTCATTCTTTAGGTCAGGAAACCAATATGAGAAATCTCCCAGCTCAAAAACATAATATTTCTGTTTATACCTTTAGAAACCAGGGAAACAATTTCATAATACCATAATTGTATGGAATATTAGATATATAAGGTATAGTAGACTCTAAGACAAACTTGACCTAGAATTCTATTTACAGCATAGACATTGGGATGTTGGTATCTTGTTTCACTTGACCTCAGTGACTACTCAAATCTGTGTCCCAAACTCCCCAGATATCTGAGTGTTCTACTTTTTTATCTGACCCTTGTCCTGGAAATACAGTATATAGTTACTTTTGCAAAAGGCCATAGGTATCTGTAAGGAACGAATAATGGTCTTACCACTTATTTGCTCTGGTCTTTTTCAGTCAGTGAGCTATGAGTTTTAGAATGAAATAAAGACTTGAAATGGTGATTTCTTTTTCATATAGTGGCATAAATTAGCCCTTTACTCACCAATATTTTTGTTTTATTTGTTAAAGAATACATTTATTGCATGATCATCTTCCCTTATAAACACCACAGTTTATTAAACAACAGACAATTACATATAATTCAAGTCCTTAGTTATCATTCTGAAATTGCTATCTATTTCTACTTTGCAATATTTCCACTTTATTTTTTGTTTTAAGTATAACTTCCATATGACAAAATTCATACATTTTAATGTACAACTCTGCCACTTTTACAAATGGATCCAGTTGTGTAACCCTTAATGTAATTACGATATGGTACAAGAACACTCCCCCAAATTTTCTTAAATAGGCCTTAATTCCATTCCCAGCTTCTGGCAAGCACTGAGCAACTGAATATTTTGTAAAATTTTGTGGCCTTTTGATTCCAATATTTTTCACTTAGTGCACTGTTTTTTGAGATTTATCCATGTTGTTGCAAATATCAGTGGTTTGTTCCTTTATTAGTGCTGAATATCATTCCATTGCGTGAATGTATCATAATGTCATCTAATCATGTTGGTGAGATATTATTTCCAATTTGGAGTGATTATGGTTTACAGTTAGGATTGGTCTGGGGGCTGAAGTTGAGACTCCCACTTGGGTTGCAGGAACCAAATTATTTGAACCCTGAGTATGCAATTGGCAGGAAACTGGAGTCAGGAGCCAGAGATGTGGTATTCAGAGACAGCAGATACAGTTTGTTTTTTTCCTTGAACTTTGGGCTTAGTACCTCTAGGATATAGATCCAGGAGAACAATTGCTGGATCATAGGGCAAGTGTATGTTTAACTTTACGAGAATTTCTCAGAGTGACTGTGCAATTGCACATTCTCACTAGCAATGTATGAAAGTTCACTTGCTCTGCACCTTTGTCAAAACTTGACATTGCTAGTGTTTTTTCACTTTAATATTCTAATAAGGGTGTATTGAAGTTTCATTATGTATTACCCTAATACTAATGATAGTTGAACATATTTGAATGTTCTTTCTCCCTCCCTCCCTCCCTCCCTTCCTTCCTTTCTTCCTTCTTTCTAAAAAGATTTTCTTTATTTATTCGAAAGGCAGAGTTACAGAGAAGCAAAGACAGAGAGACAAAGGGAGGTCTTCTATCTGCTAGTTCACTTCCCAAATGGCTGCAACATTCGAAGTTGGGCTGATCCAAAGTCAGGAGCCAGGAGCTTCTTCTGGGTCTCTGATGCTGGTCAGGGGCCCAAGCACTTGGGCCATCTTCTACTGCTTTCTCAGGTCATAGCAGAGAGCTGGATTGGAAGTGGAGCATCTGGGACTCAAACCTACACACCTACACACATATGGGATGACAGCACTGCAGGCAGCAGCTTTACCCACTGCACCACAGTGCTGGACCCTGCATGTGCTTAACTTCTATCTGGGTTTGTTCACAGCTTTTGCCATTGTAAAAATTGAGTTCTTTGTTTTTATTTTTGAGCATTTTTTGTCTTGAAAAGATTATCAATTTTTATTATAATTTAGACACTGTTACTTGTTTTTGGATTATTCAAGAAAGACTTTTTAAAAAATTTATTTAACATATATGAATTTCATGTTTTTAATATGCAGATTCAGGAACATAGTTATATTTTCCACCCTACCATCCCTCCTGCCCATGATCCCATCCTTCTTCTTTCTCCCTCTCCTATTCCCATTCTTATTAAGATCTATTTTTGGTTAACTTTATACTAATAAGATTAACCCTACACTAAGTAAAGAGTTCAACAAGAGTTTGAACAAAAAAAGGGAATCAGTAACTTACAGAAATGTTGCAGATCCTATTTATCTTGAAGAGCTAGTTGGTTTATCCATTACTTTTAGTTTACCTCATGGTGCAGTATTCATCTCTGCCTCTTCTGGCTATGGAGTGATTACACATATTTGTGCATAGTGACAAAAAGGTAAGATGTTACATTTGCTGCCACAGAGAGCAGGAACAATGTCAATTATCTAGACATCTCTTAATGCCTTTAGAGAAGCATCTTGCATATGACTGTGTGCTGTATTGGAGGCAAGTCTAAGAAGAGAGCTTAGTGAAACTTTATCAAGTTTGAACCCCTATACTTGGAAGTATTGCAATAAGAAAATGTACTTTTGATGACAAAGTTTTACAAAATTAGTGCTCATATTTAGGGCGTATAAAATATGATAGCACATATACATTTATTATGACTATGGAAGTACAAAGAAGCTTGTCTATCTTTAAATGTAATTGTGGAAAAAAGAGGCATTTGAAATGGATAAGAATCTCTTTTTCACATTTGCAGTATATAATTAATAAACTTTTCTACATTTATTCAAGAAGAAAGTAACAAACCACTTGTAAATAATGGTAGTCTTGCTTTCTGTATACTTAAATGTCAATAATCTGAACATGAATGTAATCCTATTTTTGGTTATATAAGCATGTTTTTGAGATAAGGCAGAGACAGGTATTATTACCATGGTTGCAGGTCCATTTTCTGTAGATGTAAATGGATTAATGTAAAACACGGAGGAGAGGAATTCTACCACCTTTGACAATGTAATGCATCGAAATTAAATCAATATGTGGCTTTTAAAAACACAACATGGTGACAGCAGAGAAGTGAAATCTGACTGCATTCCAGAAGACAGAAGTAGTAGGTGTCTATTGAAATAACAATCACAGGTAGAAGAAATAACATATCTTTTACACGTTATGATTGCTTGATGTTCTGCCCTTTCATTTCTTAAGATTAATAACTTCAGCAAGGAGGAGGGTTTTGTAAAAATGTGTGAATAAGGATAGACTTCTAAAAAAGATTTGCTTCACATATTTAAAGGCAGAGTTGCAAAGTTTGAGGGAGAGAGAGAGAGAGAGAGAGATCCTCCATACACTGATTCACTACCCAAATGGCCACAACAGTTGGGATTGGGCCAGGCTCAACAGAAATTCCATGCTGGTTTCACATCTGAGTGTCAGGGTCCCAAGTACTTGGAATGTGTTCCACTGGTATGTGCTTTCCCAGGTACACCAGCAGGGAGCTGGGTCAGAAGCTGAGCACCCAGGGCTCCAACTGGAGATATGATATGGGATGGCAGCATAGCAATTGGTGACTTAACCAGCTGAACCACAACAGGGGCCCAAAGGACAGATTTTTTAAGGGAGAATGATTTTTCTACATAAATAGAGTACTGTGTGTATTTTTAAGGTGTTGTAGGTAAATTGTTCAATCAACAACAGGAGTCACTGTACACTTAACTCCCCATGTAGGACCTCTGTCCTTAATGAGTTATACAATGAGAATTAACTGTAAAACTTGTTCTCAAACAGTACTTTATATTTAGAGCCCTCTGAGCGACAGGGTATCTACCAACCTAGAGGGAATAAGGGGGGGGGGGACACTTTTCTCTTTCCTGCGATACCCACCATCAGTGTCGTGTAACTAGCTGAGAGAGGGCAGGCACAATTTTGGACATACGTAACATCTGCCCAGCTCATGTCTGCATGCCCAGCAACCAGCTGAGAGGAGATGCCTGAATCTGGTTGGGAGAATTGCCTGGGGGCTGGGTGCTTGAGACTGTGGGAACCTTGAGTGCTGGGACTGTGAAAACACTGAGACTGTGTGGGAGGGCTCCAGGTGTGGCTGGGTCTCTGGAGAGTCACTGTGGCTGGCTCCATATGTCAGGGCTCCCTGTTTTTCAGGTGAGGGTCACTGCTGTAGGATTCATGCTCATACTACCTGGCCACACCCAGCACACACCTCAGGGTATTTACTGAAACAGCAGACACCCCACTAAGCTAAAGAGGCATAGTCCCATCAAAGGGAAGAAAATCCAACAAGTATCTACACAAATGCTTAAAAATAGACACAGCAATTCAAGAAGCAAGAATAATGAAGACAACATGATGGCCTCAAGGAATACAACAACACTTCAATACTAGAATGTGAAGACAAAAAGATTGAAGAAATGCCTGAAACAGAATTCAAAAAATTGATTGTAAGATTATTTAGAAATAAGAAGCAAATCCATGAATTAAGGAAATCGATACAGGACAAGAATGAAAATTTGTCTCATGAAATTGAGATTTTAAAGAGAATTCATAATGAAATATTAGAAATGAAGAATTCAATAGATCAAATAAAAATGTGGTGGAAAGCCTTAACAACATAGCCAGTGACTCAAAAGAAAGAATATCAGAGTTATAAGACAAATCGCTGGAAATTTTACAGTCTGACCAAAAAAAATTAGAAAATTTATAATAAACAGTCTTGGGGATGTATGGGATATTATCAAATGACCCAACATACAGACCTTAGGAGACCCTGAATACATGGAAAGAGAAAATGAATTAGAATACCTTTTTAGTGAAATAATTACTGAAAACTTCACTTCCCCAATTTGGAAAAAGAAGGGGATGTCCACATTATGGAAGCACATAGAATTCCCAATAGACATATCCAGAAAGATTTTCACTATGACACATTGTAGATAATTTTACACAGGAAAGCATAAAGAAAAGATGCTAAAATGTTCACAAGAGAAACTCCAGATTACTTCAGAATATTTCCAATTAGACTCACAGCTGACTTCTCACCAGAAACCATACTGGCTAGGAGGGAATGGCAAAATATATCCCAAAACTTAAGGAAAAAAATGTAAACCTAGAATACCATGCCTGCGAAGCTCTCATTTGTGAATGAAGGGGAAATCAAGGCCTTGCATAACAAATAAAAATTGAAAAGATTTTTCACCACTCGTCTAGCCTTACAAAAGGTGCTTAAGGATGTACTACACACAAAAACACAGAAACATGGTTATCACTATGAAGGAAGGTGAGGCAGAAAATCTTCTAGTTAAAGTACAAAGGAAATCCAAAGTAAACAGTAGGAATATTTATGGAAAAATGGCAGGGCCAAGCTGTTCCTGTCAACACTCACCTTGAATGTAAATGTCTTCAACTCTCCAGTTAAAAGATACAGACTGATTGAATGGATTAAAAGCAAAACACATCTATTTTCTGCCTACTAGAAACATCTCACCAACAAAGATACATGCAGACTGAAAGTGAAAGGATGGAAAAAAATATTCTATGCCAACAGAAGCCAAAAAAAGAGCTGGTGTTGCCATTCTAATATTAGACAAAATAAACGTTAATTTAACAACTGTTAAAAGATATAAAGAAGGGCTCTTTATGTAATGATTAAAGGATCAATTTAACAGGAGGATTTGACTATAATAAATGTGTATGTACCCAATTACAGGGCACATGGCTATTTAAAAGAACTGTTGCCAGCGCCGTGGCTCACTAGGCTAATCCTCCACCTTGCAGCACCGGCACACGGGGTTCCAGTCCCGGTCAGGGAACCGGATTCTGTCCCAGTCACCCCTCTTCCAGGCCAGCTCTCTGCTGTGGCCAGGGAGTGCAATGGAGGATGGCCCAAGTCCTTGGGCCCTGCACCCCATGGGAGACCAGGATAAGCACCTGGCTCCTGCCTTTGGATCAGCACAGTGCGCCGGCTGCAGCACGCCGGCTGTGGTGGCCATTGGAGGGTGAACCAAAAGCACAAGGAAGACCTCTCTCTGTCTCTCTCTCACTGTCTACTCTGCCTGTCAAAAAAAAAAAAGAGCTGTTAATGGACCTAAAGGGAGACATAGACTTGAATACAATAGTAACAATTCCCCACTTTCAGCAATGGACAGATCAATCAGACAGAAAATTGACAAAGAAGTCCAAATGGACCTAACATATCTTCAGAATTTTTCATCCTACAGTCATAGAATACACATTCTTCTCATCAGTGTATGGAACTTTCTCTAGGATAGACCACATGCTAGGCCATAAATCAAGCCTCAGGAAATTAAAAAAATTGAAATCTTACCATGCATCTTCTCTGACCACAACAGAATGAAGCTGGAAATCAACAACATAGGCATCTCTAGGACATATGCATATACCTGGAGACTGGACAACATGGTCCCAAATGAACAGTGGATCATAGGAGAAGTCAAAAGAGAAATATAAATTCCTGGAAACAAATGGAGATGACAATACAACATATCAAAGATTATGGGATATAGCAAAAGCAGCGTTAATAGGAATGTTTATAGCAATTGCTTCCTACATCAAGAAATAGGAAAAGCACTAAGTAAATGAGCTATCAATGCATTTCAATGACTTAGAAAAACAACATCAAAACAAACCCCAAATTAGTAGAAGAAAAGAAATAATTAAAATTAGAGAATAAACAAAATTGCAAAAAAAAAGGATCAGTGAAATGAAGAGCTGATTTTTGAAAAAAATAAACAAAATCATCACACCTTTGGCCCAACTAACCAAAAAAGAGGGAGAAGATCCAATCAATAAAATTAGAGCTAAAAAAGAAATATAACAACAGATTCCACAGAAATAAAAAGAATGATCAGAAATTACTACAAAGAGCTATATGCCAACAAATTGGGAAACCTAGAAGAAATGGTTAGATTCCTGGATGCATACAACCTACATAAATTGAGATATAAAGACATAGACAACATAAACAGATCAATAACCAAGACAGAAACTGAATCAGTAATAAATACTCTTTACCCAAACAAGCTCAGAACCTGATGCAAGCAGGCATTTAAAGACCTAACTCCAATTCTTCTCAAGCTATTCAAAACAATTGAAAGGGAAGGCATCTTCCCAAACTTCTTCTCTGAAGCCAGCATCTTCTTAATTCCTAAACCAGAAAAAGATACAACAGGTAAAGAGCACTATAGACCAATTTCCCTGATGAACATAGACACAAAAAACCTCAACAAAATACTGTCCAATCTCATCCAACAGTACATCAAAAGATCATTCACCTGGACCAAGTGGTATTTATCACTGGTTCAACATTGACAAATCAATCAATGTGATACATCACATTAATAAACTGAAGGACAAAATCTTTATTTATCTCAATAGATGTAGAAAAAGTATTTGAGAAATTACAAAATCGTTTCATGATGAAAACATTAAGTAAATTGAGTATAGTAGAAACATTTATCAGCAAAATCAAGTCAATTTGTGACAAACCCACACCCAGCATTCTGTGGAATGGTGAAAAGATGGAAGCATTCCCCCTAAGATCCTGAACTAGACAAGGATGCCCACTCTCACCATTGCTATTCAAGATTGTCCTGAAAGATTTAGCCACATCCATTAGGGAAGAAAAAGAAGTCAAAAGGATACAACTTGGGAAGGAGGAATTAAAACTATCCCTGTTTACAGATGACAGGATCCTATATTTGGGGGATCCAAAAGAACCACTGAAAGACTATTGGAACTCATAAAAGACTTTGGAAAAATGACAAGATATAAACTCAACACAAAAAAATCAGTTGCCTTGCATACACAGACAATGCCATGGCTGAGTAAAACTGCTAAGGTCAGTCTCATTCACAACAGCTACAAAAAATTAAATATATTTTAATGAATTTAATAAAGGACTTCAAAGACCTATACAATGAGAACTATAAATCAATAAAAAAAGAATTAGAAGATACAAAAAATGGAAAAATCCTCCATGTTCATGGATAGGAAGAATCAATATCATCAAAATGTTCATACTACTGAAATCAATTTAAAGATTCAATGGGATACCAATCAAAATACCAAGGACATTCTTCTCAAATACAGGAAAAAGTGATGCTAAACTCATATGGAAAAACATGATGCCTTGATTTCTAAAGCAAAAACAAAGCCAGAAGCATCACAATACAAGATTTCAAGACATACTACAAGGCAGTCGTAATCAAAACAGCCTGGCACTGGTACAAAAACAGATGGATAGACCAATAGAACAGAATGGAAATGCCAGAAATCTATCCATGAATCTACAATCAATTTTTCTTTGATAAAAGATCTAAAATCAATCCCTGGAGCAAGGACAGTATTTTCAACAAATGTTTTCGGAAAAACTGGATCTCCACATGCAGAAGAGGAAGCAAGAACCCTTTCTTACAAAGATCTATTAAAAGTGGATCAAAGACCTAAATCTATGACCTGATACCATCAATTATTACAGAACATTGAGGAAACTCTGCAAGACACTGACATAGGGAAAGATTGCTTGGAAAAGACCCCAGAGGCACTGGTAATCTAAACCAAAATTGACAAATGTGATTACATCAAATTCAGAAGCTTTGGCACTGTCAAAGAAACACTCAGCAAAGTGAAGAGGTTGTCAGCTCCTTCAGCCGCAAAAGGAACGACGCTGCTCGCAGTTAATCGGTCTTCAGTAGACTTTTACTTAGAATGAGTGGGAAAAAGAGTGGGGGACCGGGAAAAGGGGGAGAGATGGCGCGCACGTTCCTTAAGGGGGAAAGCTGGTGTGCCCCGCTCCTTCTCCCACGGTCCGCTTATATACAGAATTCAACCAATCACAATCAATCAATCACAGTCCATGCACAGAGCTCTCCAATCTGGCGCTTGATCATGCTCAGCTGTGGAGTCACACAGCAGGCAGGGCATCAGTGCCATCTTGTTGTTTTCCATGATCCTCAGCTAGATGGAAAGTTCAATCAGCTGCTATAAGCCAAGCCCAGCATGGGGGGGTCCCATGGCAAGCCTATCCATGGGTCCCCACTAGAGGTAATCAATAAAATGGGAGAAATTATTGGCAAACTATGCAACTGATAAAGCATTAATATCCAGAATCTATAAAGATCTCAAGAAACTCAACAACAAAACAAACAACCAAGTTAAGAAATGGGCAAAGTACTTAAACCAGCATTTTTCAGAGGAAATCCAAATGGCCAACAGACACATGAAAAAAATGCTAAAGATCACTAGTCACCAGTGAAATGCAAACCACAGTGAGGTTTCACCTCACCTCCATTAGTGTGGTTTTCATACAGAAATCAACAAACAACAAATTCTGTTGAGGATGTGGGTAAAAGGTACCCTAATCCACTGTTGGTGGGAATATAAACTGGAAAAGCCACTGTGGAAGATAGTATAGAGATACTTCAGAAATTTGAATATGCTGGGGTTGGAGCTGTGGCATAGTGGATAAAGCCACTGCCTGGAGTGCTCTCATCCCATATGGGTGAGTGTTTGAGTCCCAGATACCCCACTTCCAATCCAGTTCTCTGCTATGACCTGGGAAAGTAGTGGAATTGGCATAAGTCCCTGGGTCCCTGCACCCATGTGTGAGACCTTGAAGAAGCCCCTGACACATGGCTTTGGATCAGTCCAGCTCCAACCATTGCATCCATTTGGAGAGTGAAGCTGCAGGTGTAAGCTCTTTCTCTCTCTCTCTCTCTCTGCCTCTGCCTCTCTGTAACTCTGCCTTTCAAATAAATAAATATATAAATCTTTTAAAAATTTTTAAACTTTTATTTAATAAATATAATATTCCAAAGTACAGCTTATGGATTACAATGGCTTCTTCCCCACATAACTTCCCTCCCACCTGCAACCCTCCCAATTCCCAATCCCTCTGCAATTCCATTTACATCAAGATTCATTTTCAATTCTCTTTATATACAGAAGATCAGTTTAGTATATATTGAGTAAAGATTTCAACAGTTTGCACCCACACAGAAACACAAAGTGTAAAATACTGTTTGAGTACTAGCTTTAGCATTAATTCACATTAAACAACACATTAAAGACAGAGATCCTACATGAGGAGTAAGTGCACAGTGACTCCTGTTGTTCACTTAACAAATTGACACTCTTGTTTATGGTGTCAGTAATCTCCCTAGCTCTTGTCATGAGATGCCAAGGCTATGGAAGCCTTTTGAGTGTGCCAACTCTGATCTTATTTAGACAAGGTCATAGTCAAAGTGGAAGTTCTCTCCTCCCTTCAGAGAAAGGTACCTCCTTCTTTGATGACCCATTCTTTCCACTAGGATCTCACTCGCAGAGATCTTTCATTTAGGGTTTTTTTTTTTTTTTTTTGCCAGAGTGTTTTGGCTTTCCATTCCTGAAATACAACAATGGACTCTTCAGCCATATCCGAATGCTTTAAGGGCTGATTCTGAGGCTAGAGTGCTGTTTAAGACATCTGCTATTCTATGAGTCTGCTGTGTATCCTGCTTCCCATGTTGGATCATTCTCTGCCTTTTTGATTCTATCAGTTAGTATTAGCAGACGCTAGTCTTTTTTATGTGATCTGTTTGACTCTTAGACCTATCAATGTGATCAACTGTGAACTGCAATTGATCACTGACTAGTAAGATGGCATTGGTACATGCCACCTTGATGAGATTGAATTGGAATCCCCTGGCACGTTTCTAACTCTATCATTTGAGGCAAGTAAGACTGAGCATGTCCCAAACTATACATCTTTTTTTTAAAAAAAGAAATGTGAATATAGACCTAGCATATGACCAGCCATCCTACTCTTGGTAATTTACCCAATTCACAATAGCTAAGATATGGAATGAACTCAAATGTCCATCAGCTGAAGACTGGAAAATGAAATTATGAGAAACATACATCATGGAATACTACACAGTGGTAAAAAAATGGAATCTTGTTTTTTGCACAAATTGGATTCTACTGGACAACATTATACTTAGTAAAATAATCCAGTCTCAAAAGGAAGATACCATATGTTCTCCCTGATCTGTGTTAACTAGTAGAGTTTCTAATCTATAGAAATGAAGTTGACAGTTTGAAATGTGATATCTTTTAACAGCCCTTGTCTCAACTGTTGAGGAACATTTTTTCCCTCATACTCTTTGTTGAACTCTTTACTAATTGTTGGGCTAATCTTATGTGTATTAAGTTTATATTGAAAATAGATCTTAGTAAAAAATAGAATGGGAATAGGAGAGAGAGGAGGAAGAATAGTGGGAGTGTGGGTGGGACTATGAGTATGGTGGGAAGAATCATTGTGTTCCTAAATTTGTATTTATGAAATGCATGAAGTTTGTCTACTTTAAATAAAAGGTTTCTGGGGAAAATGAATTACTTTGTGACACATATCCATAATGGTGATGTTTTATAATTAATTTCTTATTTTGCAAAATGTCACAAAGACAGGCTTTTCTGCTCCAATTCCCTTTCTAACAATCTTTTATGTGGTAGCTAGAGAGAATTATGGCAATCTACACTCTCAATAAATAGCATGACTTCTCACAGACAATATCACTCCATTTACTTTAAGAAATTTTATATGACTTAGATAGCTTTGCCCTTTCTGCTTATGATGCCAATATTATGAGCAGAGTGGGATACAACACATTCTTTCAAAAGATGCTCCAGTGATAGCTATATAATGAATACTCAAACTTTTGCAATAAAATCTTTATTGAAGAATTGAGAATACACTGCATTGATTTGTGACAGGCTTTCTATTTCTCCAGTCCCTATGAACTTGTATCTAAAAATTTACTCAGTAATCTAATTTTCTTTCTTTTTTTTTTATAACGCTTTTATTTAAATAATATAAATTTCCAAAATACAGCTTATAGATTACAATGGCTTCCTCCCCCCATAACTTCCCCCCCACCCGCAACCCTCCCCTTTCCCACTCCCTCTCCCCTTGCTTCACATCAAGATTCATTTTCAATTCTCTTTATATATAGAAGATCAGTTTACTATATATTAAGTAAAGATTTCAACAGTTTGCCCTCACATAGCAACACAAAGTGAAAAATACTGTTGGAGTACTAGTTATAGTATTAATTCACAATGTATAGCACATTAAGGACAGAGATCCTACATGATATATTTTTTTAAAAAAATTGATTAATTTTCTAGGCAATTTCCAATTTAACACCAAGATTTTTTTTTCATTTTTAGTTATCTATATACAGAAGATTGATTCAGTATATACTAAGTAAAGATTTCATCAGTTTGCACCCACACAGAAACACAAAGTGTAAAATACTTTTTCAGTACTAGCTATAGCATTACTTCACATTGGACAACACATTAAGGACAGATCCCACATGAGACGTAAGTACACAGTGACTCCTGAAGTTGATTTAACAATTTGACACTCTTGTTTATGGCCTCAGTAATCTCCCTAGGCTCTAGTCATGAGTTGCCAAGGCTATGGAAGCCTTTAGGGTTCGCTGACTTCAATCTTATTCCAACAGGGTCATAGTCAAAGTGGAAGTTCTCTCCTCCCTTCAGAGAAAGGTACCTCCTTCTTTGATGGCCCCATTCATTCCACTGGGATCTCACTCACAGAGATCTTTCATTTAGGTCTTCTTTTAAGAGTGGGAAGAAGAGTGGGAATAAGAGAGGGAGGAGATGTACAATCTGGGACATGCTCAATCAGTCGTGCCCCAAATGATGGAGTTAGAAACTTGCCAGGGAATTCCAACACAATCCCATCAAGATGGCATGTACCAAGGCCATCTCACTAGTCCAAGTGATCAATTTCAGTTCACAATTGATCACTCTGATAGGTCCAAGATTCAAAGGGATCACACAAACAAGACTAGTGTCTGCTAATGCTAACTGATAGAATCAAAAAGGGAGAGAATGATCCAACATGGGAAGCGAGATACACAGCGACTCATAGAATGGCAGATGTCCTAAATAGCACTCTGGCCTCAGAATCAGCCCTTAAGGCATTCAGATCTGGCTGAAGAGCCCATGAGAATATTCTAGGCATGGAAAGCCAAGACACTCTGGAAAAAGTAATCTAATTTTCTAAATTAACGTAGAAGCATCATGATTTTTTTACATTGACTTCTTAAATTTTCCCATCTAGTGTACCTGTTAAATCTAACTAAATTATTAAAATGTACGTAAGTCCATTCTAAGTGATTAAAGGATAATTTAGCCAATAGTAACATAAATTTTACACATGTTTGTAATTTACTGTTAATCATACATTTTAAGCTTATTCAAACATTAATAAGTGGGAGATTATATATTAATTTAGATACTATAATATGTGAAATTGATGCTACAGTTGGGAAATGGGAAAATAATAACAAGTGAAAATGACTTCACTAATATTTAGCTTATGCTATGTGCTAGGTCATACTTAACAAACATTCCTTTAAATGTACTATGTAATGTATTTATGATAAAAAGAAACCACAGGAAAAACAATGGTGAGCCCAAAATAATTTAACTTGTTCTAGGTACATTGGTAAATAGACCAAATTCATAATAATTCATGTATTTCTTAAGCTTGAAATTTTATTGAATAAATAATGACATCAGAGTAATGACTTGTTTGTAACTATGGCAGGCAAGATGATTGCAAGGGAGAAATGAGCAAGATAGTTTTATTATTTTTTTTTTTGACAAACAGAGTTAGACAGAGAGAGAGAAGATAGTTTTATTTTAAAGGAAGTTTAGGATGGATCTAGCTTTTTTGTAAGGGGCAGAGAGAGATAAAGAGAAAGAGAGAGAGATAAATGGGATCTTCCACCTGCTAGTTCACTTCTCAACTGACTACAAAAGCTGGATATGGGCCAGGCTGAATCCAGGAGCTAGGGATACCATGTGGATCTCCCTTGTGGGTGGCAGAGACCCAGTTACTGCTTCCCAGGAGCATTTGCAGGGAGCTGGATTGCAAGTGAAGTAAATAGGGTTGAATTGGTGCTCTAGTAGGGTATGTGGATGTTTCAAGTGGCAGCTAACTTGCTGTCCCACAATGCCCATTCTGGAACATGAAATCAATGCATTAAGATAAAGCCTAGTCATTCCTCGCTTAACAAATGAGAACCTGGAAGTCATGAGATTTCCTATGAATGTTGATATTGATGAAAACAGCAGAGTTCTTGACGAAATGGCGGTGCATATACTATCCCTTGTCCAGTATCTTGTGCGTATGATGAAACTTCATTATGTGAGGGACATACAACCCTGAAAGTATAATGTTATCACCTTTGATGCCAAATAAAGATATAATAATACCTCTTAACGTATTGAAAGAACTATTCTACTTAAATGGAAATATCTTCTTTTGGAAAAATGGGAGGAACTGTAACTGTTGGTGGTTAAAGCTAAGCAGCAGAAATGGTGGTTGTGATGGTAGCCATAGGAAAGCAGGGTCTTCAACAGAACTGTAAGATTATGATTTGGCTTGGCATAGCTAGAACCTGAAAAAGTGATTGAAGTTGGTGATTGGTAGCAGAGTGTTAATTATAGCAAGCAGCATTGAGAACCATACTAGGCAAGGAGGTTAATTAGATAAATTGTAGCTATATACTACTCTCTTCAAATAATAACAAGATTGTCACTTGAAGATTGTAGAATTGATCTTGGTAGAATACTAAGTATTACCAGAACAAAGATCTTTTGATGTTAACATGTTCTTTTGATCATATACACATTCTCTTAGCTAAAAGGACTGGTAGAAATAAGATTTTCAGAAGGATTTTCATCATGCAAGAATTATTTTCATCCTGGAAACAAAAATTGTAAGCCCTAAAATATCAATGAAATAATGGTAGTAAAAGAAATTTCAAATCATGTAGAATGGCCAAAATTGGTGGGAGACATGAACTTCATCATTCAGTTAGTTTAGAAACCGTTAGCAAGTTTTCAGATCAACACTTTCATCATAATATAACCCCCTTAGCAAATGAAAATAATATATGTTTGTGATCTAATACTCTAATTCTCTTCTCTTATTCAAGATATAACAAATTTATCAATTAGAAACCAACACCAATGAATTTTATTTTGAAAATTTTGATCTGAATAAAAATGGAGTACAGCAGTAAGTCACAGCAGATATCAATTTGAAAATCTAAGGGAAAGTTTTACTTGCTCTTAAACATTTATTGAACTATAAAACAATTCAATATTAAGATTTATAATAGGGAACTGTTATAAAGATAATTGTTTTAAATATATATCTTATGGTAGAATAAGTAACTGCTGAAGCCAACATGCACTCTTTTTTTAAACTTTTATTTAATAAATATAAATTTCCAAAGAACAACTTTTGGATTACAGTGGCTTTTCCCCCCATAACCTCCCTCCCACCTGTAACCATCGCATCTACCACACCTTCTCCCACCCCATTCTTCATCAAGATTCATCTTCAATTATCTTTATTTACAGAAGATCTACTTAGTATTTACTAAGTAAAGATTTCAACAGTTTGCACCCACACAGACAAAGTATAGAGTACTGTTTGAGTGGTAGTTTTACCATTAATTCACATAGTACAACACATTAAGAACAGAAATCCTATATGGAGAGTAAGTGCACTGTGACTCCCATTGTTGATTTAACAATTGACACTCTTATTTATGACGTCAATAATCACCCGAGGCTCTTGTCATGAGCTGCAAGGCTATGGAAGCCTCTTGAATTCACCAACTCTGATCTTATTTAGACATGGCCATAGTCAAAGCGGAAGTACTCTCCTCCCTTCAGAGAAAAGTATCTCCTTTTTTGAGGGTCCCTTCTTTCCACTGGCATCTCACTCACAGAGATCTTTCATTTAGGGTTTGTTTTTTTGTTTTGTTTTGTTTTGTTTTTTTGCCAGAAAGTCTTGACTTTCCATGCCTAAAATACTCTCATAGGCTTTTTAGCCAGATCCAAATGCCTTAAGGAATGATTCTGAGGCCAGAATGCTGTTTAGGACATCTGCCATTCTATGAGTCTGCTGTGTATCCTGCTTCCCATGTTGGATTGCTCTCTCCTTTTTAATTCTATGTTAGTATTAGCAGACACTAGTCTTGTTTATGTGCCCTTTGACACTTAATCCTATCATTATAATCCATTATGACCTGAAACTGATCACTTTGACTAGTGAGATGGCATTGGTACATGCCACCTTGATGGGATTGAATTGGAATCCCCTGACACGTTTCTAACTATACTGTCTGGGGCATGTCAGATTGAGCATGTGCTGAACTGTACATCTCCTCCCTCTCTTATTCCCACTCTTATATTTAACAGAGATCACTTTTCAGTTAAATTTAAATGCTAATTAAAGAGTTCAACCAATGGTATTAAATAGAATAAAAAAATACTAAAAGGGATAAAGTATTAAATTGTACATCAACAGTCAGGACAAGGGCTGATCAAGTCATTGTTTCTCATAGTGTCCATTTCACTTCAGCAGGTTTCTTTTTAGGTGCTCAGTTATTTATCATTGATCAGGGGGAACATACGATATTTGTCCCTTTGGGATTGGCTTATTTCACTCAGCATGATGTTTTTCAGATTCCTCCATTTTGTTGCAAATGACAAGATTTAATTTTTTTTCTGCTGTATAGTATTCTATAGAGTGGAGGATGGCCCAGGTTCTTGGGCTCTGCACCCGCATGGGAGACCAGGAGGAAGCACTTGATTCCTGGCTTCGGATCTGTGTAGTGCGCCGGTCACAATACACAGGCCTTAGTGGCCATTGGGGGATGAACCAACGGAAAAGGAAGACCTTTCTCTCTGTCTCTCTCTGTCACTGTCTAACTCTGCCTGTCAAAAAAAAAAAAGAAGAAAAAAAAAGAAAAATATCTATTTAGGTCCTTGGCCCATCTCTTAAGTGGTTTGTTTGTTTTGTTGTGGAGTTCTTGATCTCTTTGTAGACTCTGATTATTAATCCTTTATCTGTTGCATAATTTATAAATATTTTTCCCATTCTGTTGGTTGCCTCTTCACTTTTCTGACTATTTCTTTTGAACTACAGAAACTTCTCAGTTTGATGCAATCCCAATTGTTAATTTTGGCTTTGACTGCCTGATGCACTCTTCTCTAGTAGTAGTGCTTCAATGATTGTAGGAAATATTAAAACACACATACATCCTTTTAAAGATTAGTAATGAAGACAATATGCAAGAAAAATGTGTAGTTATGTAATCAATAGATTATTAAATTAGTAAATCTGTCTGCTTTCATTTCTTTTCCTTAGTTTCCTTATGAATTTTAATGCTTTTTTAATGTTTATAATCCCCAATCTGCATGTACATATAGATGTGGAAAACATGGGCAAAGGTGATTTTTATCTTTTGTAAATAATCATTTTATTTATTTATCTGAAAGGCAGAGTGACAGAGAATTGGGGGGAGAGAGATAGAGAGAGAGAAGGAGACCTTCCATCCACTGGTTCACTCTCAAACAATTGCAGCAGCTGGGTTTTGGCCAGACTGAAGCTGGGAGCCAGGAACTCCAATTGGGTTTCCCATTTGTGTGGTAGAGACCCAAGTACTTGAACCATTATCTGCTGTCTCTAAGATGCATTAGTAGGGAGCTGTATTGGAAGTGAAGTAGCCAAGACTTGAACCAACCCTCAGGTGTGAGATGCAGATTCCCAAACAATGGCTTAACCTGCTGCACCACAGCACCCACCCCAAAAAGAGCAATTTTTAAATTCAAGTTTAGATTCTTAAATTTTTATTTATCAATCTAAGAGGAAACTCTTATATTTTTAAGAGTAAAATAGTCATTATAAATCAGGTATACTTTATATGAACTTGATACCAGGAAAATAGGATTGGAATCTAGGTGAAGTGAGTGGTTATTATATTGTAATACATTGCCAATTTCTTCCTCTATTTTCTTCCTTCCTTCAAGGACTAATCTTCAGTACTCAAGGAGCACTACTCAATCAAGATGTCTACATACCTATGCACATGAAGTATATGGCAATGGCAGCTAGTTTGTGGAAATGATACACTTAGAGGACTTCAAAGTTTCTTGTATGTGTCTTGAGATAAAAATGAAGGATATAAATGTGAAAGAAATCATTGTAAAATGATTTTGAATCTACGATGGGTAGCTTTCCATTTCTTATTTAAATTTACATATGTCCTTACCACAAATCTCTCTGTGCTTCTTCTAGCTTGCATTAGTGTCTATACCTTGCGACTATGTTCTACTAAAACAAAAAGCAAAGAACAAATCTTGAAGTCATCTTACTTTAACACATGAAAATTAATTTTTTCTTCCATAGGGTCTGCAACTATTCAGGGTAGCTTCATTTTGAGGGTAGACCTAGAGATCAACGCTCTTTTAATGTGACTTTACCATTGCAGGAAATGGATTTTGCTGTTGCAATGGCAGGGAAAGGGAGAGCAGAAAGGTTGTAGGGTGACTCTTAAATGCTTTGATCCGGAAAGGACAGATATCACTTCTGTGCAGAATCTGTGGACAGAGCTGCTCCAGCAGTCATACCAAATTGTAGGGCTCTGAAATGCAAGAGGAACACATCCAACATTATTGATACAGATTGTAGTTAGCATAAACTGTTTAATATGGAGATGGATTATAATTCTTTGTCAATCTTTTAAAAGATTCTGCCTCCTACAGTTGATCTAATGAGCATTCTTAAAGAACAACATCTCTTTATCTTATTATTTGAGATCAAGGAGGAAAAATTATTTGTTGATATGTGAAAATAATTTGTTCTTATATAAAGTAAAATGAATACAGTTCTAGTAATCCAAGTGGAATAACTGTTTAAAGAACATGCAGTTGAATATTTTAATGAGATCAATCATAGATTTCAATCTCTATTTTCTCAAAAATTTTCCTTTACTGGAAGCATAACAGTGAAACACTGTAATTTCATTTGGATGGAAATATCTGCTTTTTCCCCACAGAGGAATTAGAGTAGTTTAGCTATTATTGCTATCTTAAATATTTTATTCACTGGATGTACATATAAGGTCCATTTACAAAAAATTTTTCCCCAAAGAAATCTTATTTAAGGAATACAAACTTCATGCATTTCCTAAGTATAACTTTAGAAAGATAGTGATTCTTCCGAACATACCCACCCACCCACACTCCCACCCATACTCTTCCTCCCTCTCCCATTCCCAGTCCCATTCTTCACTAAGATCCATTTTTAATTAGCTTCATACACAGAAGACCAACTCTATATTGAATAAAGAGTTCAACAATTTGCACGAAAAAAAAAAACCTGTTCCTCAACAATTGAGACAAGGGCTGTTAAGTCATTGCATCTCAAAGTTAATTTCATTTCTTTTTTTTTTTAGAAACTTAACTTTAAAGAAGCACCCAAGAATGATACATCTTTTACCAGCACTTAGATATAACTATAACTGATGAGACATAAGAATATCCTACACTTAATACATTAAAAAAAGTACTTGAGAACAAGTTTTATCATTAATTAAAAAAGCACCTGGGAAAACAAGCAATGGAGTTAGATACTAGGCATAACCAAAACTTGTGAGACATAAGAATATCCTCTACTTAATTCGCTAAATTGAAATAAGTCTTTGAGAACAAGTTTTACTGTTAATTCTCATAATACAACTCTTTGAGGACAGAAGTCCTACATGGGAAGTTAGTGCATATTAACTCCTGTTGTTAGTTTTTTTTAATATAGAGGAGGCAGAGGGGAATTCCTGGAACTGTTTTTTTTTTTTTAAGATTTATTTATTTACTTGAAAGTTAGAATTAAACAGAGAGAGAAGGAAAGGCAGAGAGAGAGAGAGAGAGAGAGAGAAGAGAGAGAGAGAGAGAGAGAGAGAGAGAGAGAGAGAGAGAGGTCTTCCATCTGCAAGTTCACTCCCTAGATGGCCGCAACGGCCAGAGCTGCACCGATCTGAAGCCAGGAGCCAGGAGCTTCTTCCAGGCCTCCCACGTGGGTGCAGGGGCCCAAGGACTTGGGCCATCTTCTACTTCTTTCCCAGGCCATAGAAGAGAGCTGGATCACAAGTGGAGCAGCCGGGACTTGAATCGGCACCCTTATGGGTTGCTGGTGCTGCAGGTCGAGGATTAACACACTGAGCCACAGTGCCGGCCTCCCAAAGGAACATTCTAAACCCATTAAAGGACAACTACAAAAAAATCAACACTACTATCACATATTCTGGGGAAAGATTAAATTCTTTCCATCTAAGATCAGGAAAACGGATGCCCACTTTTTCCACTTTTTCATGCTTTAAAGAAGTTTCAGTCAGCAGTAAGTTAGAGGTCAGTTGACTGGATCCTGAGGACCTAATCTGGTCTAACGATTTTTATACATGCTTTATTTGTATCTCACTAAACCCTTTTTTACGTAGTTAATTTTGCAGCAGAGTTGTGATAGAGAATGTGTGACAAACAAAACCTACAGTATTTACTACCTGACCCTTTATAGAAAAAGTTGATTCTTATGGCAGAAAACATTTAGGATAGAGAGAGGGAAGGAGGGAGGGAGGGGGAGAGAAAGAGAGAGAGAGAGAGAGAGACGAGCAGAGAGAGAAAGAGAAACTCTTCTATATGCTGGCTTGCTTCCCCAGTCTCTACAACAGCCAGGACTTGGCCAAGCCAAAGTCAGGAGGCAGGAACTCCTCCCTGGTATTTTACGTGGGTGGCAGGGACTCCAGTACTGAGCTATCATCTACTACTCCTAGGTGCATTAACAGGGAGATAGATGGGAAGTGAAATAGTTGGGACTTGAGTCAACAGTCCAATATTGGATGTGGGCATTCCAAGCAGCAGTTTAACATACTATACCAGGACACCCACCCCAGCATCTATCATGACTAAAAGATTATTTCACTCATCACAGTCATTCAAAAAGTAATTGTATTTTAAAACTGTAATTTTTATTGTGTTTATTCTGATTAGTGGCAGGTAGTCTTACATGTGATGAAGTAATATATTGTCATAAAAATCATTGCTCTTGAGAAATAATGTAATTTCTTAAAAATGTTTTTAAGCATATCCAAAGGAACTAATTTTCATATTTTAAAATTATTGCTTCATAATGCTGTATATATTAGTTTTTGGCCATGAGCAATGGTAGGCAGAATTCGTTGAGGAATTGGACAAGAAGAGGTAAGCAAGGAATGAAAATCAAACACAAAATTTGTGGTTGAAATGTCTTTGTAATCCACGATCTCAAGCTAAGACAGAAAACAAAACTCTCAAAATACCATATTGATGAATAAGAATTAGTATTAAAATATATAGATTTGGCAAATGTGTAGTCATAAACAGATTCTGTATACCAATAGGCTTTAGAATCAATATATCTTAATTAAATATAAAAAATTAACATGAAGTCATGAATTAAATTATTCCTAAACCCTTCTACATGTCTCCTTTATGCTTAAAATAAAATATAATTTTCTTGCTACATGTATCAGGATTTTGTTAGGAAAACAGAAACCACTCTACAGATCTTTGAGCTTACCTGATATTTGTCAGAAGGAAATTTATCACAGAACTAGTGAGAATGACAGTTCTTTGCCTTGCTCAATAGAGCAATCATATTTATTTCATTTCAGGAGGAAACTATAAGTTCTTACAAAAATCAAAGCGTTAATATGATAAAGATTAGCATAGTGGATTAGCATAGTTTCCATCCTCATTTATGATAATCAAATTACATTTATTTTCTTCCAGATTTATAGACATTACCATTTGTCATAAGCAGACATATTGAGAACCTGCAAAGCTGATTAGAATGATACTGGACTAGCAAATAACTTTAGTCCACTGATATTAGAAAATTGGCAAAACAATGCATTGCTAAATATGGGTCTATATTACAAAGTAAAAGCTTTTCACCTACCTATCTATCTACCAATCATCTATCTGCCTAACTAAAAATAATAAGTAATTTAAAACTAATCGGAATAAATAAAAACAAAATATAATACCCAAACTCTCAATGCTTGTAGGGAGTCTGTGTATAAAGAAGATATATAGGGACTTATCATATAAGTATTTTGCTATGAATACATGAATGCAGAAGACACATAAAAATTAAAATTTCATTACATATAATACCATTTGTGATGGGCAGAGCCTAAGAATGTCTTTTAAGAGCAGACTTAAATCTACGACCCAACACCATCAAATTATTAGAGAGCATTGGTGAAACCCTGCAAGACATAGGTACTGGCAAAGACTTCTTGGAAAATACCCCAGAAGCACAGGCAGTCAAAGCCAAAATTAACTACTGGGATTGCATCAAATTGAGAAGTTTCTGTACTTCAAAAGAAACAGTCAGCAAAGTGAATAGGAAACCGACAGAATGGGAAAAAATATTTGCAAACTATGCAACAGATAAAGGGTTGATAATCAGAATCTACAAAGAAATTAAGAAACTCCACAACATCAAAACAAACAACCCACTTGAGAGATGGGCCAAGGACCTCAACAGACATTTTTCAAAAGAGGAAATCCAAATGGCCAACAGACACATGAAAAAATGTTCAAGATCACTAGCAATCAGGGAAATGCAAATCAAAACCACAATGAGGTTTCACCTCACCCCGGTGAGAATGGCTCACATTCAGAAATCTACCAACAACATATGCTGGCGAGGATGTGGGGAAAAAGGGATACTAACCCACTGTTGGTGGGAATGCAAACTGGTGAAGCCACTATGGAAGTCAGTCTGGAGATTCCTCAGAAACCTGAATATAACCCTACCATTCAACCCAGCCATCCCACTCCTTGGAATTTGCCCAAAGGAAATTAAATTGGCAAATAAAAAGTCGTCTGCACCTTAATGTTTATTGCAGCTCAATTCACAATAGCTAAGACTTGGAACCAACCCAAATGCCCATCAACAGAAGACTGGATAAAGAAATTATGGGACATGTACTCTATAGGATACTATACAGCAGTCAAAAACAATGAAATCCAGTCATTTGCAACAAGATGGAGGAATCTGGAAAACATCATTCTGAGTGAATTAAGCCAGTCCCAAAGGGACAAATATCATATGTTCTCCCTGATCGGTGACAACTAACTGAGCACCAAAGGGGAAACCTGTTGAAGTGAAATGGACACTATGAGAAACAGTGACTTGATCAGCTCTTGTGCTAACTCTTGATGTACAATGTAATACTTTATCCATTTTAGTATTTTTTTATCCTAGTACTAGTGGTTGAACTCTGTAATTAACACACAATTATTCTTAGGTGTTTAAATTTTAACTGAAAAGTGATCCCTGTAAAATATAAGAGTGGGAATAAGAAAGGGAGGCGATGTACAGTTTGGGACATGCTCAATCAGACTTGCCCCAAATGATGGAGTTAGAAACATGCCAGGGGATTCCAATTCAATCTCATCAAGGTGGCATGTACCAAGGCCATCTCACTAGTCCAAGTGATCAATTTCAGTTCACAATTGATCACACTGATAGGTCTAAGAGTCAAAGGGATCACACAAACAAGACTAGTGTCTGCGAATACTAACTGATAGAATCAAAAAGGGAGAGAATGATCCATCACGGGAAGTGGGAGACACAGCAGACTCATAGAATGGCAGATGTCCTAAATAGCACTCTGGCCTCAGAATCAGCCCTTAAGGCATTCAGATCTGGCTCAAGAGCCCATGAGAATATTTTAGGCATGGAAAGCCAAGACACTCTGAAAAACAAAAAAAAGAAGACCTAAATGAAAGATCTCTGCGAGTGAGATCCCAGTGGAAAGAACGGGGCCATCAAAGAAGGAGGTACCTTTCTCTGAAGGGAGGAGAGAGCTTCCACTTTGACTATGACCCTGTCGGGATAAGATTGAAGTCGGCGAACCCTAAAGGCTTCCATAGCCTCAGCAACTCATGACTAGAGCCTAGGGAGATTACTGACGCCATAAACAAGAGTGTCAAATTGTTAAATCAACATCAGGAGTCACTGTGTACTTATGTCTCATGTGGGATCTGTCCTTAATGTGTTGTCCAATGTGAAGTAATGCTATAACTAGTACTGAAACAGTATTTTTACACTTTGTGTTTCTATGTGGGTGCAAACTGATGAAATCTTTACTTAGTATATACTGAATCGATCTTCTGTATATAAAGATAATTGAAAATGATTTAAAAATCTTGGTGTTAAATTGGAAATTGCATAGGAATTTAATGAATTTTAAAAAAATATCATGTAGGATCTCTGTCCTTAATGTGCTGAACATTGTGATTTAATTCTATAACTAGTACTCCAACAGTATTTTTCACTTTATGTTGTTACGTAAGAGCAAACTATTGAAATCTTTACTTAATATATACTAAACTAATCTTCTTTATTTAAAGAGAATTGAAAATGAATCTTGATGTGAATGGAAGGGGAGAGGGAACAGGAAAGGGGAGAGTAGTGGGTGGGAGGGAAGTTATGGGGGCAGGGGAAGCCATTATAATCCATAAGCTGTACTTTGGAAATTTATATTATTTAAATAAAAGCTTTATTAAAAAAAAAAGAATCCCAGTCCTGGGGCCGGTGTTGTGTAGTGGGTTAAGCTGCAGCCTGTGACACCAGCATCCCCCACGAGCACTGGTTTGTGTCCTGGCTGATCCAATTCTGACCCAGCTCCCTGTGAATGTGCCTTGGAAAGCAACATAGGATGTTCCAAGTGCTTGGGCACCTGCACCCACATGGGAGACCTGGAGGAAGCTCCTGGCTCCTGGCTCGTGGCTTCGAATCGGTGCAGTTCTGGCCGTTGCGGCCATTTGCGGAGTTTACCAACAGAAGGTAGAGCTTTCTCTCTGTCTCTCTCTCACTGTCTGTAACTCTACCTGTCAAATAAATAAAATCTTTTAAAAAATACATCTTTTTTTTTTAAAAGATGTATCTGCTTTAAAAAGAAGAGAGAGACTCACTCCTGGTACACCGCAACCTTCTCCTGGTTATTCAGTCAAGCAGTAGCAAAGGAATTTTGCATATGCAATTAAAGTTTCAGTTAACCCTAAAATAGGGATATTACTCTTCTAGGCAAGAATTAATCAATTGAGCCCTGAAAAAGCAAAGTTTTCTCTGGCTGATCACAGAAGATGAAGTCAGAAATTCAAGGCATAAAAGGATTTGACCTGTTGTTGACTTGAAGGTGGAGGAGGGATCTGGCAAGGAATTTATATATCTTCTGATTGCTGAAAGTAGACCTGGTTGATAATAAGCACAGAAGTAGGGTCTCTCAATGTGTCTGCCACTATTCTTTTCAAACACACACACAAACAAATAAAACTTGAAAAATAGAGTTCCATGCTCCAATTTATCAATTAAGGGCAAATGGGGGAATCTAAACACATTTTGTATCTAAACATTTTCTTCAGGGAAGTGCACTGACATTTTGTTCCATAGGGAAATCTATTTTAATGAAACAACCTTGGAGTGAATCCTGAAATATATGTATTTTAGTCAGCCTAATTTATAGACTCAAGGTTTGGCCATTTATTCATTAGAGAATGATTATAGCTATCAGACAGGAAATACTCCCCCAACTGGCTCTAAAAATAATCAGAATAACTTCATTGTTTTCATGGATATGACAACATCAATCTCAATAACTACTGTAACTTACCTCACAGGGTGCTTAACATTGATTATTCATCCAGAATCTATGTTGGTGACATGATAGACATTACTCATTATAACTGATGTGAGTCATGAAGCTATGACTGATTTGCTGCCTGGATCCATCAAGTCTCTAGTTATTTCCAAACATACTTTCAATTTAAATTTGTGGTGAATCATTTGAATTAGTGCATAATTATTGAAGACCTCCAAAAAAAGATCACTAGCATGGGAAAGCATTGGCCTGTTATCTAACTCATTTCAATCCAAGTAACATTTCTAGTTTAGTCTCAGTCAAGGCGACCTCCAATGCTTAGAATTCATTTCCAGCATCATAAAGTTTTGGTTTCCTAGGTTGAGTTTGACAGCAAATTGCTTTGTGACCTTGAATAAATTTTTAAGTTTCTTTTTCTAAAATAGTAACAACAAAATTGGGATATCTGAAGATGTCTACTGAGGTGTTCAGGGAATCGTTATCTTTTTAATAGACAGTAGTGAGAGACTCAGGAAAGTGACAAAAACCCTATGGTCACAAACAACAAGGTTAACAGCCCACAACATACTTGTTACTTTTTGTGTGAAGTCAGGGGTAAAAAAGAAAATTCTTGGCAATAAATAGTAAAATTATTTTTTGAAATGACTAGAATGAAGGTACTGAAGTATCAAGGGGGCACCTACTGGGAATAATGGCCCATTTTTAATTTCTAAGCACTTGTGTGAAAATTCTCAAATTGAGGAATAATATTATGAAACTAAAGCAGTTGTAGACTATTTTAATAATTATCAATTCATTTGAATTTTGTTGCATTTATATCATCATACTCAACTATTTTGGAGAAAGTTCCTGCATCATATTTATAGTTCAAGTATTCAGTTAAAATATTGAAATCAAAGTATTTCAATTGTGGTTAAAATTAAACAGTAATTAAAATAATTATTCATTGCTTGAATCAACAAAAATGTACATTTAAAGATATTTCATTTAATTTGAAAGAGTTACAGAGAGAGGTAGAGACAGAGAGAAAGGTCTTCCATCCACTGGTACAGAGAGAGAGAAGGAGAGACAGAGACAGAGAGAGAGAGAGAAAGATCTTCCAACTGCTGATTCACTCCCCAAATGGCTACAAAAGTTAGGGCTGGGTCAGGTGGAAGCCAGGAGCCAGGAACTTCATCCAGATCTGCAACATGGTTTCAGTTTCCAAGTTGTATTGTCCTCTGATACTTTCCCAGGCACATTATCAGGGAGCTGGATTGTAAGTGAAGCAGCCAAGACTCAAACCAGCACCCATATAGGATGCCATCATAACAGGTGGTGGCTTAGCACCACTACACCACAGTGCTGATCCAAAACCAACAATTTTTAAAGCTATATATCTCAAGAAATTCTTTTGGAAAAATAGGAAATAATTTCTCCAAAGCCTATAGAGTCAATGAGGTATGTATAATCCTATAAAAACATCAGTTCAGTATATTTGCTAGAACCATGCCACTTTCAGACATTTCTTATTAAACCAACAGACACATGAAAAAATGTTCAAGATCACTAGCAATCAGGGAAATGCAAATCAAAACCACAATGAGGTTTCACCTCACCCCGGTGAGAATGGCTCACATTCAGAAATCTACCAACAACAGATGATGGAGAGGATGTGGGGAAAAAGGGACACTAACCCACTGTTGGTAGGACTGCAAACTGGTGAAGCCACTATGGAAGTCAGTCTGGAGATTCCTCAGAAACCTGAATATAACCCTACCATTCAACCCAGCCATCCCACTCCTTGGAATTTGCCCAAAGGAAGTTAAATTGGCAAACAAAAAAGCGGTCTGCACCTTAATGTTTATTGCAGCTCAATTCACAATAGCTAAGACTTGGAACCAACCCAAATGCCCATCAACAGAAGACTGGATAAAGAAATTATGGGACATGTACTCTATAGGATACTATACAGCAGTCAAAAACAATGAAATCTGGTGTTGGAAAGGGAACCAACAAGATGGAGGAATCTGGAAAACATCATTCTGAGTGAATTAAGCCAGTCCCAAAGGGACAAATATCATATGTTCTCCCTGATCGGTGACAACTAACTGAGCACCAAAGGGGAAACCTGTTGAAGTGAAATGGACACTATGAGAAACAGTGACTTGATCAGCTCTTGTGCTAACTCTTGATGTACAATGTAATACTTTATCCATTTTAGTATTTTTTTTATCCTAGTACTAGTGGTTGAACTCTGTAATTAACACACAATTATTCTTAGGTGTTTAAATTTTAACTGAAAAGTGATCCCTGTAAAATATAAGAGTGGGAATAAGAAAGGGAGGCGATGTACAATTTGGGACATGCTCAATCAGACTTGCCCCAAATGATGGAGTTAGAAACATGCCAGGGGATTCCAATTCAATCTCATCAAGGTGGCATGTACCAAGACCATCTCACTAGTCCAAGTGAACAACTTCAGTTCACAATTGATCACACTGATAGGTCTAAGAGTCAAAGGGATCACACAAACAAGACTAGTGTCTGCGAATACTAACTGATAGAAACAAAAAGGGAGAGAATGATCCATCATGGAAGTGGGAGACACAGCAGACTCATAGATTGGCAGATGTCCTAAATAGCACTCTGGCCTCAGAATCAGCCCTTAAGGCATTCAGATCTGGCTCAAGAGCCCATGAGAATATTTTAGGCATGGAAAGCCAAGACACTCTGAAAAACAAAAAAAAGAAGACCTAAATGAAAGATCTCTGCGAGTGAGATCCCAGTGGAAAGAACGGGGCCATCAAAGAAGGAGGTACCTTTCTCTGAAGGGAGGAGAGAGCTTCCACTTTGACTATGACCCTGTCGGGATAAGATTGAAGTCGGCGAACGCTAAAGGCTTCCATAGCCTTGGCAACTCATGACTAGAGCCTAGGGAGATTACTGACGCTATAAACAAGAGTGTCAAATTGTTAAATCAACATCAGGAGTCACTGTGTACTTATGTCTCATGTGGGATCTGTCCTTAATGTGTTGTCCAATGTGAAGTAATGCTATAACTAGTACTGAAACAGTATTTTTACACTTTGTGTTTCTATGTGGGTGCAAACTGATGAAATCTTTACTTAGTATATACTGAATCGATCTTCTGTATATAAAGATAATTGAAAATGATTTAAAAATCTTGGTGTTAAATTGGAAATTGCATAGGAATTTAATGAATTTTAAAAAAATATCATGTAGGATCTCTGTCCTTAATGTGCTGAACATTGTGATTTAATTCTATAACTAGTACTCCAACAGTATTTTTCACTTTATGTTGTTACGTAAGAGCAAACTATTGAAATCTTTACTTAATATATACTAAACTAATCTTCTTTATTTAAAGAGAATTGAAAATGAATCTTGATGTGAGTGGAAGGGGAGAGGGAGCAGGAAAGGGGAGGGTTGTGGGTGGGAGGGAAGTTATGGGGCCGGGGGAAGCCATTGTAATCCATAAGCTGTACTTTGGAAACTTATATTCATTAAATAAAAGTTTAAAAAAAAACAACATCAGGCAGGCAACCATGAAGCAAAGTGTAATGTGGAATCAGCCCTCTTGAGGAAGGCGTGATTGGAGTCTGACCACCTTCACCCTTGTGGATTTCTGGATCTTCGTTTCAACTTGGCTGGGAGTTGCTGTGGAGTCTATCGGGTGAAGGTGGCCCTTTCCTCACGTTGCCACTGCCAGGGGTATGTTATGTTGCCCAAGGACATAGCCAGGGTGGTCTCTAAAACCCATTTGATGTATGAATCTGCAATGGAGGAATCTTGGCGTTCAGCAGAGTCAGTGATGTGTCCATTATATGATCCATGAACCAGAACCCCACATCTTGCAGTCCCAGCAGCCACTACCAAAGAAATCAAAGAAATGAAGCTGGCGAGCCACTTCCCAGTCTGGAGCTCCACGCAGCTGTTCGTTCTTTCTAACAGCTTTCTGATAACATTACGTTGCCTCTCTGTCTCTCTCTCTGATATTTAAATACATTGTCCGGATAAGCTGGTAACTGCTTTACTAGTCCAGTAAAGCGACACCAGCACAGCCCCGCCAGCTGAGTGCTCGGTGGGCCATGGCCTCCCCTGCATGTGACCCAGAAGCCTCAGTGTGCTTTGCATCCTGCAGAGCATACTCTGCAGATGGAGGAAGCATCTGAGAGTAAGACCGTGGTTTTCACAGGGATCTCGTGACCTTGCTGTTTTGTTTTTCCCCACCAGGTGTTTTATGTATGGTGAATTGTGATTTTATGTTTCAACGTATTGCAAGCTTTCCATTTTATTCAAGAAATCTGTTCCATGTTAAAAGCCTTGATTAAAGAGGAATTTTTTTTTATCAATTTTTTAAAAAAGACAACATCAGTGATTGGAGAGATTCTTAGGCAATAATAGAAAAATACAGTAGACATTTCAAACAAAAAATGAATAGTATGAGATAAGATTATGTTCAGAATTACTTAGTATTTTAGTCAGGTGTTATAAATCAGTGCATACTCATGCCTCGGAATCAACCCTTGGGACATTCAGATCTGGCTAAAAGGCCCATGAGAGTCTCACAGGCATGGAAAGCCAAGACACGGTGGCAAAAAACAATCTAAATGAAAGATCCTGGTGAACAAGACCCCAGCAGAAGGAACAGGCCATCAAGGAGAGAGGCGCCTTTCTCTGAAGGGAGGAAGGAACCTCCACTGTGATACGGTCTTGACTAAACAAGTGAACTCAAGGGGCTTCCATAGCCTAGACAGCTCATAGCAAGAGTCTTGGGTGATTGCTGACATCATAAATAAGAGTGCCAATTGTTAAATCAACAACAGGAGTCACTGGGTACATGCTCCCCACGTAGGATCTCTGTCCTTAATGTGTTTTACTACGAAACTTAAAAACACTACTAGCTGAATGATACCCTATACCTTGTGTGGTTGTGTGAGTGCAGCCTGTTGAAAGCCTTGCTTAGTATATACTAAGTTGATCTTCAGTATATGAAGGTAATTGAAAATGAAACTCGATGAAGGATGGGATGGGAGAGGGAGTGGAAGAGGGGAGGGCCGCGGGAGGGAGGAAGGTTGCCGGGGGAAGCCACAACAATACAAAAGTTACAAAACAAGAAAAAAAAGAACTTAATACTTTACCCTTTTAGGATTTTTTTATGTTCTACTTAAAACTATTGGTTGAACTCTGTAATTACTACACAATTATTCTTAAGTGTTTAATTAATGCTATAACTAGTACTCAAATAGTATTTTACACTTTGTGTTTCTGTGTGGGTGCAAACTGTTGAAATCTTTACTTAAAATATGCTAAATTGATCTTCTGTATATAAAGATGATTGAAAATTAATCTTGATGTGAATGGAAGAGGAGATGGGGTGGGAGAGGGGAGTGTTGTGGGTGGGAGGGAAGGTATGGGGGGGAAGCTATTGTAATCCATAAGCTGTACTTTGGAAATTTATGTTCATTAAATAAAAATTAAAAAAAAATAAATCAGTGCATATATCTTAAAACATGAATTTAGTTTTTCTTTCCAATCATACCTCCCTTGACTTTTGGTAATAGTTTTCTGTCTAGATGTAGCTAGATCACTATTTTATTTCTGTTCTAATACTCCCAGTGTTTTGGCCCCTCAAGTTTCTTGTTGGGGATTGGAAAAAGATGACCAATTAATCTCCCATTTGCTTGGGATTTAGATAATCAGGTATCAGGGCTGTACTGCCTGAATTTCACCTTTGTCTTGAAGTCTTTCTTTTTATTACACATGTATTCTAGTGGATTGTGGGCTGTTTAACATTGACCATTTCTTGCAGAATACACTAGTAGATATTGCATCACAATGTTCTTTCTCATCTCTTACTTGCTGTATTTTTTTTGGGGGGGAAGTGGGTGGCCCTTTATCTCTTGCTATTGAGGTCTATTTCCATTGGGTTTCTTTTTCTCTTTGTGTGTTCCTATCTTCTACACTGAAAGCAATTTTTATTCTTTGTTTTTACATTAATACATTTGGTGCCTAAAGGCCTTTAAGAATAAATGAGAACCAATTTTTGACAGATGCTCTTGTCTGTAGCATTTTGCCTGTAATCTTTTTCTGTCCATTCTAGGTGAATTATACAAACTCACATTCTTTAAATTCAATGCCACCCCATTCCTACCAGGTTTTGTTTTTAGATCATCCAACAATGGTATGTAATGCCTCTTATTGTATTTTTTGCCTACAGTTCTATCATCCATCTGTACTGCTACTAGGTTGATTTTTTTCAAAGACTTGGATGCGATTTTCACTTTCTTCCTTATAAACAGGTTTGGCTTCTCCACACTGGGAAAATAAAATGCAAACCCGAGGCTTGATATTTAGAGTCTCTCATTCACTTTACATTGACAGTAGCCATTCTTACATTTCCGGTGTTTCTTTTACCTTTTCTCCTTCATGTACTCTTTCACTGTATTGTTTGCTCTCCTTGTGCTTGCAAAGTGTCATATAGCTCCAGGATCTTAGTTCAGTTTGCTGACATTTACCTGAATTCTCTTTGCTTTTCATCCCTCCTGCTTTTTTAACTTGTTTATTTATTGATATATTTGAGAAAGACAGAAGGAGAGAGAGACAGACAGAGAGCTCCCAACCACTGGTTCACTCTCTAAGGGCTTGCAACAGCTGGTCCAGCTTTGGGGCTGAAGCAGGGATCCACGACCTTACCCCATGTCTGCTATGTGTGTGATAGGAACCCAATCACTTCAGCATTAACAGGAAATGGAGTCAGGAATTGGAGCCGAGAATCAAACTGAGGTACTGGGATGTGGGACACAAGTGTCCTGAACAGCATCTTAACCACTAGGCTTAATGTTCACTCTCTTTTCTTCTCTTAATGACTTGCATCCTTTTAATTCTTCCTAATTAATTTTAAATGTCATTTTCTTCCTAGCCCAGAATGTTTATCTCTATACTGATGTTGGAAATAAACTTTCCTCTTTCTGAAAATTGATGGCACTTCCTACAGTATATCTTAAGGTTAGCTCTTTAGGCTGATTCAATAAAAATTATTGAGAATCTAGTCTGTGTCAAAGACAATTTTAGGTTTTATTGACATAGCAGTAATCAAGCGAGAAGAAAACGCCTACCCTCATGGAGTTTATTTTATTGTGCTCTACCTGCCTAGGGAGTTTTCAACCTTTGATTTATAATTATGCACACTTAGGTGAAGAAAGGAGAGCAACTGTCATCTCATTTACACATTCTCAATATTTTACAAAAGCAAAAATTAATAGGATCTCTAAAGAAATGCTGCTGAATTGCTGAAAAAAGTGATATTTGATCATCTCTGTCCTTTGTGACACTAAAAAATATAGGTGCACTTGAGAAATTATTACTGCTTTAGGAGAGTTGCATTCATGAAGCATGCATTCATGTTGGTACAAGAGAATAACACCGTGAAAGGACTTCCAAGCTTGCTGGGACATCTAACTCTGGTATGCATCATCCAGTCTCCAGTTACTACATGAGGACTGATTCAGTTCCCCAGCTTTCCCCAAATGAGTAGTAGAGGTGAGAATAATGTCCTTACTGTGACTTTGCAGGAATCAGGACATCTTTTTTATTGTGAACCATTTCTCTTCTACCTCTGGTATTGAAGAAGTTAGTGGACGTTCCTACTATACAGTCGTGTTAATGCATTTTTTGTTTTTTTCTGAAGTTCTTAGAATCAAGGGCTTGCTTCCATTGAAGTTTGTGACTTCTAGAGCTCCTACCTTAGCACTTAGCATGTAATAGCTAAAACCTTTGAAGTAATGAATGGTATTTTCTGCGTGGTCTAAAGTTCACTTTGTGCAGCCTTAGTATTTCTTGCATACTGTAATCTAAGTTTTGCTAAATTTCAGATACATGGAGTTTGTCTTTTGTAGGCTCCTCATTTAAAAATTTCTGCATGAACTAATTGTTCACAGAATATTATCAATGTTTGAAGAGAAAATAAATAAATTTATTGAGGGTCTCATTTCAGATATGAGGGCATGTAAAAAAGCTTGTGGTAAATGCAATTAATTGATAAGTTTATTTTGAGGGTGGGCATTTGATGCAGGGGTTAAGATGTTTAGAACACCTGCATTTATATGGGATGCCTGGAACTGAGTTTTGGAGCTGCTTGATATCCCAGCTTCCTGCTAATGCACACTATGGAAAGCAGCATGTGTTGGCTCAAATAACAAATTAGAATACTTCAAAAGTGCATTGAAATGTGTGATTGAAAGATAAATTTTAGGGCCGGCATTGTGGCATTGTGAGTAAAGCCACAGTCTGGACATCAGCATCCCATATGAGCACTGGTGCGATTCTTTACTATTCCACTTTTGATCCAGCTCCCTACTAATGTGCCTGGGAAAGCAGTGGAGGATGGCTGAAGACCTTGGGCCTCTGCACCCATGCAGAAGGCCTAGACAAAGGTCCTGGCTGTTGGTACTGGCCCAGTTCCAGCCATTGCTGCCATCTAGGGAGTGAACCAGTGGATGGGAGATATCTCTGTCTCTGTCCTTTCCTCTTTCTGTAACTCTTTCAAATAAATAAATAAATCTTGTTAAATTTCAAGTGTGTGTGCAAGAATGATCTCAATAATTTTATAGAACGTGTATTATGAAAACAATGCATGAATTGCAAAAATGTTTTGCATCAAAATGACCTTACATTTTAATTCAATTCTTCCACAAAGTTTTTGTAGTACCCAGGTATTCTGTTTGTATTTTTCCAAAACTACGTTGCCTTGTCTACTGTGTGTAGCATTATGGGCAAGTATGGAAACCCAATTGTGTATTTCACCCACACTTGTTAATTTGGAAATTTTAGTCTCCTTTTCTCTACATATGGATTTTTTAGAATCAGCCTGCCAGTTTCTGAAAATAAAACTGTTGAATATTTTGTTGGAATTGCATTTTAAATCTATTTGGCAAGAATTGACAATTTTTAAAATTTATTTGACAGATAGAGAAACAATGAGAGAGAGAGAGAGAGAGAGAGAGAGAGAGAGAAAAGTCTTCCTCCCATTGGTTTACCCCCCAAATGGCTGCCACGGCTGGAGCTATACTGGTATGAAGCCAGAAGCCAGGTGCTTCTTCCTGGTCTCCCATGCAGGTGCAGACGCCCAAGCATCCTCCACTGCCCTCCCGGGCCACAGCAGAGAGCTGGACTGGAAGAGGAGCAACCGGGACTAGAATTCGGAGCCCATAGGGGATGCCAGCGCTGCAGGCAGAGGATTAACCAAGTGAGCCACAACGCCACCGGTCCCATGAGAATTGACATCTTAACAATATTGAATCTTTCAATCCAGGAAAATGGTATACATTACTCCAGTAACTTAAATCTTTGTTATTTACTGCAGTGTTATTTACTGAAGATCTATTTATTTGTTTGAAAGTCAGAACATCAGAAGACACACACACACACACACACACACACACAGTTAAATATTCTACCTGCTGGTTCACTAACTTGATGGTTAGGATGGTCAGGGATTGTTCAAGCTGAAGACAGGAGCCAGGAGCTTCATCTGGATCTCCCACATGGGTGGCTCATGCACTTGGACCATATTCCACTGCTTTTCCCAGACCATTAACAGGGGACTGGACAAGAAGTGGAGCAAATGGGACACCAATTGGCACCCATATAAGATGCTGACACACTGATGGTGGGTTTACCTGTTAAATCATGATGCTGGCTGTTATAAGGGATTTGATAGTGTTGTAGAAAAAATTTTATTTTAATTTTCAGTTGTTCATTGTTACTGTAAAGAACAAAATCAGTATTTGCATATTTTCCTTGTTTACTACAAACTTGATAAACTTTCTTTGTACTTCTAGTTGTTTTAAAAAATACTATAATTGTATTTATATATTTATTGCAAATATAGATGGACAGTCTTGTTTTCTGGCAATAAGAGCAATTTTATTTCTTCCTTTCCAAATGGTGTATACTTCATTTATTTATTCATTTTTGATCTTGTTTTATTGCACTGGATAGAATTATCTACAAAATGTTGGAGTGGTAAGAGCAAAAATCTATATTTTATCAAAAATAGATGAGGAAAACATTTATTTTCCTATTAAGTACAATTTTAGAGGTGTGTGTGTGTGTGTGTGTGTGTGTGTGTGTGGTGTAAGTGCGTATTAGTGGTGCCTTTTATTAACTTGACAATGTTCTTTCCTGTTATTAGTTTGCTGAGAGTTTTATTATGAAAGAATATTGAATTTGTCCAAGGCCTTTTCTGAATCTATTTCGTTAACAGTAGTTTTTCTTCTCATTTGGTTGATACGGTGAATTACAGCCAATTCTCATCACTTGTAAATCCGTGCTTGTGAATTTGACCACTTGTTACAATTGATTTGTGACCACAAAATCAATCCTTATGGTGCATTTGAATCATTCTTGGAAGTGTTCACAGCAGCAAAGAATTTGGGTCAACCATTGTGCACATGCCTAACGATGCTCTGCCTTCCTCTTTCAGCTTTCATACCATAAACAAGTATGCCTCTGCTGGTCTGGTAATCTCCGCATTTTCCTTTTGTGCTTTTCACTGATTTTTGCTTTTGAATGTAGCCTGCAAACATAGTGCTGAAGTGTTAACTAGTGTTCCTTATGGAGAAAATATGTGTAGGTGTGTATGTTAGGCAAGCTTTCTTCAAGTATGAATTGCAGTGCTTCTGGCTATAAATTCAATGTTAAAGAATCAATAATGTATATTAAGTACAGTGGCTTTTTTTTTTTTAAAGATTTGTTTATTTGAAAGAGTTACAGAGGAGAGACAGAGACACAGAGACAGAGGCAGAGACAGAGATCTTCTATCCACTGGTTCACTTCCAAGAAGGCCACAAGGGCAGGGTTGGGACAGGTCAAAGCCAGGAGCCAGAAGTTTCTTCCTGGTGTCCCTTATGGGTCACCTTCTTGGGTTATCTTCTGTTGCTTTTCCCAGGCCTTAGCAGGGAGCTAGATTAGAAGTGGAGCAGCTGGGACTCAAACTGGCATCCATTTGGGATGCCAGCATTTTAGGCAATAGCTTTACCTGCTATACCACAGCACCAGGCCACATAAAGTGCTTTAAAATATAAACATACATATAAGGTAATATACTAATCAGTTGTTGAAAATGTGGTTTGAGTTTCACAGGAATCTTGCCCTGTGTTTCCTGTAGTAGCTCTGATTCAGTAACTGCTAGTTCAGTGTTCATGGAGACTTTTTAGAACATAATTACTACATGAGAGAATTGACTGTATACAGATTGAATCTGAATGCAAAAACATTCTTGCATTGTTGAAACAAACCCTGTTTGGTTATACTGTTTTTTTTTAAAATTTATTCTTGTGTTTATTGTGTTGATGCTCTCATCAGAATTTTCCTGTGTATATTTAGGAAGGATAATTCTGTGGTTTTCTCTTTTGTAAATCAGTGTAACATTGGCCTCATAAAATGATTTAGGAGGTGTCTCCCTCTCTGCTATATTCTGGAAGTTTTTTTCCAAGTTTTTTATTCTATCTTCCTTAAATGTTTGATAAAATTCACCAATAAAACCATCTGGGCCTGCAGTTTGCTTTGTTGGAGAGTTTATAAATTTAATTATTTAATAGATTTAGAAATACTCAGCCCATCTGTTTCTTCAGCAAGCTGTGGGAGTTTGGGCCTTTGGAAGACCTGCATCATTTCATCTACGTTGCTGGATTTTTCACTGCAGAGTTGTGAAACTTATCTTCCTATATGGATATTCCCTCTGATTTTGGACATTGGTAATTTCCGTACAGTCTTGGTTTGCATCAGTTTCATTGAGTTTTTTCAGGAACAAGCACTTGTTTCACTTCTTTTGTTCCTTTGTGTTGTTGCTCCCAATTCATTTCTGCTTTTATTTTTATTATATTCCTCATTCTACTTGTTTTGGCTTGAATTTTATCTTTTATTTAAAATGAAATTTTGGAGATAACGATTTGAGGTATTTTCTTTCATCTAAAATGAGTGTTTAATATGTAAATTTCCCTCAAAGCACTGCTTTATTGTCATCACCCAAATTTTAATGTTATCCCTTAATTCCCATTCAATTTAAAATATTTTAAAGACCCTGCCATGTATACTTTGACTCTGATTACCCATTGGAACGGTATTATTTAATTTCCAAGTATTTGATGGAATTTTTTTTTTGTAAGATTTTTTTATTTATTTGAAAGTTAGAGTTACACAGAGAAAGGAGAGGCAGAGAGAGAGAGAGGTCTTCCATTTGCTGGTTCACTCCCCAATTGGCTGCAATGGCTGGAGCTGCACCAATCCAAAGCCAGAAGCCAGGAGCATCCTCAAGGTCTTCCCATAGGGGTACAAGGGCCCAAGAGCCCAAGGACTTGGGCCATCTTCCACTGTTTTCTCAGGCCATAGCAGAGAGCTGGATTAGAAGTGGAGCAACCGGGACACGAACTGCACCCATACGGGATGCCAGTACTTCAGGCGCTGGCTTTACCTGCTATGCCACAGCACCGGCCCCCTTGATGGAGTTTTTTTTTTTTTTTTTTTTTTTTTAATTTGACAAGTAGAGTTACAGAGGGTGAGAGAGAGAGAGACAGAGAGAAAGGTATTCCTTCCATTCGTTCACTCCCCAAATGGCCGCTACTGCTGGAGCTATACTGATCCGAAGCCAGGAACCATGTGCTTTTTCCTGGTCTCCCACGTGGGTGCAGACCCAAGCACGTGGGCTATCCTTCACTGCCCTCCTGGGCCACAGCAGTGAGTTGGACTGCAGGAGGAGCAACCGGGAATAGAACCGGCACCCATAGGGGATGCCGGTGCCGCAAGCGGAGGATTAACCAAGTGAACCACAGCACTGGCCCCCTTGATGGAGTTTTAAGATATCTTTTTTTTGCTAATGATTTCTTATTTTAATCCATTATCATTGCAGAAAATGTATGTTAGAGAGTTGTTTGTGTGAAACAATTCTTTAATTTTGTTAATATTTGAATTTTAGCCTAGAATGTGGCCTATGTTGAGAAGTATTTCATATTCATTTGAAAAGAATATATATTCTGCTGTTATTTAGTGCAGTGTTCAATATATAGCAAATGACACACACTTTGTCATAGTATAGGAAGATACTTCACAAATTTTCACAAAAAATATAGCTATCATAAGCTTAATTTGGTGGAAAATATTTTGAAAGCCATACATAAGAGGGGATCTTCAGTGAGTTCCTGGACTATGGATTTTGAAGAAATTCTGGGGACATATTTGCTATAATTTAATTCCCACAGCCAAGTCAAAAACCATACAGCTTTTAAATTATAATGTGAAAGGTCATGAGAAGATGGTTGGATTTATCATATGTTATATAATTACAACACATATACACCACTCTACTAAAACAGTTTCATATGATTTAGTCACTGTTAGAACTGCTAAAAATATAATTCACTTGATAATATGTCTGCCAACTCTTTGATTGTAGATATTTAACTACACAAAATCTAAGGCTAACAGTAAGTAAAGCTCTTCAGAAGTATGGTAGCCTTTGCAAATTGTTTGGAATTAATTTGTTTTGAGTAAACGGAAATTAGTCTGTTAAATTAAGCTTATAAAACAAGGATTATGAAGGGGTATGAGACCATCTCACAAAGGTAGCTTAAAACCCACACATTTGTGTGATTCAAGAGAAGAACTGTCCTTTCAAAGTGATCTTATTCCTTCTAATTGCCTGGGCTTTGTGCCTCCTAATGTGATTTGAAGATTGGCAAAGAATAAATATATTTAAAATCTTATTCATTAGAATGCTAGACTCATCCATCAGCAGATTGATAAGGTCTGAGACAAAGCATTCTGCCCGACACACAACCAGTAGGGAGATTTTCCCGTGGCTATAATGCAGAACACCTGACAGATGTGTGAGCCACCGAGCACAGCAGGAGGTGCTCATAAACACCATAAACTGGCATTCGACATGATAGGGATTATTTTTCTTTTGTCTGCCTGAAGTTATATGGCCCATAATCAATAAAGGTTTGAGGCTTAACTAGCTAACACATAGGGTGTGATATCATTTATAGGCAATATTCCTAGTGCTTCCAAGTTTATAACGTGTCCCAGATGCTGAGATACTTTCTGACGTGGCTGAAAAACATGCTGTCTAGGCTTCTCTTTTAGAATTGGAACTGGTTCAAAGAAGAGTACCAACTTCTTTGTTGCTTTCCTTGTTTTTTTTTTTTTTTTCCCAGGGAGTAAAGATAATGTATCATCTGTTTCTATTCTTGATAGCTCCTTAAAGATGCAATGAGCTTTACCAACTCCATGCTCATTTTTAAATTCCACATGGTGGTGAGACACTCTTAAATTTCCAACAACAACGTGTCTGAGTCAGAAAAAGAAAGGCAGAAATGAACATACGCCATCTGTAGTTTTTCAAATTTTACTATGTGTCCTAAGGGATGTGGATAGATGCTATTAATTTAAATGTCATGTTTGCATAGAATGAAGTGCAGCAATTTTAAACTTGGCTTTATTAAAGTTTCTTTTTTAGCTCAAGTCTCTCATTTGCCAAACAGCAATAGGAGCAAATGCTCACTGATAAAGTTTATTTAGGTCCTTTGGGGAGCAGTAACAAACATACGGGCACAATCCTTTCAAAATAGCATATTTTATTGCATTTATAAATTATTGCGTAACCAAAATCTTCTTGTAGTCTACAATTAAGTAGGGCATTAACAATAAGAAAGTTAACAATACCTTTAAGGGACAAATAAATACCACAACTGAACCATGGTGCCCCTTGGCGTATAAAACATTCATTTAACGAGTTGTTTTTGTGGACATAGATTTGTTAGGAACAGGTTTTGTTTTGTTTTACATAGATCATGGCTTTTGTCAGTTTCCTTTAGGGTTCAGTGATTTGCTGGGCACAGCTGCATAGGCAGATGCAGAAATTGTTTCATCTTAGGCAATAATCAGAGTTTAGCATGTATGAGCCAAGGTAAGTTAGGAGAAGTTAATTAAATCCTTTAAGGCTATGCCCAAATACAAAGAAGAGTTTGGAATTCAGAAAAACACAACCAGATAAAAATCAGTCCAGTACATTCTATTTCCAATGTTTTATTTCCTAACTAATTTACTAATTAACTAATTTCCTAACACTCATATTCTAACTCCTACATTTCCAGGATAATGACTTTTGATTTTTTGGCCCATTGACAGCAATATAGCAAACACAATTTTTCATGCTAGTTTCAGGATTAGGTTCTTTTTTTTTTTTTTTTTCCAATTTGAAAGTCAGAGTTACAGAGAAAGGGAGAGAGATCTTCCATCTACTGGTTCACTCCCAAAATGGCCACATGGTCAGGGCCAGTCAGGAGCCAGGAGTTTCATTCAGTCCTTCCACATGGATGCAGGGACCAAGCACGTAGGCCATCTTCTGCTACCTTCCCAGGTGTGTTAGTAAGGAGCTGGACCAGAAGTAGAACAGTTAGGATTCCATATGAGTTGCTGGCCTCACAGGTGGCAGCTTTCCCCACTACATCATGGTGCAATCCCAGGATTAGATATTTTGTCTGTTTGCTCCTTTGATTCTTAGATCCAGTATGATCCACATATGTATACCTGGGGTTTTATTTTCATTTTAAACAAATTTATAAAGTAGGTGAGTAATCAGAACTTTGAAAGTTTGGAAGAGAGCTTATAATGTGAATTCCAAATATAATAATTGTGAGTCTCCCCTCCTATAGTCCAAGTTCCAGATATAGGGATTGTGTCTGTTTTTCTTATCCTCACATCTTTTTGCCCTGCATTGCAGTGAGGACTCAATAAATACTTGCTGAATTAATGTATCTTAAATAGCACTCTTTTATATTGTTGATATATTATATTGTTTAATCATGATTTTGAAACATTCCTACAACAGACATGACTTCTTGATATTTTGTTAAGCATTGCTCTAATACTGTATGAAGAGCAAAAGGTGAACTGATGTAGAAATCTTTTCTTTCCTCTTCTGAAAGTAATTGAGGGAAATACCCAAAAGTCAAACATGGGTTGGAGGACATAGCTTAGGGGTGTGGCCACCATGAGTTACACAACTACCTTACTTATCAGTTATAGCCAGTTCCCCCACTGGGGAGCAAAGAGGAATGACATTATGAAGGCAGGGGAAATAAATGGGGCATTGTCAGTGCATCTCAGTAATTTTCTTTAACATTTATTTAATGAACATAAATTTCCAAAGTACAGTATATGGATTACAATGGCTTCCCCCCCCACATAACTTCCTTCCCACCTGCAACCCTCCCCTTTCCCACTCCCTCTCCCCTTCCATTCACATCAAGATTCATTTTCAATTCTCTTTATATACAGAAGATAAGTTTAGTATATATTGAGTAAAGATTTCAACAGTTTGCACCCACATAGAAACACAAAATGAAAAATACAGTTTGAATACTAGTTATAGGATTAATTCACAATGTACAGCACGTTAAGGACAGAGATCCTACATGAGGAGTAAGTGCACAGTGACTCCTGTTGTTGACTTAACAAATTGACACTCTTGTTTATGGCATCAGTAATCACCCTAGTCTCTTGTCATGAGATGCCAAGGCTATGGAAGCCTTTTGAGCTCACCAACTCCAATCATATTTAGACAAGGCCATAGTCAAAGTGGAAGTTCTCCCCTCCCTTCAGAGAAAGGTACCTCCTTCTTTGATGACCTGTTCCTTCCACTGGGATCTCACACGCGGAGATCCTTCATTTAGGTCATTTTTTTTTTTTTTTTTGCGAGAGTGTCCTAACTTTCCATGCCTAAAATACTCTCATGGGCTCTTCAGCCAGATCCGAATGCCTTAAGGCTGATTCTGAGGCCAGAGTGCTGTTTAGGACATCTGCCATTTTATGAGTCTGCTGTGTCTCCCACTTCCCATGTTGGATCATTCTCTCCCTTTTTTATTCTATCAGTTAGTATTAGCAGACACTAGTCTTGTTTATGTGATCCCTTTCGCTCTTATTCCTATCATTATGATCAATTGTGAACAGAAATTGATCACTTGGACTAATGAGATGGCATTGGTACATGCCACCTTGATGGGATTGAATTGGAATCCCCTGGCACATTTCTAACTACCGTTTGGGGCAAGTCAGCTTGAGCAAGTCCCAAACTGTACATCTCTTCCCTCTCTTAATCCCACTCTTATATTTAACAGGTATGACTTTTCAGTTAAGTTTCAACACTTAAGAATAACTGTGTATTAATTACAGAATTCAACCAGTAGTATTGAGTAGAATAAACAAAAAATACTAACAGGGATAAAGTATTAAGTTGTTCATCAACAGTCAGGGCAAGGGCTGATCAAGTCAAGTCACCGTTTCTCATAGTGTGCATTTCACTTCAACAGGTTTCCCCTTTGGTGCTCAGTTAGTTGTCGCCGATCAGGGAGAACATATGATATTTGTCCCTTTGGGACTGGCTTAATTCACTCAGAATGATGTTTTCCAGATTCCTCCGTTTTATTGCAAATGACTGGATTTCAATGTTTTTGACTACTGTATAGTATTCTATAGAGTACATGTCCCATGTACTTTCTTTATCCAGTCTACTGTTGATGGGCATTTGGGTTGATTCCAAGTCTTAGCTATTGTGAATTGAGCTGCAATAAACATTAATGTGCAGACGGCTTTTTTGTTTGCCAATTTAATTTCCTTTGGGTAAATTCCAAGGAGTGGGATGGCTGGGTTGAATGGTAGGGTTATATTCAGGTTTCTGAGGAATCTCCAGACTGACTTCCATAGTGGCTTTAGCAGTTTGCATTCCCACCAACAGTGGGTTAGAGTCCCTTTTTCCCCACATCCTCTCCATCATCTGTTGTTGGTAGATTTCTGAATGTGAGCCATTCTCACCGGGGTGAGGTGAAACCTCATTGTGGTTTTGATTTGCATTTCCCTGATTGCTAGTGATCTTGAACATTTTTTCATGTGTCTGTTGGCCGTTTGGTTTTCCTCTTTTGAAAAATGTCTATTGAGGTCCTTGGCCCATCTCTCAAGTGGGTTGTTTGTTTTGTTGTTGTGGATTTCTTGATCTGTTTTTAGATTCTGGTTATTAATCCTTTATCTGTAGCATAGTTTGCAAATATTTTTTCCCATTCTGTCGGTTGCCTCTTCACTCTCCTGACTGTTTGTTTTGCAGTACAGAAACTTCTCAATTTGATGCAATCCCAATAGTGTCTCAGTAATTGTTTGCTGTGTTTTAGCCTAGAGATTAAAACAAAACAATACAAAACAAAACAAAACAAAAAACCAAGGACCACTACCAGGAAGAGAAGCTCTCTGGATTCCTGAACTATTTCTTTATATCCAGGCATGAAATAAGAAGACTGTATTACCAGTAAATTTAAAAAAATGCGTACTGAGAAGCTGGTGCTAAGTGGTTAAAGCTGCCACCTGTGGTGCCGACATACCATATGAGCGCCAGTTCAAATTCAGTTGCTCCAATTTCCATCCAGATCCCTGTTAATGGGCCTGGGAAAGCAGCAGAGGATGGCCCAAGTGCTTGGATCCCTGCAGTCATGTAGGAGACCAAGAGGAAGCTCCTAGTTCCTGGCTTCAGATCAGTTCAGCTTCAGATGTTCTGGCCATTTGAGGAGTAAACCAGTGAATGCAAGATCTCTCTTTTTCTCTGTAACTCTGATTTCCAATAAAATAAATAAATCTTTAAAAAATTCATATCATCAGGAAAATTTAAACAATCTTTCTGAATTTTGATATCTGATCCTTTGACATTACAGGAGCTATGTTTGTTTTTCTGCACTGCAGATGATAATCAACCTGTTTCCTATGTTCTACCATCTCCTCCCATGATACTGAAGTTATCTGATAACCATAAGGAAGCAACACATACATCAGGTATATATTTAGATTTTTGCCTGGGAGGCAGTAGAGTGTAGCTCTTAAGAGTTGTGTACTGAAAAGATTAAGACCCTGGGTTAAATGGTGCAATGGACATAATGTGTTTAATAATATGGTGCCTGACAGCATGAATGGTCAATGCTCTGTAAAATGCTGGACATTATTTTGATGATAATTATTACTAGAGCAGAGTGGAAATTCTCATTGTCCAGTTCACCCAAGTGCCACTCATTGCTGGGGTCACTTTCACGACAGTCTCTGCCTTATCATGTAATGGAACTCCACATTGTCACTGAGGAATCTTGAAAGAGTCTAGGCCTTCAACAATTGGCACATGAATGCATGGAGCTCAGCTAACATTCAGACAGGTTCCTCTTGACCAGGGACCCAAATTCATTAATGGGGATGTGAATTGTTATTACAGCTCCCCTGAGTGAACAGTAACATTTCTTGGTGTTGGCCTGGATTCCATGTGACTCCCAAACTGTTTGAGTCACTGTCTGCTGACCTTACTCCTCTCTACTTATTTGCTCAGATTCAGTTTCCTCTACTCCCATCATTGGTGTCCACTGAAGACACAACACATTTCCCAACTCCCCTTCCCTCATCACTGCTGCTGACTCACTTCTATTTTTCCAAGGAGATTTAGGTAGATTGACCTAGATCTTCTTCCAGATCTTTCCAAGTTGATCATTTTGCCTGGAAAATGCTTCTTAAAAACATTCTAAAAAGTCTGTTCTGGGTACAAAGAATAAAACAAACACTGATCATCTCTTAATTTTTCTTGTTTTACTCACTGTAAAAAATCCTACTTTTCCTTAGGGTGAAGGTGAAACCTTTTACTTACTGAGGGAAAATTCACTTCTAATTAACTAAGGGAAAGAAAATGATATCCTAGACTGGTATTCCAGCTTACTCTTTTGCTGCATTATTATATTATTGTTGAATTATAATATAATATTGTCAGATAGATAGTAACCCCATTTTACCAACAAAAGTGAACAATCTCATCAAGGTGGCATGTACCAAGGCCATCTCACTAGTCCAAGTGATCAATTTCAGTTCACAATTGATCACACTGATAGGTCTAAGAGTCAAATGGATCACACAAACAAGACTAGTGTCTGCTAATACTAACTGATAGAATCAAAAAGGGAGAGAATGATCCAACATGGGAAGCGAGATACACAGCAGACTCATAGAATGGCAGATGTCCTAAATAGCACTCTGGCCTCAGAATCAGCCCTTAAGGCATTCAGATCTGGCTCAAGAGCCCATGAGAATATTCTAGGCATGGAAAGCCAAGACACTCTGGGAAAAAAAGAAGACCTAAATGAAAGATCTCTGCGAGTGAGATCCCAGTGGAACGAATGGGGCCATCAAAGAAGGAGGTACCTTTCTCTGAAGGGAGGAGAAAACCTCCACTTTGACTATGACCCTGTTGGAATAAGATTGAAGTCGGCGAACCCTAAAGGCTTCCATAGCCTCGGCAACTCATGACTAGAGCCTAGGGAGATTACTGACGCCATAAACAAGAGTGTCAAATTGTTAAATCAACTTCAGGAGTCACTGTGTACTTACGTCTCATGTGGGATCTGTCCTTAATGTGTTGTTCAATGTGAAGTAATGCTATAACTAGCACTGAAACAGTATTTTACACTCTGTGTTTCTGTGTGGGTGCAAACTGATGAAATCTTTACATAGTATATACTGAATCAATCTTCTGTATATAGATAATTAAAAATGAAAAAGAAATCTTGGTGTTAAATTGGAAATTGCATAGAAAATTAATCAATTGAAAAAAATATATCATGTAGGATCTCTGTCCTTAATGTGCTATACATTGTGAATTAATACTATAACTAGTACTCCAACAGTATTTTTCACTTTGTGTTGCTATGTGAGGGCAAACTGTTGAAATCTTTGCTTAATATATAGTAAACTGATCTTCTGTATATAAAGAGAATTGAAAATGAATCTTGATGTGAATTCAAGGGGAGAGGGAGTGGGGAAGGGGAGGGTTGTGGGAGGGAGGGAAGTTCTGGGGGGGGGAACCATTGTAATCTATAAGCTGTATTTTGGAAATTTATATTCTTTAAATAAAAGCGTTATAAAAAAAAAGTGAACACACTGACCATGCAATTATCTTTCTCACAAAAATAGCCAAAATTAAGCCCAGGAATTCTGTCTTTTTAAAGATTTATTTATTTATTTGAAAGTCAGAGTTACAGAGAGACAGAAGGGGAGAGAGAGAGAGAGAGAGAGAGAGAGAGAGAGAGAGAGAGAGGTCTTCCACCTGCTGGTTCACTCCCCAGTTGGGCGCAATGGCCAGAACTTCACCTATCCGAATCCAGGAGCCAGATGCCTCTTCCAGGTCTCCCACGTGGGTGCAGGGGCCCAAGGACTTGTGCCATCTTCTGCTGCTTTCCCAGGCCATAATAGAGAGCTGGATTGGAAGTAGAGCAACCAGGACTTGAATCGGCGCCCATATGGGATACTTGCACTACAGGTGGTGGCTTTACCCACTATGCCACAGCGCCAGCCCCAACAGGTTAACATCTTAGCCTGGATATTAAGACACTCCATGTTCCATACCCTTCTCCTTCCCTTCCCTTCTCTCCTCTCCTCCCCTCTCCACTCCACTCTTTTCCTTTCATTTTCTAAGATATGTTTATTTATTTGAGAGCAGAGTTAGAGAAAGGGAAAGAGAGAGGGAGAGAGACAGAGAGACCTTCCATCTGCTGGTTCACTACCCAAATGGCTATAACAGTCAGGGCTGGGCCAGGCTAAAGCCAGGAGCCTGGAACTCCATCTGGGTCTCCCACATGAGTGGCAGGGGACCAAGCACATAGGCCATCTTCTACTGCTTTCTAGGGACACTGGCAAGTACCTGGATTGTAGTTGGAGAAGCCAGGACTTGAACTGGTGCTCATATGGGATACCTGCTGAGCCATCATGCCATGGCCTGTCCCAGTAGTTTTTCTGTGAGAATCATTCTGCAGTATCTATAAGAATTGCAGCTACCTTTCCACAAAAACTATGATGGCAGGAACAGTGTCTTACTTATAATTTGAATTCTCATGATAATGCAATGTATCTGAAGATAGAACTCATTTAGCTACCAGAGGCTGAACAGATATGATAGAAATGGGCTCCAGCAAATCTCAGCAAAGGTCTCATAGCTCTGTACTTTCAAGTCCTCCAAGAGTCAATACACACACTCACCACTAGACTGAGTAGTGTACCTGTATACTCCTTTCTGAACTCTTTTCCTAACAAATTCGGTAATCAGCACATTGAATACTTTCTCCAGTAATTTCTGTTTGTAGCTCCAATAAGAATACAGAAAAGTAGCAAGTATTTTCAGTGGCTCCCATTCAGGAACGGATATAGCTTCAGCTCTTTCATTAGTCTACCGTAGTCCTTCCTCTACTTAGGCAGACCACAACACAGACAGCTCATGGGCAAGAGAAGTTAGAGGGAGAAATTGGGCTTTCTCTCTTCCTCAAGTGATGCACTCAATGTCTCCTTCAGTCATAATTCCCACACGTGGATGTCAGTGATAGCCTCAAGCAAGTCACGGATGGCGTGATGACTTGACATCAGAGACAGCAAGGCAAACAGGGAGAAAGCTGTTACAGGAAGGAAGGCTTTACTCATTGTGACATAAAACAAAGCTGAGTCAATGAAATTACAAGGAAGTACATGCATTTGAGAAACATTTAGGAGTTAGAAAGTAATAATTTGCATCCTGGCTGAATTCATGTTTTTGGCTTATCTAACTGTGTGGTTTGTTGGTGATGGCATTCATAAGGAAAGTGAACATTGTGTAGTATAACATTGTGGAATCTTTGTTAATTTGAATTGCCTTATAATTTTTATATTTCTAGTGTTCCTGTTTTATTGTGATTATTTGTGAAAATAAACTTTATATCACTTCATAAAAAACCATGGTGATTATAATTAATAACAATATATTACATTCATCTATGAGAAAAATGAGTAGATTTTAAGTGTCCTCACTACAAAAATATATGAGGCAATTCATATGTTAATTAGCTTGATTTAGCCAATCCATAATGTATCTATGCAGCATATCAAAACATCATATTGTACACCAGAAATACACACAATTTTATGTAACAATTGAAAAATTAAAAAATGGAAAAGCTTCACTGAAGTAAGAGGAATTTATTTTCAGGGTAAAAAACATGAATAATAAGGAGAACCAATCCCATAATTTATCTCCCTCTGTGAATTCCATACTTCACATACAATCATAATCAGGTAATCAATTTCAATCAATTTAGACTTTCTGAATTTTCCTGGTGAGGCCCAGTCACACTCTTCATGGGACACTACCAAATATTCACTGTTCTCTTCAACCCTGTGTTGGGAAACTCCGCATGTCCACACTCAGCATCCTCTGATAGGCCAAGCACTTCTTCCTCCTCAGCAAAAATGGAGGTGATCAGGTTGAGGTGCTCCCACCCTTTCTTCCCCGTCTCATTCTCTCTTCCAATCAGCCTCCATTCTGTCAGTCTCTCAACTGCTTTTTGAGTCCCTCCATCTGTTTTTCTCCCACTGTCACTACCTTTTCTGAATCATTATCCTTCCCTACCTAGACTTTTGCAGAGTCCTGCTCATCTCAAGGAGCTCCGGTTTCCTCCCCTTTTTCTATCTTCCACATCAAAAACCAAGTGATTTTTCACTACTGTGAATTTACTAATGATGCACAGTTCATTGAAATTTCCTAATGGCTTAGCAGCCTCACTTTGCCACACAGCTGTCTTCTTGACTGTGCCTCTTGCTTGGATCTCTCTATTCTCTTCACATTGACTCAGTTCTTCAAATCATGTTTCTTATCACCCCCCACCTGTTTACATATGCTGTTCCAATCTGATCCAAGTTATGATTTTTTATTTGTTTTATTTGTAAATGTTGAGTCTTAAGGTTTTTAATTAATGTCACTCCCTTTGGGAAGTTGTCCTGATTCTAACTTTGCCCTGAAAATGGATTTGCTTTACTTCTCCTGCATGTACATATTGCACATGTCATGGAATCTCACAAAGTTTTCTGTTTACTTTCAGGATCTCAGGTTGCACTATACCAAGGCAAAGGCTGCTTATTT